>CM045987.1:6505748-7011597 GCA_025175895.1 Wurfbainia villosa
CTGATGCAAATGTTTCGTCTTTGGATCAAGGAGAAACTCCCACCTACAGATTCAAGACTTCGACCAGACCAGAGGCATCTAGAAAATGGAGAGTATGAGAAAGCAAATGCAGAGAAGTTACGGCTTGAACAAAGGCAGCGAATGGTAAGCAAGCACTCTTTAAATTTTTTTCTCTCTCTGATACTTAAAACACTTCATCTATCCACTTTATACCTATGTTGGATACCGACCCTCTGCCATTGACACCCCGAGTGGAGACTCAAAGTTTCTATTACTCATTTGTAAAATTCTTTTACCAGAGCCTTGTGGGACACTCGTTGACGCGCCCGTGTCCAATACTTGTATCCAAGTTTAAGTAACATGTTTTTTTTTTCTTTTCTAACGTTGTTCTTAATCCTTGTGTGCATAGCTGGCCCACCTTATTTTAAGGCCCCGGGCAAAACCTGCTAATTGGGCCTTATCCATAATGAATTTTGACAAAAAAAAATTTTGGACCCTAAATAAAAGATGTATCTATTGTATAAAAAAAAAATGTGGAACTGCCACATTAGTGGCCCCCCACCGCTGTCCCTACGTGTGGAGGGTAAATCAGGTCTCAGGTGGCTAGCGCAGAAATACAGAGTCATCGGTAGTCTGCCACACCTCCAGAAATCGGCTCTTTCAAACCTTAATACACCAAGGCTGCTATCCTGGGATTCTGGGCTAAAGATGTATCTATTGTATGAATGTGTGAGCTTTGGATAGTCGCCCCAATAGACCTGGCCTAGCGCCGGCTCGGCTTATGTGGGATCATGTGAACAACAAAGAGTGCATTATATTTGCAGAGGTTGAAACAAAAACAATTTAACTATCATCACCAAACAGACAAACTGTCTTGAAGTTGCAAAGCTATTTCTTGGTCTGATTAATCTGATTCTTATCTCAAATTGTTTCCGACAGGCAAGGAAAATGCAAGAGACCGGCTGGAAGCCGAGATGGTTCCAAAGAGAAGGCGACGACAGTACATACCGCTACATCGGCGGTTATTGGGAAGCAAGAGAGCAGAAAAAGTGGGATGGATGCCCAAACATATTTGGTGAATTTTAAAGCCGCACTCTTCTACCTCAAGCCCTGATACTTCTTCAGGTTGGCACTGCTCAGCATCCTACCTTCCTCCTATGCAGGAGTCACAATTTGCTCAGGAGATTATGAAATACCAGGAACAAGAAGTTGCATCTCGCCAATCGAGGGCAGTATTTATTCATAGAATTATAGCCGTTTCCTTCAATTTGTTGCATTGACAATTTATTTGTCATCAAAATATCGATTCAATCCCCTTTTCCAGCCAAAGTGTTAATTAGTCAACGAGGTCAAGGCAGAGAATTTTGTGGCAAGAGGAGTGCAGCCAAAGTTTCAGGTCATGTACAATGATGGTTTCAATAAAATGATCATAGTAATTCATTTTTTCTTTGTCTGGTTACGTTTCGTTTTGTTTTGCTAAAAGGTTTTCAGTTCGTGTATTCTTTTTAGTTCCCTCTCTTTTCTATTTGTCAGAAAGAAATCTTTTAAAATTGGGGGGAAAAACAAAAAAAATTGTCATGAATATAGATTGGCATTATACTGGACATGTCAAAATGCTTGTATTCAATTAGATTGTCATTAATATTCTTTTATTTATCACCTATCTATTATTCAGATAGAATGTGGTGGTTATCTATTGTCACTAATAAAATAAATGAAATGGAAGAAAGAAGAGAAAGGAAGAAAGTAATGTTAAAATTACTTTTGCAAGGAATGAGATTAAATAGGAATAAATGAGATCAAAGAAAATTCCTTCCCTTTACTGGGAAGAAAAGGAACATCTAGACAAAATAAATTAAATGGAAGAAAGAAATTGGAGTGGAAAAAAATCTATCTATTTAAAAAATTAACTTTTCTTTAAAGAAACGCAAAGAAATATAAACTTAATTATCATGTTTTATATAAACTCAATGAACACCATAAATAATTGAATGTGGAATAAAGGGTCAAATAATATCTCTAGCAATGTCATTTGATATCGGAAAAAATTAACCTATGACTAGGCATATAACAAATAAGAACCAATACTCTAAGTCATTGTATCATGGCTCCCATGGAAGGAAGGAGATCCGATATTACGGTACATCCAAGCCGTATAAACCGTATTATATTCCAGATGCCCTGCGTCTTGGCCTATTCTGCACCTCGATCGCATTATATTCTGTTAGGGATCGTTTGGAAGCTAGAGGGGGGGTGATTAGCCTCAATGGAATTCTTTCGCGTTCGTGTCTACAATTTCGTTAGCGCAGCGGAATATAGATATAATACAATAACGAAATGGATAAGCACACACAAAGACACGAAGATTTAACGTGGTTCGGAACCGCACGGTTCCTACTCCACGGATCGGGTTTGTACGAACCCTAGCGATGCCAATCACACACCACTATGAGATAACTCCTTCTCGACACGAGTCGGAGGCGGAGAAACCTCTTACAATTGTTTACAACAATAAACAAATAGCTACAAGAAAATACACTGAAATACAAGGCAAAACTAGTAAAGAAAACACTTTACAAATGCTCTTGAATGCTTGATCGCTAGGTTGATCGAGTAGCACTTGGAGACCCTGAATTGCAGCAGCAACTCGCCCCAAATCGCCTCAAAAAACCTCTCGTTTTTCCTCCATCACGAGCTCCATATATAGCTTCAACCTGTGCTGGAAAAAGTCGATCAGTCGACTGATCGGGACCATCAGTCGACTGATGTCACTGTTGCCGTGAGACAACGGCTAGATCCACGTTGGATAAGTCCAACGGATCCATCATCAGTCGACTGATTGTGACCATCAGTCGACTGATGGAGTCCTCACTCGACCAGTCGAGTCTCGACTCCATTCTGTGGCCGATTTCTCGAGCACCAGTCGACTGATCACACGATCACGATCGATCGATCGCCATCACCGACCGCCCACCTGCGCAATGATCGCTAGGCTATAACCCGCAAATAAACCCTAGTTGATTTCGGTCCACCGATCGCCACACATGGCACCGGTCCGTGACACACCTCAAACATGAGGTTTTAACCCAAGTATGGTTCCCCCATACTTGCTAGACCACCCGTAGCCTAGACCTAAGCCTTCTAGCCACCTCCATCAGCCTCACGCCTCTCGGATCCCTCCAAGTCATCCATGACTTGTTCATCCATCGCGCTAGCCTTCAGGTGCTTCCATCGGCTATGTCATGCTAACGGTGTCTACACCGCCAAGGCACATTGGACTTACGCCACCAAGACTCCGCTTGGACTTTACGCCGCCAACCATTGGACTTATGCTGCCAAGACTCCTGCTTGGACTTTACGCCGCCAATATCAAACCCTTGGACTTCTCAAATGCCAAGGCTCAAGCTTGGACTTTCCCTTGCCAACCCATGTTGGACTTTCCATGCCAAGTACTCAAGACTTGGACTTTACCTTGTCAAGACCCATGCTTGGACTTTCCCAAATGCCAAGTGTCCCACTTGGACTTTCTATGCCAAGTACTCAAGACTTGGACTTCCCTATGACAATTACATTGTCATATGTTTTTGTCGAACATCAAAACATCACTCGAGTCAAACTCGAGTCCTGGTCAATCATGACCTGGGCCGATTGCACCAACATATTCCAGACGCCTCGCGTCTCGGCCAATACTCTTCATCTCGACCCTGCATCTCGGTAGTTGCGCGCCATTTCGGCTGTATGATCTTCTAAAGTATGCTCTATCTCAGCTAGTTAAGTGACATGGCGGACATTCCTATTCATATGGCACGTAAGGTAGTCCTTATCAGCGGTTCTCTCCGACCAGAGAATAGATGCCCATACTGACCTCCAAAAAGTTGTTCACCGCATTAATGGAGAGTTGTCTCCCATCAACCACACGATAAACATTAATCACAACCCACACGCCTACGGTATTTATGAGAGTAATGATCCCATGTTACCTCTGAGAGCAGGTGTGAGTACGTCACTAAGCTATACCACCCATACCTACCGTACCGCTCAGCAGGAAGACTCGCTTCTATATAACTCTCATTGAAGAGGAGGAAAGAGAGGTTCACATTCTAAAAAATACTCTTCACTACTTTTACTATCTATTTTTGTTAATCCCTGCCTTGAGCGTCGGAGGAGCCTTGCTGAGATCTCCCTCAACACCCTTAACCGCATTCCTCTTGCAGGATACGCCATTCGGCCGACTCGCGTCATTCGGCTCGGCTCTCGCCCGATATGTCAGCTCTTCCATCTCGGCTTTCCCTCCACGTCAACCGTCCTTTCGTCCGAGTCATTGGTCCTTTGCCATGTTCGTCACCGGATACCTCGTCGTCCCTATCTCGACAAGCAACATAACTGACGTCGTCTGTGGGAAACAATAAACATGCCTAAGACAAGGATGGGAGATCAAGGAATGAATTCCGGCAACCGTAACTCTACTGAAGGAAATATGACCAGGGAAAGTATCATCATCCTCGTCAAGAATACCATGGAGGACGTCCTGCGTGACATTTTCCCCCGAGATCCTACTCCTATGCAGGCGTCCCCCAGTCTGGTTCAAGGTCCAACACCAACATCTGCCCCTTCAACTCCGGTCCCACCGAGGGCAGTTCCTATAGTTTCAATGCCGACTGAGTCGTCCTCTACTGCATCTCTGCAGGAATCTTCTGAAGAAGCACCTTCTTACACACCACAAGAAAGGGATCTCAAGAAGGGCAAGGCTCCGCTAGTCAGCACAAACTATCCCCTTGCCTCCAGCATTATAGCCGAGAGAATGCCCAAGTCCTTCAAGCAGATATTTATAGGAGAGTACAACGGCTCGATCGATCCAGAAGAATACTTAGGAAGATTTAAGAAGGCTGCCCTGATACATAACTATTTTGACGGGGCCAAATGCAAGGTTTTCTCTCTCAATTTAATAGGTTGTGTCCAAAGGTGGTTCAACCGACTTCCTGAGGGATCCATCAACTCCTTCCAAGAGCTTTCCGTTCTTTTCCTCTAGCACTTCGCCAACAATAAGAAGTACCGCCGAACTGTCCAGTATCTTATGACTATAAAGTAGAAGAGTAATGAATCCTTGCGGGATTACATATATCGGTTTAACCAAGTGGCAGTCGACGTCTTGGATGCTTCACCCGGGACAGTAGTCAACACTTTTTCCTAGGGGTTAATAGGGGGGGGGGGGGGGGTTTCTCGAAGTCCCCGATGAAGAGACCCCCATCTCACTTCGAGGCCTTACTAGCCAGAGCAGATGCATACATCAACTTAGAAGAAGCGGAGAAGGCAACAGATGAGCAACAAGGAGGAAGATCTAACCAACCTCATCCTCAAAAACTAAGTAAAAAGGCCTTTCCCTCGGCACCGAGTCCCCCTCCCAAAGTTCCTCCTGTTTACCCTCCTTGGTTGGTCAAAGATAGGACAATCCATACTGTATAGGAAGCTTTGCAACCATTGATGTTGGCCGATTAGCGTGACCCTTTTTGCACTTTCCATCAAGTGCACAGCCACTCGACTCGGGAGTGTCATACTCTGACCGAAGAAATTAGACAAGTTATGAGGGAGCAGTGGCAAAACTTCAATGCCCCGTCCCGATTCCTGCAAATAGAAGCAAGACCGGAGCCACGAAATCAAGCTCGGCGAAACCCAGCCAGGTGGACTCCTCGACCCTTACCCGAACATCAAAGACAAGCTCAAGTTCCTCGAAGGGCCTGAGAGGCCTCTCCAAGTGAGCCAACTCCCCGACCAGAATCGCCGCAAGAACTCTCCAACACTCCACATCATGACACTATTAACATGATTACCGACGGGGCCACAGATGGAGATTCAAATCGAGCTAGAAAGGCTCACAGGAGACGACTGGAAAATATGAAAGTAAATACCAGCCGAAAGCGCGCCGAAGGTGTCACGAGGTGCATGTCTCCCTTAGGCCGAATTGATCTACCTCTATCTCTAGGGGAGGAGCCCCTCCGCCGAACCCGAATTATCACCTTTACGATGGTAGACACTGTCTCGGCCCATAACGTCATCTTGGGAAGGCCAACACTACACTCTTTCAAAGCTGTCGTATCAAGATACCACCAGAAGGTCAAATCCCCTGTGAATAATTAAATAGGGGAAGCCACAGGAGACCAAAAGGCGGCTCGGAGATGTTATGTGGAAGAAGTCCGGATGGTCCCCAGGAAAAACCAGAAGATCGGAATGGCAAAAGTTTACACTCTTTGAGAGGAGCCGCTGGATGAGGA
Organism: Wurfbainia villosa; assembly: GCA_025175895.1. Taxonomy (NCBI): domain Eukaryota; kingdom Viridiplantae; phylum Streptophyta; class Magnoliopsida; order Zingiberales; family Zingiberaceae; genus Wurfbainia; species Wurfbainia villosa. Next base: position 6,512,018 of record CM045987.1, read on the forward strand.
AACTGTACATATATGGCCGAATCAGCCTAACAGAGTGATCTGAGTTGCTGCTGACCTACCAACCAAGCTGAAGCAAGAAGTGATCAATTGCCTAGTAAGCAACCAAGATGTTTTTACTTGGCCTGGGGAGCACAATTGGAGTATTTCCCGGACTGTGATGGAGCACTGGTTGAATATCTTTTCCAGATCTCGACTCATAAAACAAAAGAGAAGACATTTTGGCCCGGAAAAAGATCAGATCATCCAAGTCAAAGTGCAGAAATTAATGTAGGCTGGATACATCCGAGAAGTTCAATTCCCTGAATAGTTGTCTAATGTTGTTCTAGTGTCAAAATCAAGAGGGAAATGGAGGGTACGTATAAACTTCAGATACATTAATAAAACATGTCATAAAGATTGGTACCCCTTGTCTCGAATAGATCAACTAGTTGATTCTACGACAGGATGTGAATTGATCTGTATGTTCGATGCACATCAGGGGTATCATCATATTCCATTGGCATAGGAAAACCAAGAGAAAGCCAGCTTTGTCACGACAGATGACACTTTTTGCCACAAGGTCATGTCATTCGGATTAAAGAATGTTGGCACCACTTATCAAAGGCTGATGGATAAAGTGTTTCGGTCACAGATAAGTCGAAATATTGAAGTATACGTGGATGATATCTCATCAAATCTATAAAAGATGAAAATATAGTCAAAGATATGACATAAACATTCAACACACTACGCCGATACGAAATCTAGCTCAACCCCAGCAAATGTATATTCGGCATTCGAGGAGGCAAATTTCTTGGATATATTGTGACTGAGCGAGACATTGAAGTTAAACCCGAGAAGGCTCAGGCCCTGCAGAACATGACCTCGCCCAGAAATATTAGAGAAGTACAAAGGCTACTTGGTAGAATAACGACTCTCTCTCGCTTCATCCCTAAGTCGGCTTAGCGAAGCCTTTCTTTCTTCAAGGCGCTTCGCAAGTCGACTCGGTTTTCATGGGACGAGAAGTGTGAACAAGCCTTTACTGAGCTAAAGCAGTATATATCTAAATTGCTTACACTTGCTAAGTCGGTGCCGGGAGAAAGTCTGCAATTGTATTTGGCCTCCTCAGAAGAGGTCGTGGCTTTAGTCCTGCTTCGGCAAGAGAGTGGTAAGAAATTACCTATATATTTTGTTAGTTATTTATTAAAGGCTGTCGAGAGCAGGTACACAACATTGAAAAAGTTGGCGCTAGCTATACTTATAACAACCAGGAAGCTTTGTCCCTATTTTCTATTTTACCCGGTCACAGTTTTAACTAATAGCGGTCTCGGGAGGATATTAACTAACCCTGAAGCATCTGGTCGCTTGATCAAATGGACCACTGAGCTAGCCGAATATGACATTCATTATCAGCCTCGTAGCCCTTAAAGCACAAAAATTGATAAATTTCTTAGCCGAGACACTAGGGGTCGAGAGAAATGAGGAATGAAAAATATATGTGGATGGTTCGGCAACTAAGCAAGGAAGTGTTGTAGGAGTATTATTAATATCCCCTCAAGGAGATACGATTCGGATAGCTGTGCAATTCAACTTCTGAGCCTCCAATAATGAAACCGAATACGAAGCCTTATTAGCTGGATTGTGGGCGGCTTGGCATGTCGGAGCTATGCAAATTTCTTTATATTCCGACTCACAGTTAGTAGTGGAGCAAGTCAAAGGATCATTTGACACCAACAACCAGTGACTTTAGCGCTATATGCAAGTGTACCGCAAGTTATCCTCAGAATTTCAAGAGGTTGTCCTCCATAAAATTCCTTGGGCAGACAATCAGAATGCTGATGAGTTGGCTTGTATGACTAGTGCTCTTACTAATTGGAGCTTGGATGATTTGTTGGCCGAGATGCAACTCATTATTAATATAGATCAAGATCTGATGGCACCCCAAAGTTCTCCGGACTGGAGGACCCCCCTCATGGATTATCTAAAAGGGGGGATACTGTCGAGTGGCCGAGCCAAGGTGCAAATCATCAAGAAAAGAAGTACTCATTTCGTCCTAGTTGGCGACACCCTGTACAAACGAGCCTTCGCTCGACCTTTGCTTAAGTGTCTCGGCCTCGAGAAAGCTGATTATGTCATGAGAGAAGTGCACAAAGGCTGCTGTGGAAATCATTCCGGAGGAACATCCCTTGCTCAAAAGATTCTGTTGGTCGGATATTTTTGGCTGACTCTCCAGAAAGATGCTGCCCACTACGTACGCATATATCTCAGCTGTCAGAAGCATCAAAACTTTTCTCAACAACCAGCTGAGTTGATAAAAGCCTCAGTAATATCATGCCCCTTCGACTAATGGGGAATGAACATAGTGAGACCACTACCAATCAGGCCAAATCAAAAGAAGTTTTTACTGGTCGCAGTGGATTATTTCTCAAAGTGGGTGGAAGCAGAACCATTGCCAAAATAACTAAAGAAGTTGTGTTAAAATTCCTTTGGAAGAATATAGTCTGTTGATTTGTCATTTTGAGAAGGCTGGTCTCGGACAATAGACGACAATACCAAGGCCGAAAGATAAAAGAATGGTGCCAGTAGTTGGAGATCCAACAGGCTTTCACCTTTGTAGCTTATCCTCAGAGCAATGAGCAAGCTGAAGTCACCAACCGGGAACTAATACGGGGAATCAAAATCAAGCTATATCATAAGGGGAGAAATTGGATTGAAGAATTACCCAGTATTTTATGGGCATACAGAACTACTCCCAAGGACAGTATGAGTCTCACTCCTTTTCATCTTGTATACACCACTAGAGATTGGCATGAGATCACCTGGAGCCTTTGCTTATACTTATATTTCGGATAGCAACAACAATGATGAAAGGAGGCTGGCAGAGTTAGACTTAGTGACTGAGACTCGGGACTAGGCGGCTAACCGAATGAATTCCTTTCGGAGAAGGATCGCCCAAGCTTATAACAAAAAGATTGTACCCCGCTCCTTTCAGCTTGGTGATTTCGTATGGAAGAAAATCCAGCCCGTGGGGGAAGTTTGCAAATTGGCACCCCGATGGGAGGGCCCGTACAAAATTATTAAGAAGCTCAGCACTGTCGCTTATTATATGCAAGATAGCGAAGGAAAGGAGCTTACTCAGCCATGGAATGTCTTTCATTTGCGACCCTATCATGTCTAAAGGGACAGACAGTATGTAATGAAGTTTCTCCATAATAAAAGCTCTCCTTCGTGATCACAGCCAGACTTTCTTATATAAGTCGCTTATCAAGATGCAATTCGTATAAAATCACCCCTTACGTCCAAGTATATATTATTCAGCTCTTCCTTGGATATCTCCTATCACGGTTGGTTCCAAGTATATATTATTTGGCTCTTCCTTAGATATCGTCTATCATGGTTGGTTCCAAGTATATACTATTTGGCTCTTCCTTAGATATCGCTTATCACGGCTGGTTCCAAGTATATACTATTCGGTTCTTCCTTGGATATCGCCTATCATGGCTGGTTCCAAGTATATACTATTCGGTTCCTCCTTGGATATCGCCTATCACGATTGGTTCCAAGTATATACTATTTGGGTCTTCCTTGGATATCGCCTATCACGGCTGGTTTCAAGTATATACTATTTGACTCTTTCTTGGATATTGCCTATCATGGTTTGTTCCAAGTACATACTATTCGGCTCTTCCTTGGATATCGTCTATCATGGGCGGTTCTAAGTATATATTATTCGGCTCTTCCTTGGATATCGTCTATCACGGCTGATTCCAAGTATATATTATTCGACTCTTCCTTGGACATCGCCTATCATGGCTGGTTCCAAGTATATACTATTCGACTCTTCCTTGGATATCGCCTATCACGGCTGGTTCCAAGTATATATTATTCGACTCTTCCTTGGATATTGTCTATCACGACTGGTTCCAAGTATATATTATACGACTCTTCCTTGGATATCGCTTATCAGGCTAGTTCTAAGTATATATTATTCGGCTCTTCCTTGGATATCGCTTATCACGGTTGGTTCTAAGTATATATTATTCGACTATTCCTTGGATATCGCCTATCACGACTGGTTCTAAGTATATATACTATTCGGCTCTTCCTTGGATATTGGCTATCACGGCTGGTTCTAAGTATATATTATTCGACTCTTCATTGAATATCGCTTATCATGACTGGTTCTAAATATTACCTTCTAGCTGAGAGGATTGGCTATGGTAACACAGCCTGCTAGCGGTATATGATTCGACACATTATTTCTAAGTTGCTTATTAGGGCACATCTCGATCAAGTCCCCTATCATTGGTCATCGTGAAGGTACTTTAGAGTTACTGATTATTATTCATTATTACAGTAGTTAGTCCATTGCGTTAAATTCTTAAAAAGCTGGAAGACAACACTTAACTCAAAAAGAAAACTTGTATTAATTTCAAAGAAATTACAAGTTTAGGAATGTCGCGTACGACTATAAAAACCTATTGCTAAATTAAAAACTAAAGGCTAAGCTATTTCGGGAGCTCGCCGAGAGCTGAGTCTGGGGTCTCGTTGATTAGACGTTGCAGATCCAAGAACTCAACTGCGGCTCCCTCAGGGGAGTACTCGACTTCTTTGAAATGTCGAATGCCCCCCTCATAGCTTATCTCTAGGAGGTCGATGGTGCAACCTCCTAGAATGTCAGAGAACTCCTCTGAAGCGAGGAATGCCTTCTTACGTCGCTCCTAGCTATTAGTGTCAGTCCTCAATGTCAATCATGAGATGATTGATTAGGGATCATATGTATTATGTTTCATTAATAATAGACAAAAATTGATTATTATATTTACTTTATGCGTATGCTAGCCAAATAAATATAATAATACCCTTGAATAGTAGGTTCTAATCTACAATATATCAATTAGTAGAATTGATTATGAGAAGCTGTAGAGAATACTATATTTAAACATTCCTAGTCAAGTATTGTATTAATAGACAAAGGGATATATTGATATATTGAGACTAGACTGTAGGTCAATGGATGACTTGATCTCACAAGCCATGAATATGTGATATCACATTGATACATGGGTATATATATTGGAGAATATGTGTACTGAATTGACCCGCCATGAGAAAGTGTCATGGATTGTTATATGAGTGTCGTATACTTTCTCATGTGACTATTGGTATGAATAGTCCTTAGACTTGAAGTCACTACGGTTTCCTACATAAGGAGTTATGTACTTTGGTATCGTCTAACGTCACCTATAACAAGGTGCACTATAACGGCGATTGCTGGGTATGTAACGAATTATGTAGAGGGATGTGAGTGATGTTGATGAGATCTATCCCTTCCATATGATGGGAGTGATATCTTTAGCCTCTTGATAGAGTATGACCACAAAATGCATGGTCATGCTCAAATGAGTCAATATGAGATATTGAGCTCATTTGTTTGAGTGAGTCTGCTTAGGGATCAAGAAATATAAAGATTGATAAGGGGATGATACGGTCTATGCCTCATTGATCGATCTAAGATATCAAGGATAGAAGGACACCGTCATACATGATAATAGTTACGGAAAGGTTGTCGGATCTCGATTTTCTTGTAGCTTGGGTAGCAATGATGTATTGTTAGATACCGCTCATTACTTATGTATCTAAAATAGTTTTAGATACATTACCAATGCTATGAGAGCCTATAGAGTCACACACAAAGAACATGTTTTGGAGAAGTATTCATCTTAGTTTGACTAAATGAATCATTAGTTAATTGAATGAACTAAAATGAGTTAGACTCATTGCTTGGCCAAACTTGAGTTAGACTCAAATTGGTTTAATTTGAGTTAGACTCAAATGAAACCAATTGAAGAAGGTTAGCATGATTAATGATGATTAATCATGCATGTAAATGGGAGTTGTTGTATGCAAATGGAATTTGAGAAGTCTTTTTCAATGTTATATGCAGATGGATTAATTTATGCAATGAGATTAATTGCATGAAATGGAATTATGGATTAATTGCATGAAATGAAATTTGAATCATTCCTCAATATTGCATGAAGTGGAGTTGATTGCATGCAATAGGATTAATTGACTCCTAAATATTGCATGAATTTAATTAGTGCATGCAATTGAATCAATGCATGAAATGAGATTTTAATGCATGGAAAAAACGAGAATTAAAGTCCTCCTCAACGTGAGCTTTGTGAGGACATTATTTTTCATTTTGTGGTGTGTGGATTCCATTCTCTCCTTCTCCCTTCTTCTTGGCCAAGGTCCAGAGTGGAGAGTCTTAGTGTGGTTGCTAACACAACCAAAGGTGTTATCTCCTTCTCCAAGATACGGTTCGTGTGGATCCTTTAGAGATACGGTTGTCCTTACTGTATTGAGATCCGACTGCGTTTGGATTAGTGGAATTACGAAGGGCTCGCATTGAAGGTATATATTTCTTCTTCTAGATAAGATCTAGATTAAACTAAGAAAATGATTTATATGTTTTGCATGGATCTCTGGAGGGATCCGGTTTGTAATTTTTGTTTCCGCTGTGGTTGTACGAAGTATTTCGCCCGCGATATTGTGAATGCCACAATCCAGATTTCCCAACACCAGCGACCCTCCTCGCTAGCCCGGTAAGTGATCAACTCAATTTTGGGCGCCTCTGCTTGAGCTGCTAACCCGTCGCGCTGGTTGGCCTCAAATTCTGCTTGAGCAACCCTAGTCTGCTCAACCTTTAGTAATTTGGCCTCAGTTTCTTTTGCGCGGGCCCTGAGTTCTTTTTCCTCGGCAGCTTGAAGTCGTAAGCGCTCGATCTCTCGCAGTTGAATTTGAAGGTCATCCTCGTAATGGAGGATCTTCGATCGAGACACGGCTGCCTCAGCCTGAGCTAGCCTGAGCTCCATTTTTTTGTCCCTGAGCTGGGTCAAAAGGGCCACCACTTGGGCCCGCATCCCTTGGAAGGTCGCTGTCAGGGGAGGAAGGCGGAACATTAGCTCTAGGTGATAGCCCCAAAACTATAAAGGAAGAAGTGAAGTTAGTAAAAATAATCGAAATCATAAAACACTCAAAGAATGCACCTTCGCCAAGTGGGTATTCATCTCGTCGCTTAATGCTGGGATGGACTTCTCCCTGGCAGACGCCCCGACCGCATCTTGGATCTCTTGGAGGAAGCCCTGAGCAGACCACTCGTGTCTCGACATGGAATACCCAGAGGACATCCCGGGGAGAGGGCTTGGACTGCATGGTCGAGAAGATGATGGCTTTGTCGAAGGAGCAGGGGCCTCCGGATACTCCTCCACGGGAGGTGCCAGGACATCGGAGGGCCCAACATCACTCGACCCAACACCACTCGGCTCAACTGAGTCGCAAAGACTTGGGTTGGGGGAGGATTGCCGCGAAGGACTCTCTTCCGTGGAGGAGAGCACGACTCGGTTCCTTTTGCGCAGTTGTCGTCGCTCCTCCGACCCTTCAGAGCTTATCACCTCGCCTACCATGGAAGGCCGAGGTGAAGGGGGTTCAGATCCAGCTTCTTCTGGTGTCTCGACTGGGGCAATGCAGGGGTGATCATTTGCACCCTTTTCTATTTTATTTTCTTATATTCTTGTCGAGCCGAGAAGAAGACTCTTGCTTCTTTCTTTTTCAGAATGAAGCCGGAGTGAAAAGCAGCGGGCGAGAGAGGAGGGTGATAGAAAAGAAAGATTATAATAAAGTCGTTAATAAGGCTAAAGGCATTGGGGGTTAATTGGTGTAATGAGATAAGAAAGTAATTCGACAGCTCGACAAAGAAAGGATGGATGGAGAATTGGAGACCGACCGCCAATTGGCCGTGATAGAAGGCAGAGAAGACTGGGGGTGGTTCGTTAGGGCGTTGGTCCCGCTGAGGAGCCCTAAGTCTATGGGATAGGGGGATGTGAAAGGCTTCCCTTAGCTCGCGACGCACCTCAGGAGTGACGCCGCTGGGAGTCCTAACGAACCACAGATCAGTGGTTCCGACCATCAGAAAAAAGAAGAAGGCAAGGACGGAGAACTTACAGAATAAAGACCTCGCCGGAAGGGAACGAGGAGAAGGAAATTGTCAAAGAAGGAGAGGCTGAGGAAGCGTCGTGTGCGAAACGACGAGGCCTAGGTTTTGAAAGGCACTTATAGACGAGCCACATCGGTTTGTCTCTCGAGGACCCTTCCTCGGGATCTTATAGGCACGTGGCACAACGAAAGAAGCCCTAGGGAAGTGAGACAATCATATCATATCCTCGCATTAATGGGTTACCTCTAAAGCAAGATCTCCTCTGTTCTCGAGGGGTATATTCGAGGCGCTACCTCTCATATCTCATTAAGTTGAAAGAGGGAAATCATGACGCAATAAGGCCCGTCCAATCAGTCAGGCTATGTCTATCCTTCGATAAGACTTGGGGGGATGCCTATGATACCGCGAAAAACTAACCTATGACTAGACATATAACAAACAACAACCAATACTCTAAGTCATTATATCATGACTCCAATGGAAGGAAGGAGACCCAGTAGTAGGTACATTCGAGCTGTATGAAGAGGTCATCTCGGCCGTATTATATTCCAGACGCTCCACGTCTTGGCCTATACTACACCTTGGTCGTATTATATTCCAGATGCCCCGCATCTCGGCCTATTTTGCACTTTGGCCATATTATATTCCAGACGCCCCACGTCTCGGGCTATTTTGCATCTCGATTGCATTATATTCCAGACGCCCCACGTCTCAGCCAATACTCTAGCTTCATCTCGACCCTGCATCTCGGCAGTTGCGCGCCATTTCGGGTGTATGGTCTTCTAAAGTATGTTCTATCTCAGCTAGTTAAGTGGCATGATGGACATTCCTGTTTATATGGCCAGCAAGACAGTCCTTATTAGCGGTTCTCTCCGACCAGGGAACAGATGCCCATCTGACCTCCAGAAGTCTGTCAACCGCATTAATGGGGAGTTGTCTCTCATCAACCACACGATAAGCATTAATCACAGCCCACACGCCTACGACATTAATGAGAGTAATGATCCCCTGTTACCTCTGAGAGCAGGCGTGAGTACGTCACTAAGCCATACCACTCATATCTACCGTACCGCTCAACAAGAAGACTCGCTTATATATAACTCTCATTGAAGAGGAGGAAAGAGAGGTTCACATTCTAAAAAACACTCTCCACTACTTTTACCACCTGTTTTTGCTAATCCCTGTCTTGAGCATCGGAGGGGCCTTGCCAAGATATCTCTCGACACCCTTAACCGCATTCCTCTTGCAGGATACGCCATTCAACCGACTTGTGTCATTCGGCTTGGCTTTCGTCCAATACGCCGACTCTTTCGTCTCGACTTTCCCTCCGCGTCAATCGTCCTTCCGTCCGAGTCACCAATCCTTTACCGCGTTCGTCACCGAATATTTCATCATCCCTGTCTCGACAAACAACACCATTCATATCCCAACAATTAAATTTGGAATTTATCTTTCTTCTTTTCTTTTAGAGTTTGTAGGTCTTCTAAACACTTCAAATCTTTTTTTAGATAATATAATATTTAATGAAATTTACATGTTTAGGAACTTTTAACCATCCTAGAATGTGTCCGAAATTATGATAAGATAATGAGATAATGTTATATTAAAACTTTATCAAATATTTTTAAAAATTTTGATATACGACTATGATAATAGCGTGACATACTCAAATATCCATCTAATATATTTGAAATACTCAAATCTTCATTTAATATATTTGACGTATTCAAATATTTCGATTGCAATGCTACTTTAGATAAATTTAACAGAGAAATATTTATTTTTTAAAGTAATTATTGTTTTAAAAACTTTTACAAACTAAACAATATTAATTTAAGCTTTTATAATCAAGGTTGATAATATTAAATTTAATAAGAAATATGATAAAATGCTACCCCATCATCCATAATATAGTCCTATAAATAAATTATAATTAAATTGTATTTCAAATTTATCTAGTTGACAAATCGAAGAGAAAGATCAATCCGGGTGAAACTTGAACACATGAATTATAAAAGAAATAATTATTTTAAAAAATACATAAAGATTAATCTATTTTTCGAACTAAGCTAAATTTAATAAATTATTTTGTTATAGACTTTGAAGAATTAGTTAATCTTATATCCTATAAAAATATCTTTTACGAATATAATAAATTAAACATTATTTTATTGGATATTTTTTAAAATGCCACCAAAGTTTAATAGTTTCAAAGAAAAAGAGATTGTTTTCCAAGTGAAAAATATAAATATTGTGAGATATTTAATAGTAATAAAACTTTAAGCTTAAAAAAAGAATAACAAAGTTTAGAGCATTTAAAAAATTATCTAATTTTTTAAATATAACTTTATATACTGTATAATTAACGGTATAAGGTAGGGTTTAATATATTTAAATTTAAATATATTTCTCTTATTAAATTAGTTCAAATTTTTTAGAGCTCATTTTTAAACTCAACGGAGATATTGCCGTGCTTAAAAGCCTCTTCGAGTTGAGCATCAGCATCGCGATCGCAGGGCTATTTTCGTCCAAGAAAATCGTAGGACGATGGGAGAAAACGACTATTACTATGACAACTAGGCGACAGGGGAGAAGTGAAAGAGGGGGAGAGAGATCTGCGCTCCTCCAGTATCGGTCCTTTCTTCTCTGAGATCCCCCATCCGAGTTCCTATCCCACGTTCAATCCGGAAGGAGGCAACGGAACCTGAGCACAAGCGGAGAGAATAAATAGCAGATCCGTGTTGCAAAGGAAGATCTGAAGGCGCGAGGCGGAATGAGCGAGGGAGGGTTCCTCGACATCGAGCCCAAGGAGCTCAAGTTCGTTTGTAAGTCCTACGTATCCCTTTTTTTCCTCCTCGGCCGAACCGTGATTTCTGTGCCGTTTGGCATTCTTTTTGGAACGGTATGAGATGATGTTGCATACGATCTCAAACTTGCTTAATGGTTCGCATTTGATCCTCGAAAGTTCCTTTTTTTTTGGTGATCGCGCACGATGTTTGTGGGTTGTTTGCTGCTGCTTCGGTCGCAAATGCAGTTATTTTGCTAATAAATTTTCGCCTTTTTATGGATCGAGCAGTTGAGTTGAAGAAGCAGAGCTCATCTTCCCTGCAGCTAATTAACAAGACAGATCAGTATGTTGCGTTTAAGGTATTTCTTTTCTCCCTTTTATTTCATTATTATATCTGGGGCATTTTAACATGCATGATAAAAAACATTTTTTTTTACTAAATTCCTTTTCTCCTTTTGATTGAATTATTATCTCTGCCTCACTTTTTCCTGCATGGTTAAAAAAAAAAGAGCATTTTAACACGCTCCCGGTATTCACTTTTGAATAAATCATGTTTCCAATTATGTCCCTTCCAACCTAAGGCAATCAGAAATCACGAAGGAATGCCTTAATTATGTATAGCTTTGGATTTTGTGCTTGCAGGATGATTTACAAATCAACTTGCTTGGTGAAAAATGACCCAATATGGCATGCCATCTGATTTGTAAATCAGCTTGTGACATGATTTACGGAGAAGAATAGATTTTTTTATTACGTTTCAATTTAATACTATCAATTTTTGTTTCCCATACCTTAATTCTACATCATTTAGGATTTTGACCCTGCAAGATGATTTTTATATCAACTTGCATTGTGAAAACTAGCAACCTATAACATGATTTTTGAGTTTTTCTAACCATAAAAAATTATGTGGCTGAAATACAGATCACCCAATCATTGGTTATATCTAAATAAACATCATGATGAAAAATTATTCATATTGAAGTCATCATATACCTTGTCTCTTGCATCCATATATGTGGGTTCATTATTCATTTCTTGATCACATGTAATCTATAAGCTTGTGGGATTTTTTGTGCCATTTTTCAACTTGCAAGCCAATTTGCAAATCAATTGTTATTTTAAATCCTCAAATTTAAGTTAAATTAAGACGTGAGTGATCCCAATTTGAGTTGGTAGGTGCTAAACAAAGCTATTTTTTCTCCTTAAATTATGGTGCTAGCTCATTTGCAAATCACATGCAATTGAATAGTGGAGAGAAGTTGAAAACCAATATTAATATTGAAAAAAAATGTTGGAGCATGATATAGTAAAAAACCAACATGAGGACATGACTTGCTCAAAAATGAAATACTATTGGTGCAGCTTTGTAAAGTGGCACCCAAAATTGGATTGGATGATAGATATTGCTTGTTGTTTTTCCTTCTGCGTTGCAGGTCAAAACAACCAACCCAAAGAAATATTGTGTTCGCCCCAACACAGGGATCGTCTTGCCGAGGGCCACCTGTGATGTCACTGGTACACCCTTAATGAATAAAAACAATTTCTTGATTTGAATGGGAAAGTTGGATAACTGACTTTAGATTCATCATTCAATCTTACTGCTTGCTTCTTTCATGGTGACGCTTTAGTCACAATGCAAGCTCAAAAGGATGCCCCACCTGACATGCAATGCAAAGACAAGTTCCTACTTCAGAGTGTTATTGCGGAGCATGGTGTAGCGACCAAAGATATAACCTCTGAAATGGTTTCTATCTACTGGCATTTCATTACCATATAAATAGTTTTCTGCTTATTTTATTTTACAACAGAAATTTGAACTGATTACAAGTTAAATCATCAGTTCAATAAAGAACCTGGAAAGGTTGTTGATGAATTCAAGTTGCGGGTTGTTTATGTTCCTTTTAGTCCACCCTCACCTGTACCGGAGGAAGCAGAGGAAGGATCCTCACCAAGGTCATCAACATTTGACAATGGGGCTCAAAGTTTTCAAACACATGATTCTGTAAGTACAATTATTCCTATCCCTCACTGAGCTGCATTACACAATGTTTCTTTCTTTAGGGCCTCTTTATCTGGTGGGGGAGGAGGGTAGCAGAGTGGAGTCACTATCCACTGTTTACTGGCATGATTTGAATAGTGGAGGACCAGAATACAACAACACGCAAAGCATTTTTTGGGTGTCAATCGCAATTTCTGAGTGGCATAGAGAAGAGAGAGGAAGAGGAAAAGACAACGACATGATCACTTATCGCTTTTCAACTTTGCTTAATAATATTAGGTAGTTATGGATATTATAATCTGTTCCACCTAATTCTCCTCTCTGCACTCTCTGCTCGAGTGAACAAGGTTGGAGGAGATCAAATTCTCTGCTCTGCTTATCTCTCGCTTCCCAGGATGTAAATACTAAATAGGTCTTTAATAATGCATACTCGAGGTGTTATTTTTGTATTCTTTTCTTATTTCATTTGGTTTCTACACAAATTTCAGGTAACTAGATCACATGAACCACAAAAGGAGAAGTCTCCAGAGGTAACTTCTTGCTCCCTTTACTTTTGTTTGTTCTTAGCATCAAAATGATTGAAAATAATCAAAGATTTGTGTTATTACAATACAGATGCCTCTTTGTAAAAAGGTTTGCAAATAATTTCTTATAAAAAAAATCGAAAAAATAGGAAACTTGATCTACTCTATTTATTGAAATTAAAATAGGAATCTTGAACTTTTCCTTTGAATGGATTGCCTCATCCAGTATTATCTGCTTGGTCTTTTTTGATCTATTCTTCTCTGATTTATGATCCTTTAACACAAGGAGCATCAAAACTGACTTCCATGTAATGCTCCACAATATAAATAATGAACAAGTTTGACTTGAAAAAAGGCAGTAGCCCACATTTCCCTTGTGCTTGAAGTGCCATCTTTTTAGTGTTTTCCGAACTGTAATGTTGAAGAGTATTAGGACTATCAACAATAATCCTTAAATGTTTTAAAGATCCTATGTACTCTAAATCACTTAAGCTACGTTTAGTGAGGGGTAATCAATCTTGTAATGTAATATTGATTACATTACAACATGGATTAATTTGTTTGGTACAATTTTAAAATGTAATGTAATGTAATCTGGATTATAAAAGGTAACGAAATTTTGTAATTTGGATTACAAGGCAAAAGCTATGTAATCCGATTACATTTCAAGTCCAATAACACACTAAAATTTAAATGACAAATATACCCCTAGTCTTAGCTCTCGTTCTTTCCAAACCAACGAAGGGTTGCGACTGACGATTGGCGGCCGGCGATCAACGATGGAGGCTGGAGGCGGTAACGGCGATGACGACGACGGCGGCGGACGATCGACGGCCGACGACGATGACTGACCGACGATCAAACGGCCGGCGACCCGATGACCATAAGGATATTTTTATCATCTTATAATAATATGAATTATATTTCTTAGAAAAAATAATGGATATCAAACAAAGAATGTAATCGCTCTTGTAATCAATGATTACATACATCTCTTTTACCAAACGTAGTAATGTAATCTTAATTATATTACATTACAAATTTGATTACATCACAAGCTCGATTATATTACCCCTTATCAAATGTAGCCTTATAGTTGTTTGATCCATAGCATCAGGTATATTTCGCTTGATGATGGCATGGTTGCATCTTAATGCTCATCTACTTCTTTGAGTTAGTTTTTGCCATTTCAGCTTTCTTATATGTCAAGTCAAGTGGAACTTGACTTCCAAGGTTTGAACTATGTTTTAATTTTTCATAGATTTAACTTTGACACGTGTTTCTCATTTCTGGCTCCTTGTTGCTCGACTGTGCTTTCTAAATATTTCTTGCATCCATCATTCTTTATACATGTCTGGTTCAATACTTAAAAATGGTTAGCTTTTGATGGCTTGGTTTTCCACAAGTTGGGAGCTACTGTGTTTTGTTAGGTGCTTATATATAGAGAATGATAAAGGTAAAAATTGTGAACTTGTCCACCAAGTGTAAGCACCTTGGTCTATGAAATGAAAGTTTTCACTGCAACTGACATTGTTATTCGATGTGTTATTATTAGTATAAATCTTAAACGTGTTTCTCGATTTGGTTTTATCATCTACTAGCCTTGTAGTGGCAATAGATTATTTTTTTTGTTTGCAACATGCAGGCATTGGCTATGATCTCAAAATTGACTGAAGAGAAAAATACTGCCATTCAGTATAACCAGAAGCTCAGACAGGAACTGGTATGTATTTTGTTACATGCACATGTGTTTTATTGTTTGCTGTTAAATTGTGCAGATTAACATGTAAGTTAGTTACAATGAAAATATGGGATACTATTCTGGTGTCTGCAAGCGTTGGTTGTTTCTGTTTCTGTTGTAGGTTTTCTATTTATGTTTCCATTTCAATATTCATTGGGTACCCAATTCTTTTCATCAGAAAGGGGAAAGCGGGAATGTATCATTGTCAATTTCTATAGTGCCTTTGGTTTGCAGGAAGGACTATTTTATTCCCTTTGAATTCTTATAGAATAAGCATTATTTGATCACAAAAATAAATTTGGATGAACATTTCCATGGAATTGTAATTTTCTAATTATAAAGAATAGCTTTTCCTTACTCTATTTGAGGATAAAATATTCTTCATCTATGTTATTCTCCAAAAAAATATATATTGTTACTTTATTTAACTTTCAAAGCATATATCAACAGAGGAACGATCCCCTACACAACTCATCCGTGAGCACCCGTGAGTACCTCCATTATCTATCATCCGATTGGGTGAATACTATAGTCCAATCCTTGAACCCTAGGAGATCGGACGATGAATAATGAAGGTGCTCACCAGTACTCATGGATGAATTGTGTAAGGTAACATTCTTGTATATATACATATACGTATACATATATATACACTTTGAAAAAACTGGTCAAGGTGGGCCTATGACGCGTTAGTTTAGTCCTGCATGGTAAGTTGTGTGGAAGTAAAGAAACTTTATAAGCTTAGTAAGTTACTATTGACTTGGCTTAAGCATTTTGAACTAGCAATTGGATTTCAACTCTGACAAATTAATGGGTTAATTTTTTAGTTAGCGAATCATGACAATTAGTTTTAGAGTGTACCTAATCTTATTTGGCCTGGAGTGGTTGTGAATAAGGCTGCCTTTGTGATTGTGTAGCCACCATTGTGCCTTATATGTCACGGAATAGGTAATGATTATAGGTTATTAGTTGGAGTTTAAATCTTGATGGGGACATCAAATTTTTTAGGTAGGAGGTATTATGACATCCTACGTTGGTGTCACATAGTAACTTGAATGGGTAAGTTCTCATCTAAGAAATGCAAGTTAGCAGACCTTGTGAGTTGGATGAGTTAGACATATTATTTCATATAGGGTTATTTTGGTACTGAGCCATTCCATTGGCATTTTTTATAGCATACCAGAGTTTAACAGAGACACCCATTCCTTATCTGATGAGGTCCATTGGTATTTATAGTCGGATTACTGTGCTACATTAACTTTGGTCATAAGGCGCATTGAGGTTTGTATTGAACAACATTTGATGGAGCAAGAGGATCATTATGCCATGGAGCCTACCCTTAACATTCTTGGGGGTTGATTGTACTTACATATGGCTAGAAGACTACTACTACCTCTAACTCAGGCTGTGACATAGGGGTTAGATGTTCTGGACTGACTTAGGTTCAGGGAATCTATAACCTAATTTTCACATGATCATTGTGATTCCTTGTGGCGCAACCTATCATTTGACTAGATGGGTTAGATATGAATAATACTTGTCCACTCTCATGATTTTGGGGGAAACTTGGGCTCATGTATTTGACTATATCCAATTCAGACCCTCTGCCAATCCTTTGTAAAGAAACATGGTCAATCTGTTAACATATTTTGGTGATCTCATGTCCTCATAATAATTTATTATGTTTCCAGGTATTGGTGCTACTCTGGTGAGACAAGGTGGCGGCCAAAGGAGGGTATTTTACTTTAGGCCTTAACTGAGAATTCTTCATTAGTAAAGACCCAAGAAAGCGTGTCCATCCAAAGATGATAATTCATTATCTAGGAACCCATGAACGATACTATTGTTGGATAAAATTCCAAAGCTAAGAAAACATAGGACAAGTTTCATTAGTTTAGCTAGGTGTTGTGAGTTGTAGTGAAGGTACAGCTGGGATATCTACTGTCTGATGGATGAGAACAACTCAAGCCAAACACAGCAAACACTATATATGAGAGGTGTCTCGAAGTATATCACATACTAATGAGTTGCAATTGAGTGTTGAAACAAGTCATACTTTGGTAGAGTATCCAATATCAGTCATTTTTGAAGTTTTTGCAGGTGATCAATAGATATCTAGTGTCCACTTGGTGTGTGCTGAGATTTTAGTAATCGATACTCTGATACAACCAAATACCAATACTATGTTAACGCACATACTTGAATAAGTAGCAGCAGTTAAGTGCTGAAACAAGTCATACTCTGGTCGAGTATCCAACATCACAGTTATTTTTGAAGTTTTTCCAGGTGGTCAATAGTGATATCAATGTCCACTTAGTGTATTTTGTGGTTCTTGCTTTTAATACTCCAATATTACCAAATACCAATACTATGTCGGCATGGGCAAATGTCACTATGTGGCCTACACCAACACTGTTTCAATGGTACTGGCTGAGACAAAGCTTGTCTGGATCAGCACCAACCGGAAGGAACAAAGACGCGAACATTTTCTTTTTGTTACTCATCCTTTGATTGTATGTGTTGGTCATTGGGAGGAAATGAAAGGCCACTAAAAAGAGGGAAAGGTAAAAGGGAAAACACCAAATGGAACATTAACGTTTGTAAGGAACATGAATGATGATGTCAGAGTTGGAGAATTGAGATGTATCCAACTCTTGTACCAGTGCTTATATTCTAGTTTTGGTAGTCCTGCCTAACTCTCAGTGGCTAATAGAGATATATTTATGAATAAACATGCGGAGAAACCAATTCGAATAAACAAATGTCATGATAGTACTATTAATCTGGGTATTGAAAATTATGAGGTTCGTCTATGTACACAAGAACCAATATTCTCATTCATCCAAGGTAAGATACATATTTTGGCATTGATAAAACATAATAACTAATAGTTGAGATGCTTATTATATTTCTTGACTTATTATAGATAGTAAAATTTTGATCGCAACCACTTTAGTTGATCATAGCATACTTGTCTAGTGTTGAGTGTCAGTTAGGCTCAGTTTCAAATCGTACCATTCTTACGGGAGGATCGAAACGCCGGCACGGAATGATACTTTTTATGTCTTGATCCAACTCAAATACTTCTACTGCACCTTGCCATTTCTTACTTCCCTTCGATCATTTCAGACATTTCTTAAGATTTATAACATTCTCATGATGCTCTTTTTATTGGCAGGATCTACTAAGGAAAGAAAGCAGTATGAACCAAGGTCTCTTCAGCATTACATTTGTGGTGCTGGTGGGATTACTTGGTGCTCTTATTGGCTACCTAATCAACAAGTCATAGGACATTTCTTCGACTACTTCGCTTCGACTACTTCGCTTCGACTACTTTGCGAACTGAACGGTATATATATATATATTTTGTTCTTCTGATCAGACCATGGACTACTATCTCAGATATAAATTACCTAGTAAGCTTATTATGTAGTCATTTATTTGGATTTATCTTTCTCATTCTCTTCTAGACTGAAATCTCTCTACTGGGAGGTAAAGACCTCAAAATATATAGTTTCTGGGACTTGTTTAAGCTTTATTTTACAGAGCCACTCTACTCTGTGCTCTTCCCCTTTTGTTTGAAAACAAATGAGTCGAATAAAACTCCTAGCAGCGAATTTGTTTCTATTGGGTTTTAAAATATTTTTATGTTTTGTAGAATTCCAACATGACGGTAAGCAAAATCACTCTCATAGATTTACTTCTAACTATGAAACCTATTGTTCTTCTTTAAATATGTTCATACTGCACTTTACTTTTTAAATTTTTAGAGTTTTATTAATTAAATGATGTGTCTAGATAAACTTAGTTTATTAATTGCATAAGAATTTTGAATGTGAAGTTGAAATAAATAAGTAATACATTTATCAAAAAATGTTTTAAATATAATAAATTTATTTTTATCTTTTATAATAAATTTCATTATTTAAAAAAAATGCAAACATTTTAAGGGTAGCTCTAAATTTAAAGTGATCGAGAAATAGTGCTACTTGCATTTACTACTACTATTATTGTTTGGATTTACTGTTATTTTATTATTATTTAATTATCTAACTTGTTAATTATTTTTGATGGAGCCATCGTTGGGAAATCATGAAATATATATAAAAATTTAATTTCTTTAAAGGAGAGCCCTGAAGATTTTATTAATATTAAAAGATGTTCAAGAAATTTAGGAGGTATTTGGTAGAAAATTTTTCATTTTCTATTTTCATATTCTGAGAAAACTAAAAAACATGTTTAATTGATATTTTCCATTTCTGTTTTTAAAAAATAAAGGAGTATTTTTTGAAAAATTAGAAAACTCTAAAAAATTATTTTCTATTTTCATTTTCATTTTTCAAGAAATAAAAAAGTATTTTCTGAAAAATTAGAAAACACTAAAAAATCATGTTCGATTTTCTGGAAAAGAAAAATATAAAATAAAAAATGAAAAATTTTCTCTCTATCAAATGTTACCTTAATTTTATTGTCGAAATGCCAGATTAGATATTTTAATGATATAATAGAATTTAAGTGGCATTTTAATATTAATATAACTTTTGCTCTAAAATTTTATTAATGTCAAAATATCCTAGAAGATTTCTATTTTATTATAAAAAATAAAAAGTAATTAAATGATAATTTAGAACGATAAAATATATAATTGGGTCTTACAAAAGGATAAAGCTTAGCGGTGGGTTGTTTTAACATTAATAAAATAATTAGATGACATTTTAAAAAACATTTAAACGTTATGGGGTATTTCAAAAATTACTCGAAGTGAAATGGGAAAAAGTTTAAAATTTTGAGATAAAAATTCTAAAAGAAATATGGTACAAAAGATTAACAATATAAAATAAAAATAAACTTGAAAATGACATTTTTTTTATTTTTATGTTTTTTTAAATTTAAGATCAGATTTAAACATTATTACAAGTGAAAGTGAAGTTTTTATCATAATTATATTGTTTTGCCGATTTTCTCTTAATATTTTCCATTCTCTTATGTCTTTTAATTAAAAAAAACGAAGAAAGTGAGATCATTTTGCCATTTCATTTTCCGTTGAAGGTGAAGAATAAAAGAAAGAAGAAAAGAACGATGGACAGCATGCATAAGCTTTGTCCTTGAGAATAAGAAAACAAATAACATGACCCACGACTATGCAAAAGCGAACAGATATATCACAAAAGGATATAATTCTAATTTATGTTACGATATCATTCGATAAGAAATTTAAAAAAAAAATTATTCGAGCAACTCTAAGATCTAATAATTTGTTTGATAGATGGAGTACGGTTTCGGCATTAGAACGTCATTCAAGGATAATGCGACTGCGGAGTCTGAGCTGAACCATAAAAAAGCTATGAGCGCTTCCCTAATTTATCCTTGGTGGTCGGTGGAGACTACTTGGATTCCGATCTTATCCGGTTCAGCTATTGGCGAGGAGTCCCGAAAGTCCATGGGACAGGGCAGATCACTCCCAGGGATTAGTCAGACTGAAAGTTTGGATATCTGGTGTCAATAAAAAAACAAATAAGATATTTATCTTGAAGCGGTTGTTGAACCGTGAGTATTTTTCTGATGTATTTTGACGATCGATAAAATATATTTCATTTTGAAGTTAGTTAATATTCCGTCAGAGATCCGTGATGCCAAATCGATCATTTCCAAAATTAATCAGGTCGAAGATATGAATATTTGATGCTAGTAAAAATAAATAAAATAATAACATTGATACTATTGGAATTGACCGAGGATAAATGATGATTCTTCATTAAGTATTTTCTTACGTATTCTTGCTGTCCGAGCACTCTGCTTCCTGAGTGTTGCTCGAGCACTTTGCTTCCCCAGTGCGCATCCGAGTGTTGAGCTCCTCACCTAAGTTGCTTTCCCGAGCCCCCATGACTTCTACCCAGCGGTTTGTCTTTCCGAGTGCATGTTTATTACTTCGTGATATCACTTACTTCTGGGTACTTGATCTATATAACATATGTGATGCCATCGGGAATATTCTGGTTTCATCCATATATGACAAAGAAGGAATATGTCAGAGCATATGACGACTTCACCTAGTATCTGTCCCCTAACAACCCGACAAAGGACACCGATGTCAGATAAACTTGGTCGGTAGACAAACAAGAGATCCAATATAAGGATTGATGGAGGTTTCTAGAGAGAGTTTTTTTTTTCTTCTTCCTTTTCTTCTCTAAGCACTCTAATAGAGGAGAAGGCAGGCTCTCATATGTTTCCCGCTACATAGGAGGTAACTCTTTTCCTTCTTCTCCATTAGTTTTTACTATACTAAATATATTTTCTTTCTTTTACCTCCTGTCTAACTTAAGCATTGAAGAGTCGTCGGCTCGTCACTAGATTACCAACGGTACCCTTTGACACGTGTTGATCTTGATAGGATTCACTATTGTGGTCGTAAAGAACCCATCCTTCTTCGATGCTTTTGCGGAAGGGGCTAAAAAGCGAGTCATATCAATTGACGTTGTCTATGGGAACCTCTAAGCGAGATGTTGAGATTCAATTGCAAGGAGTTCCCTCGAAAACCTCCACATCAGTGGAGACCCTTATTACTTTGATGCTTGGCCAATTGACCGCGTGAGGGGATTTGTTAGGACCTATACGCCCGCTAGAGAGGGGGGGGGGGTGAATAGCGATTCATCGTCGAAGATGGATTTCAATCGTGCTTTCTACAAAATGTGTTATACGTAGCGGAATATATATAATAACAAAAACAAATACACAAGCACAAGCACAATGCACAAGATATAATGTGGTTCGGAACCTCAAGGTTCTTACTCCACGGATTGGGTTCGTAAGAGCCCTAGCGATGCAAACACACACCACTAATCCAATAAACTCCTTCTCGACAACACATCGGAGGTAGAGAAATCTCGTACAAATGATTACACAAAATAATACAACAAATGCAAGTAAATACAAGTACAAAATACAATACAAGTAAAGAAAAACACTTTATAAGAGAACTTTGGTTGCTTGCTTTTGGTTGCTTGAAGAATAGCCTTGAAGGTCTGGATTGCAGTAGCAAATCCCCTTCAAATCGCCTCAAGAAACCTTGTCAAAAACCTTCTCCACGAGCTCCTTTTAAAGCTTCACTTGGGCTGAATTTTCGCCTGACAGTCGACTGCCATAAGGCCCCAGTCAACTGCCAACATTGTTGTTGTGAGACAACGGCTTGATCCACGCTGAAAAAATTCCAACGGATCACTGGGCAGTCGACTGCCAACAGTGACAGTTCGATTGCCAGCGCCCGTAGCCGACTGCTCGGTCGGCTATGAAGCGTTCTGTGCTCTATCAGTCGACTGCCATACATGGAAGTTGACTGCAATCAGTCGACTGCTCTAATGAGCAGTCGACTGCCAAGGCTTTTTCGTCTCTGAGCTACAGTCGAGCACTAGTTGACTCACAGTAGTCGAACTGGTTATAATCCTAGTCGACTGTTGAGGGTCGACTCAGTTGCCAAGTGTCAAACACTTGACCATCGGACCGGTATAAAGCCCCGGTCAACTGATAACCTCAAACATGAGGTTTAACCCCCAAGTATGGTGCCCTCATATGTAACGCCCGTAAAATTTCTAGCAATTTTACGAGAATTTTGGCTTTATGATGATAGGCTTTATGTGGGCCTTTTTGGAAAAATAAAAGAAAATAAGCCAAAAAAAAAAAAAAGGAGATGCAAAGCCTAGGAATTGAACCCCAAACCTCTAGAGATAGCCAAGCCCTATAGATGCACCCACTAACCATAAGCCCAATAGAATTATATCCTTAGAGGAAGAGGGGAATTTATAGATAAGTGGAAGGAGGGTAAGTGAAGAGGCATGACAAAGAAAAGAGAAACTTCTCTTCCTCCTTTTATAAAGAAGAAGGAAGTTTCCATTTGGCCATTTTCTTCCTCTCCTCTTCATCCTCACCGAAACCAATCTCCCTCTTCATCCTTTGGCCGAGACCCCCTTTTCAAGCTAGGAGAAAGCTAGGTGACTTCCATTAGGTCATCTCTCAAGCAAAGCGAAGGATGTAAGATTTCCTTCACCTGAAGTGTATTAGTTTCGTAGGTTAAATTTCATGAAAGAAAGATGAAGTTGTAGCCCTTGTAGGTTTCGGCCAATCAAGTTTTCTTGGGCTAAGATTCATGAAAATGATTCTAGGGAACTTCTATAGGTTGTATGCTCACTATAGGAACTTTTAGGGGACAAAGATTCTAACTTGGTGCCCTTATAGGTTTCGGCCACCAAGGCTTTTTAGGGTTAGGGTTTTTATGACAACTCCCTCTTATGAGGTTAGGCCATGATAATGCTTTATGAATGAATTCTAGGGGACAAAACCTAAGTTTGAACCCATTCCATATTTCGGCCAACCCATATAATTAGGGTTAGAGTTGCATGAAAATGTTCCTAATGACACTAGGTTAAGTAATAATGCTTTATGAATGAACTTTAGGGGACAAAACCTAAGCTTGAACCCCCACATGTTTCGGCCAATCAAGACTCTTAGAGTGAGGGTTTCATGAAAATACCCTCTTATAAAGTTAGGTTATGATATAGGCCTACATGAATAGATTTAGGGGACAAAAGTCCAAAGATCTAACCTTACAAGATTCGGCCAACCAATGAAAGTAGGGTTAGGGTTGCATGAAATATCTCTAATGATACTACGATCAGTTATAAGGCTTCATGAATGAACTTTAGGGGACAAAACCCAAGCTTGAGCCCCTTACAAGATTTGGCCAACCCATGGTTTTAGGGTTAGGGTTTCATGAAAACACCCCCACATGTAGTTGTGCTAAGGGTATGGTTTTTTTGTTTATATGTCATGAACTATGCTTGTGTGATGAATATGTTTATGATTCAATGCAATATGAAATAAGCTTATGTGATGAACATGTTTATGATATAGTATGCCATGAAACATACCTAGATGTGGAACATGTTTTGTGATTTAATATGCCATGAATATGCCTAGGAAATATGCTTCATGTCTATGATGTAAGGTACCATGAAATATACCTAGAGGTGGAACATGTTTTGTGATTTAATATGCCATGAATATGCATAGGAAATATGCTTCATGTTTATGATATAATGTGCCATGAAATATGCTTGGGTGATGAACATGTTTATGCTTAGGACCCCTTTAGGGTACTCTTATGTTATGAATGCATGTGTCCTTATGAAATGACTGAGATGGAGATGCTTCCATTTCAAGTAGGGATCAAGAGCTCTCCTTATGACAAGATAAGATGGAGATGCTTCCCTTTCAAGTAGGGATCAAGAGCTCTCCCTATGATAAGATAAGATGGAGATGCTTCCCTTTCAAGTAGGGATCAAGAGCTCTCTTCATGACAAGATGAGATTAAGATGCTTCCCTTTTATGTTGGGGATCAAGAGCATTCTTTATATTATGACAAGAAAAAAAAAGAATTAAGTATTTTACTTTGCAAGAGGTTAAGTACCCGACCCGTCAGGTGGTCATTAATCAAATTCATAGGGACATAAGAAGACGTAAGAGGTCTTGCCCTGGTAAGACGTAAGAGGTCTTGCTCTAGTAGGACTGGTGGCTCGCTACCCCAGCCTATTAGGGAACGCGCATTATGTGGTACTTAGCCTGGGGCCCCCCAAACAAGTTATGATGATATTGAAATATCTATAAGTATATGTTTTGAAAAGAAAAGACTTTTATGATTATTGTGTATGCTCATGTTAAATACTATGAATGCTTGCGAACTATGTTCTTTATGCATGCTAGATGTTATGAAGTTATGATGATATTGAAGTATCTATAAGTATATGTTTTGAAAAGAAAAGACTTTTATGATTATTGTGTATGCTCATGTTAAATACCCTGAATGCTTGCGAACTATGTTCTTTATGCATGCTAGATGTTATGAAGTTATGATGATATTGAAGTATCTATAAGTATATGTTTTGAAAAGAAAAGACTTTTATGATATTGTGTATGATTATGTTAAATACCCTGAATGCTTGCGAACTATGTTCTTTATGCATGCTAGATGTTATGAAGTTATGATGATATTGAAGTATCTATAAGTATATGTTTTGAAAAGAAAAGACTTTTATGATATTGTGTATACTTATGTTAAATACCCTGAATGCTTGCGAACTATGTTCTTTATGCATGCTAGATGTTATGAAGTTATGATGTTTAGAGTTAAGTTTAAGAATGTTGCGACTATGTACTTTATGCTAGTTTAGAATTTATGATGTGGTGAATGTTATGGTTAAGTTTATGAATACTTGCGATTATGTTCCTTCTGCAGGTTTAGGATTTATGTTATTACAAATGTTATGTTCAAGTTAAACAAATGCTTATGATTATGTCCTTTATGCATGTTTGGATTCCCTGATGAATGGTTATGGTTAAGTTGAAGAATGTTTGTGCCTATGTACTTTACGTAGGTTTAAGATGTAGGATGTTACGGATGCTTAGGTTAGGAATGCTTATTGTTAAGTTTTACAACGCTTATGAATATGTCTTTCATGCATGCTTAGTTTTATGTAGTTATAATGCTTATGTTCAAATTATGCCCTGCTTAGATTAATTATGCTTAACTGGCTTATGAACAATTCTATGCCATGCTTAGTTTTTTATTACATGGATATGTTGTTGATTAGTGTTGCTATGAAATACAATTCTAATTGCTTGATGAAGTTTGTGGCTTTTGTGAGTAGGCAAGGATCTTACTAAGCTATATGCTTATAGTTCATGTTGTCCATATACTGCAGATAAAGAAAGTCTGCGCTAGAGGAAGTAGCAGGAGGGGCCAAGTGTGTGTGATAGTGGCATGGTGGAAGAAGACCCTATACTATCTGCTTGTATTTATATGCTCTAAGAACAACTTAAGACATTGCTTCCGCTTATAAGACTTGTGTTTAATGAGTATCATCTACTTAAGAAGGTTGGAAATGTTAGAACTCATGAACGAATCTTTATGTATGCATGTCATGAAAGATATGTTAACATGCTAATGATGAATATGATATGTGATGCATGTGCAAAAGAAGGTTTAAGTTATGATGACCTGTTAAAGTACGTAGGTTGTGAGAGGATCCATATGTAGTATGTTTAAAAAAAAAAAAAAGGAGTAACAGTAGCGCCGCCCTGAGAGCAGATAAGGGCGGGCGTTACATCATACTTGCTAGACCACCTTTAGCCTAGACCTAAGCCTTCTAGCCACTTTCGTCAACCTTGTGCCTATCAGATCCCTCTAAGTCATCCATGACTTGTTCATCCATACGCTAGCCTTCAGATGCTTTCATTGGCTATTGTCATGCTAACGATGTCTACACCAACAAGACACATTGGACTTATGCTGCCAAGACCACGCTTGGACTTTACGTCGCCAACCATTGGACTTATGCTACCAAGACTCCACCCTTGGACTTTACGCCGCCAATATTCCCCTTGGACTTCTTAATTGCCAAGTACCCATGACTTGGACTTTCACCGTCAAGACTACACCCTTGGACTTACGTGACCAAGACTACACCCTTGGACTTTTCATGCCAGCTCCATGTTGGACTTTTCAATTGCCAAGACTCAAGTTTGGACTTTCCCTTGCCAAGACCCATGCTTGGACTTTTCATGCCAATTACACAAGACTTGGACTTTCCCAAATGACAAGTGTCCCACTTAGACTTTCCATGCTAAGTACCCATGACTTGGACTTTCTTCATCACATGGTCAACCCTAGTCAACCATTAAAATACCCCTCGAGTCAAACTCAAGTCCGGTCAATCATGACCCGGGTCGATTATACCAATAATTTTCCCAAAACATTGTGAGACATTAATGTCAAACATCAAAACACTACTCGAGTCCAACTCGAGTCTGGTTAATCATGACCTAGGCTGATTGCACCAACAATCTTCCCCTTTTTGATGTTTGATAAAAATCAAACACCTTTAAGTTAGGTCCCTAACTCAAATCTCCTTACCAATTGTTCCAAATTGGTAATTTTATAAATTCTCTCCTTTTTGACATACATAAAAAAGGTTCTTCCCAAGGAGGTCAATGTCTCATATCCCAATGAGATCTTACAATCTCTCCATTGGTCCAAAAATATCTAGGATGCCTACAATCTTCCTAGTGATAAGTCCCATATCATTTAAGAGAGGCAATCCTAACTTCTCCAAAATTCTCCACATTCTCCCCCTTACAAGGAAGAATATACATTCATCATCCCAAGATGGATAACCTCCCCCTAAAGGCTTGTTCTCTCTTGACTATTGCACCAATAATGTCCTTGGAGATTCCCTAAGCCAATAGGAATACTAAACCATCAAAAATAAAGTTAAAAATTCAACATTTAACTTTCCCTCACCTTAAATTGATACACACCCTAAACAACTCTTCTAATCTATATCCAATGGATTTTCACCATTTCTAATGCTTTCCAAAGCATATCCTAGGTTATGAGTGGTTAGGGAACCTTACCATAGCTGAAATTGGGCTAAACAAACCTTGTTTACCCGAAATCAAATCCGATAGTTGACTCTTGATAGTTACCAGTCGACTGCCAACAATGGCAGTCGACTGATAACTGCAAGATGCAATTTTCAAATTCAGAATCCAAATTTCAGAAATACATAAGTAAATATACGTAATTTGAAAAATAGTGAAACTTCATACGTACATTACTTATACCAAGTACAATGGGTGAAAAATATTTAAAAAATAATTTACCCATAAAATAATGAGTTTGACACAAAGTTTAAAACCATTGAAAAGTTCAATGTTTTGGCCCTACTTTGTATCAACATCTTCAATGGTGACTTCTATCAAAAGATAGATTGCGCCAAGGTTTTTCAAAATAATTTTCAAATTGTTTTAAAACCTTATATTGGATCATGTTCTTTGGGCTCAATGTACATGACTTGAACATAAGCTTTCCCAATAATCCATATATGGTATAAAAGTGAGTTTGAGTTCATCTAGATGCAAGAACTATGCACCTTGAACTTAACTTATTTCCTAGCATCTCAAATATGTCTAAAGTGTATGAAAACACATATAAGTCAATTTGATATGAGATGTGAGTTTTGGTTCCTCTTAAACTAAGGCCTCATGCATTTTTTAAGGCAACACTACTTGATTCCTTTATACATGAGACTTCAAGTCATGCCATAGTACTTAAATCAATTTAATTAACTTTAAATGCATGAAATATGATCATGACATAAATGATAACATAAATAAATCATGACCAATGATTATAATGTCATGACATATGATATAAATCTAAATATACATGACACTAAAAACATAACCTAAGTATGATCATGACATATAAATAGTAAAAGTAGATATGATGTCATGACATGTTATATGACAAATCAAGCATGAAAAATAAAATGTAAAGGTATATAATATCTAAATTTTAATATTAGTTGTCATTTGTTATTATTAAACTCATTTTGTCACATTACCATTTATCTCCCAAGTGTGCCAAAAATCCAAAATGACACACTATGACCTCTAACCCTAATTGTGTCAATTTGATTGATTTTTCAACTTCCATAAATTATATTAGCACATCCTAAAAACCTTTAGGATAAAAAAATCATCCTTATTTCCAAAGTACCCAATTACCTTGGAAATGACCTAAAATGTCACCTTTACCATGGTTAGGTTAACTACCCATCCATTTAAGGTTGGCACACCTAAACCCATTTCGTGTGAATCGATCACACTCTTAGGAGCCCAAAACCTATTGGAGCTCCTTGGGTTTACTAGGTATTCGCTAGGGATAACTTCCCTAGATACCCTCCTAATGACCCTCCTAGGCTTAGAAGCCTTGGTCATTTGGGTCTTGTCTAGGTTAGCTCTAGGGGTAACTCCCCTTGTAACCTTCTTAATGGCTTCCTGAGATTTCCTTGAAACCTTAGCCACTAAGCACCTACCTTGGTCAACCTTAGGGATGACTTTCCTATTGACCTTGGTTTTTCTAGACCTAGATTGAGTTCCATAATCGAATGAAACATTGTGATAGGTCTTTTTGGGCTTAGGCTTGTGACTCAAATCTTTCTTGCCCTTTGATGGTTCTTATTTCCTAAACCCTAGGTTTTGACTCATTGACCTAGATTATTGATCATTTGACCCTAGAATTTGACTATTTGACTATTGTATTTGATTTTTTATTTTCCAAAGGGTCTTTTCTAATTTCTCAAGTTTTGACCTCAAGACTTGATTTTCCAACTCTAGTTGCCCAATTTTTAAATTTTTGTTTAATCTTTGGGCATTACCATTCCTTCTAGGCATATGTCTAGTCCATTTAGGGTTGATACCTAGGTGATCCTTTATTTTTCTAATGGTCTCCCTAGGTAGAATAGATCTAGAATTGTTTGATCTAGGTTTGTCCTTAGGTAAATTCACATGCTTAGCACCTAAATAATAAAATCTATTATTCCTAGCATGCTTTTGTTCATGAGTAATAGCAAGATTACTAAAATTATTTCTAGCATGTTTTTGCCTATAACTTAAAGAATGAGCATTATTAAATTTTACTTTAGGATTTGCTTTAAAAGCTCCCCCTACATGTGATTCTCCCTCTTGAGTCTTCTTCCTCCCCTTAGGGCATTGACTCCTATAATGCCCTTTTTGTTGACATTTGAAGCAAATGATGTGCTCCTTACTTTTAATTGTTGGGGGACCGACATCCTTGACCTTTTGCATCGGTTGAGGCTTCTTAACATTCTTTGAGCACTTGCTCTTATAGTATCCGGCTTCTCTACACTCAAAGCAAATTATATCAATTTTATTTTGAACTAAAATGCTTGAGTTACCTAAGTTAATGGTGGTGGAATTTTGGACTCCTTCATCTTCTCGACTGGAGGTGGATGCTTCCTCTTGATCATGCTTCAGAGTGAGAATTCTCTCCTCCCCCTCAATCATAGAGGTTGAGGTTTCTTCCAATTCTACATCTTCCTTGGACGTTGATGGCTTTTCAACCTCCAATTCTTCCACCTCGGATGTCAAACACTCCTCGACCTCCGAATCCTTACTTTTTTGTGAGAATGAGCTTTCTTCTTCGGCCTCCTCCTCTTCTTGAGCTAAATGTGGGTTCTCATGGAATCTTGCCACTTTGCTCCATAGCTCTTTGGTATCCATGTATTCACCTAAGCTACACAAGATATCATTATGAATCAAATCAACCAAGAATTTAATTACCTTTGTATTTTTCTCAAATTCTTGGATTTGTTCCTCGGTCCACTTCTTCATCTTGAGGAATCCTCCCTTTGACCCTCTTGGATAATTGAACCCTTCTATTAAGATGAACCATTCTTCAAAGTTTCTTATCATGATGAAGTCTTCAATTCTTTCCTTCCATGAATTGAAGCATTCTTGTCCATAAAGCACATACGGGACCGGCGTGTTGATATCCCATCCTAGTCTTTCTTCGAATTCCATCTTGCCCACTAGCGGTGCTCTATTGGTTGTTAATCTTTGAAGAACGACCTCATTTTGATACCACTTGTTAGGACTTGTGTGTTAGTGAAAGCCCTAGAGCCAATCATGTGATGGTTGTTGTATGGACTTTATTGTATCATATTCCTATTCATAAAGGCATGGTTATTATATTTACTTGTATTGGTGCCAAATAAACTAAGTATAATAACGTCCTTGAGTAGTAGGTTCTTATCCATATCAATCGATTAGTTGAATCGATAATGAGATGATATAGAAAACACTACTCTTAATCATTCCTAGTCAAGTATTAACATTCAGGGACAATGTTAATGCGTAGAGACTAGCATGTAGGTCAACATGATGACTTGATCTCACAAGTCATGGATATGAGATATCAAGTTGACACATGGGTATGCATTAGAGAATGTATACTGAATGACCCGTCATGAGAAAGTATCATGAATCATTATATGAGTGTCATATACTTTGTCATGTGGCTATTAGTATGACTATTAGTCCTTAGACCTGAAGTCACCATGGTTTCCTACATAAGGAGTTGCATACTTTGGCTTCGTCAAACGTCACCTGTAAATGGGTGGACTATAAAGGTGATTACTGGGTATGTAACAAATTATACGGAGGGATGTGAGTGATGTAGATGGGATCTATCCCTCCTATATGACGGGAGTGACATCGTTATTCTTGATAGAGTGAGACCACGAAGTGTATGACCATGCCCAAATTAGTCAATATGAGATATTGAGCTCATTTGATTAGAGTGAGTCTACTTGGAGTTCAAGATATAGATTGTACCGAGGATGACACGGTCTATGCCTCGATTGGTCAATCTAGATGTCAAGGATAGAGGGACATTGTCACATATTGTGAGAGTCACAATTAGTAGTCACAAAGGTGATGTTGGAGCTCAACATTCTTGTAACTTGGGTAGCAATGATGTGTTGTTAGATACCGCTCATTGCTTATGTTCCTAAATCGGTTTAAGGACATTGCCAACGTTACAAGAACCTATAGGGTCACACACAAAGGGAAATTAGATGGAGATTAGGTTCATATGATGAACCATGAGGATTAGGTTCATAGGATGAACCAAATTGGATTAAGAGTAATCATAATTAGACTAATTGAGTTGGACTCAATTTGATTCAAGTGTTGAATGAGTCTAATTTAGATTTGATTCATCAAATCAATTTAAATTAATGAATAGAGATTCATTAAATTAAATTGACTTGAATCAAATGGTTGTATTTGATCAACCATGGGAGATAAGGGGTCAAGTTTGACTTGACTTGAGAGGGAAGATGAAAGATCAAGTTTGACTTGACCAAATGCCATGTCATGATGATGACTTGGCATGGCCGGCCAATGATGATGTTCCACATCATCATTGACTTATCATGTGGTGCCACCTCATGAGGGAGACCAAGAGCCATTGGCTCTTGGAGTTACATGCATGCATGTAACCCCCCAAGTCATGAAGTGGCCGGCCACTATTCTCATTAGATGAGAATTGATTTTGTGTGAGTTACTCCAACTTCATCTTCTTCCTTGGATCATCTTCCTCTCAAGCTTGCTCTCCCAACCTCATCTTGGCCAAACCATCCAAAGGGTGCTAGCACACTCAAGGTTGTGTTTTCTCCACCTATTATTTGTGTGGATACCAATAGAGGAGTGTGCACTTGACACTCTCGAGTTCCGGCGAAGCTTTTTGGACGAGCGGGATAAGCGAAGGGCATCGCTACGAGGGTAATACTCTCACCTTATAGATCTAAGGTAGATCTAGGGTTTTATAAACACATACATGTTTTAGTTTTAATATATCTTCGCACGGATCTGTGGCCGGACTTTCGGGGTTTCCGCAATGCAAAAAGCGGTTTTTGTGGCTCGGAAAGTCCAACAGTGGTATCAGAGCCACGTGCGAAGCATGTATGTGTTTCGTTTTTGTAGTTTTTGTATTAGATATAAAAATTACATATTTTTTATGTTTCTGTAAATTTCCTATTTTTATAGAATTTTTGGGTATTTTTCTCGAAGAGTCGAAGCAACGAGTGTTGGGACACTTGTAGGCTTCAACCATCGAGAAAAACTCTTCGAAACGGCGAGTTCTCGTTGTAGGTTTTTGGGATAGAGACTTAAGTCACTGTAAGATCGTAGTAGGGACACTCATAAAGTTTATTTTGCGAGTATGAGCGCTGTCCCTATCCCCGAAAGGGGCCTTATCCCGCGATCGCGCCCAGAAACCGCTTAGCGGGATCGTTACGGAGAGGTGACTCATAAAATTGGAAAAAAATAGGAAAAATTATAGAAATTTTTTGTAAAATA
This sequence comes from Wurfbainia villosa, assembly GCA_025175895.1. NCBI lineage: Eukaryota > Viridiplantae > Streptophyta > Magnoliopsida > Zingiberales > Zingiberaceae > Wurfbainia > Wurfbainia villosa. Next base: position 6,544,829 of record CM045987.1, read on the forward strand.
CATAATTTAGAATTATGTATAATTCTATGATGGTCATGACCCAATAACCCCAATGTGATTGGACGTTAATGTGTTGTAATTCATAATACGGCCTGCGTGTCATTTTTGTGATTGTGCGTGTTGTATAGGGTATGCGACCTGCACGTCGTGCCTCTTCTTTTAAAATTCTAGTTGTAAATAGTTTTTAGACTCAAATGTAACTCGAGTTTCATGTTTGTAATGTACAAAATGAAGTGGTGGAAGGTCCACTTCTAGACGGAGTTACGAGAAGGGTGCCGACGACATATGACGGTCAAAGGAGGCGCTTGGAGAAGCCGCTAACCCTAGGTTGACCGTCCGATCTTCTCATTGGCTTGAGAAGATCGTAGTAGGGCCATGACCTAATCACAATTAATATATATATATATATATATATATATTTTATGCTTGTATGTATGTGATGCATGCTAGTAGAATAATGCTTGTATGTATATGATGCATGCTAGGATATTTTTCTTGTATGTATATGATGCATTCTAGAATAATGCTTGTATGTATGTGATGCATGCTAATATAGGATAATAAAGGCCTTAATGAGTATATGATACACATTACGATTAGATTAGATCTTAATCGAATCAACTCGTAAATGCCTACCAAGTCCTTGATACCCATCACTACCTCGATCATTTGTAGTTGTTGAATCTGCCAAAGCAGAGCAATGCATATTATCTTGGTAGGGTGCGGAGGAACAATCTTGGTCCCGCCTATCACGACTTGGGTTAGAGTAAGCTCAATTAGATTGAGTAAAACTAGTTAACTCAATTGGATCAAGTAGAACTATAGGCATATTCCAACCGTTGGAAAGATAGAATAAGATCGCATTTACACTAAATCTTGGGCGATTTAGCCAAAGCTAACTCAAGGTCTTTTGTAAATGTGGGTCTTGATCCTATAAACAAGAGTTGCATAGAGATGTAATCGGTAATGTGTTACCCACCGATCATGCTAAGTCTTGAGCGATTTAGCCAAAGCTAACTCAAGGCTTAGTATGATGTGGATCTTGTCCCGCAGGAATTATAGCTAGTTTGTATGAATCTAGTAATGTGGTTTGACCACATCCATAACTCGATTCTACAAAATTCCTATAATTCAGTGGGAGCATCATTTGATTAAAGGCCTAATTAAATGATAAAAGGAATATGATATTAATTCTCTGCATTGTATGTTGTAGATTACTATGTCGACAAACATGAACACTCTCTCTCTGCGTTCTGTCCTTGAGAAGGACAAGCACAATGGAGCAAATTTCCTGGACTGGTATAGGAACCTGAGAATCGTTCTCACCCAAGAAAGGAAGCTGTACGTTCTGGAGCAGCCCATTCCGGAGGCACCTCCTGCCACTGCCTCGCGAGCTGACAAAGATGCTTACAAGAAGCATCAAGATGATGCATTAGATGTGTCATGTCTAATGCTCGCGACCATGAACTCTGAGCTTCAGAAGCAACACGAGTTCATGAATGCTTATGATATGGTTGAACATCTTCGTCAACTATATCAAAGACAAGCAAGGCACGAGAGATATGAAGTCTCCAAGGCATTGTTTGGTTCCAAAATGCAAGATGAGACTCCCGTAGGTCCATATGTACTCAAGATGATTGGGTACATAGAAAACCTACAGAGATTGGGATTCCCCCTTGGCCAAGAGGCGCCGACTTGATCTTGCGCAGTCTTGCTCAATTTGTCATGAATTACAACATGAATGAAATTGATAAGCCACTGCCTGAGATGCTCAGCATGTTGAGAACTGCTGAGCTCAACCTTAAGAAGGGAAAATCTGACTCCATTTTGATGGTGCAAAAGAAGAAAGGCAAGGGCAAGCCTAAAGGTAAGGGAAAGTCCCAAGCCAAGGGCAAAGGCAAGGAAATGAAACCCAAAGGAGAGGTGGCCAAGGAAGGGGCTTGCTTCCACTGCAAGGAAGCTGGACACTGGAAGCGTAACTGCAAGGCATACCTGGAAGATCTTAAGAAGAAGAGAAGTGAGACTTCTACTTCAGGTATAAATGTTATAGAAGTCAATCTATCTATTTCTTTATCATGGGTATTAGATACTGGATGTGCATCTCATATTTGTACCAATGTGCAGACACTAAGAAATAGCAGGACATTGACAAAGGGCGAGGTAGACCTATGAGTAGGCAATGAAGCAAGAGTTGCTGCTGTTGCTGTAGAAACTTATGATCTATCTCTGCCCTCTGGGCTTGTACTAGAATTAGATGAATGTTGTTATGTGCCTGCTTTGACTAAGAACATAATTTCGGTTTCTTGTTTGGACAAGAAAGGATTTACATTTATAATAAAGAACAAATGTTGTTCAGTTTATTTAAATGATATGTTCTATTGTAGTGCACCTCTAATGAACGGACTCTACTTTCTAGACTTAGAGAGCCCTATCTATAACATAAGTACCAAAAGGTTCAAGTCAAATGAGTTGAACCAAACCTATCTCTGACATTGTCGCTTAGGTCACATAAATGAGAGTCGCTTATCTCAGCTCCATAAGGATGGGCTGATAGACTCATTTGATTTTGAATCATATGAGACATGCGAGTCTTGCCTTTTAGGCAAGATGACCAAGACTCCCTTTAGTGGACACAGCGAAAGAGCAATAGACTTGTTAGGACTTATACATAGTGATATATGTGGCCCTTTCAATGTTGCAGCTAGAGGTGGTTACAGGTACTTTATTACATTTACTGATGACTTCAGTAGATATGGTTATGTGTATCTCATGACACATAAATCAGAATCCTTTGAAAATTTCAAAGAATTCAAGAATGAAGTACAAAACCAGCTTGGCAAGAGTATTAAGATGCTTCGATCAGATCAAGGTGGTGAATAGCTTAGCCATGAGTTTCATGACTATCTAGCTGAGTGTGGAATTCTATCCCAACTCACTCCTCGTGGAACACCATAGTGGAATGGTGTATCCAAAAGGAGGAATCGTACCGTATTAGATATGGTACGATCTATGATGAGTCACACAGATCTTCCTATATCATTTTGGGGATATGCTCTAGACACAACAACCTTTATCCTTAACCGTGTACCATCCAAGGCTGTGATAAAGACACCATATACGATATGGACAGGGAGAAATCCCAAGATGTCTTTCATGAGGATTTAGGGTTGTGAGGCTTACGTTCGACGTCAAGTATCAGACAAACTGGGACCCAAATCTGATAGGTGCTATTTTGTTGGATATCCCAAGGATATAAAGGGATATTACTTCTACATTCCTAGTCAACACAAAGTGTTTGTGGTAAAGATTGGGGTTTTTCTAGAAAGGGATTTTGTTTCTAGAAAAACTAGTGGGAGTATGTTCGATCTTGAAGAAATTCAAGATAAGGACTATAGCACTGAGGCCTTGATGGAGGTTGAACAGGAACCACAAAGTGTTGTGGGTGATGAGGTTGTTGCACAAAGTGTTGTGGAACAACCACCTGTTCAAGTAGACCTACCTCTTCGCAGATCTGATAGGGTACGTCGTCAGCCTGAGAGATACTCATTTCTCTTGTCTGACCATGATGACATTATGCTCATTGAGAATGAGCCAACCTCTTATCAGGAAGCTGTGATGAGCCCAGATTCTGAGAAATGGCTAGAGGCCATGAGATCCGAGATGAAATCCATGTACACCAACCAAGTATGAACTTTGGTTGATCCACCTGAAGGGGTCAAACCCATTGGGTGTAAGTGGGTCTTTAGGAGAAAGACTGACATGGATGGACTTACGCATACCTATAAGGGCCGATTGGTGGCTAAAGGTTTCAAGCAAATTCATGGTATTGACTATGATGAAACCTTTTCTCCAGTGGCGATGTTTAAGTCCATTCAGATCTTGCTTGCTATTGCAGCATACCACGATTATGAGATCTGGCAGATGGATGTCAAAACTGTGTTTCTGAATGGAAACTTACTCAAAGATGTGTACATAACACAACCTGAGGGTTTTGAAGATCCACAGCATACTGGAAAAGTATGCAAGCTGCAAAGGTCCATTTATGGGCTAAAACAAGCCTCTCGGAGCTGGAATCTTCGATTCGATGATGCGATCAAACAGTTTGGTTTCATCAAGAATGAAGATGAACCCTATGTCTACAAGATGGTTAATGGGAACACAGTTGTCTTCCTTGTATTGTATGTGGATGACATACTACTCATTGGGAATGACATCCCTTCGCTAAAGTCTGTGAAGACTTGGCTGGGGACGTGCTTCTCAATGAAGGACTTAGGTGAAGCAGCCTGTATTCTAGGCATCAAGATCTATAGAGATAGATCTAAGAGATTTCTTGGCCTAAGTCAGAGTACATATATTGATACGGTATTACTACGGTTTGCCATGCAGAATTCCAAGAAGGGACTTCTGCCGATGTCACATGGTGTGAGTCTTTCGAAGACTCAAAGTCCCTCTTCTAGAGAGGAGAGAGACCGCATGGATAAGATCCCTTATGCATTTGCTATAGGATCTATCATGTACGCCATACTGTGTACTCGTCCTGATGTCTCGTATGCATTGAGCATGACGAGTAGATATCAGTCAGATCTAGGTGAGCGTCACTGGATAACAGTCAAGAATATTCTTAAGTACTTGAGAAGGACTAAAGAATATTTCTTGATATTTGGAGGCGATAAGGTGCTAGCTATAAAGGGTTACAACGATGCCAGCTTCTAAGCTGACCAGGATGATTATAGATCGCAGTTAGGGTTCGTGTTTTGCTTGAATGGTGGCGCTGTGAGCTGGAAGAGTTGAGCGAGACACGATTCTTGATTCTACAATGAAGCTAGTATATCTTGCATCCGAGGCGTGACAAGGAGGCAGTTTGGATCCGCAAGTTCATTACTGAGCTTGGAGTGGTTTCTAGCATAGTAGATCCCATAGAGCTTTATTGTGACAATAATGGAGCGATTGCACAGGCTAAGGAACCTCGCTCACACCAGCGGACCAAACACATATTATGGCGCTTCCATCTCATTCGAGAGATTATCGATAGAGGAGATGTGAAGATATGCAGAGTACCTACAGAGGCTAACATCGCAGATCCTTTGACCAAGGCTTTGGCACAGAAAAAGCATGATAGTCACACTAGGTCATTGGTTATTAGATACTACGGTGATTGACACTAGTGCTAGTGGGAGATTGTTAGTGAAAGCCCTAGAGCCAATCATGTGATGATTGTTGTATGGACTTTATTGTATCATATTCCTATTCATAAAGGCATGGTTATTATATTTACTTGTATTGGTGCCAAATAAACTAATTATAATAACGTCCTTGAGTAGTAGGTTCTTATCTATATCAATCGATTGGTTGAATCGATAATGAGATGATATAAAGAACACTACTCTTAATCATTCCTCGTCAAGTATTAACATTCAGGGACAATGTTAATGTGTAGAGACTAGCATGTAGGTCAACACGATGACTTGATCTCACAAGTCATGGATATGAGATATCAAGTTGACACATGGATATGCATTGGAGAATGTATACTGAATGACCCGCCATGAGAAAGTATCATGGATCGTTATATGAGTGTCATATACTTTCTCATGTGGCTATTAGTATGACTATTAGTCCTTAGACCTGAAGTCACCATGGTTTCCTACATAAGGAGTTGCATACTTTGGCTTTGTCAAACATCACCCGTAAATGGGTGGACTATAAAGGCGATTACTGGGTATGTAACAAATTATGTGGAGGGATATGAGTGATGTAGATGGGATCTATCCCTCCTATATGACGGGAGTGACATCGTTATTCTTGATAGAGTGAGACCACGAAGTGCATGACCATGCCCAAATGAGTCAATATGAGATATTGAACTTATTTGATTAGAGTGAGTCTACTTGGAGTTCAAGATATAGATTATACCGAGGATGACACGGTCTATGCCTCGATTGGTCAATCTAGATGTCAAGGATAGAGGGACATTGTCATATATTGTGAGAGTAACAATTAGTAGTCACAAAGGTGATGTTGGAGCTCAACATTCTTGTAACTTGGGTAGCAATGATGTGTTGCTAGATACCGCTCATTGCTTATGTTCCTAAATCGGTTTAGGGACATTGCCAACGTTACAAGAACCTATAGGGCCACACACAAAGGGCAATTAGATGGAGATTAGGTTCATATGATGAACCATGAGGATTAGGTTCATGGGATGAACCAAATTGGATTAAGAGTAATCATAATTAGAATAATTGAGTTGGACTCAATTTGATTCAAGTGTTGAATGAGTCTAATCTAGATTTGATTCATCAAATCAATTTAAATTAATGAATAAAAATTTATTAAATTAAATTGACTTGAATCAAATGGTTGTATTTGATCAACCATGGGAGATAAGGGGTCAAATTTGACTTGACTTGAGAGGGAAGATGAAAGGTCAAGTTTGACTTGACCAAATGCCATGTCATGATGATGACTTGGTCCACATCATCATTGACTTATCATGCGGTGCCACCTCATGAGGGAGACCAAGAGCCTGGCTCTTGGAGTTACATGCATGCATGTAACCCCCCAAGTCATGAAGTGGCCGACCACTATTCTCATTAGATGAGAATTGATTTTGTGTGAGTTACTCCAACTTCATCTTCTTCCTTGGATCATCTTCCTCTCAAGCTTTCTCTCCCAACCTTATCTTGGCTGAACCATCCAAAGGGTGCTAGCACACTCAAGGTTGTGTTTTCTCCACCTATTGCTTGTGTGGATACCAATAGAGGAGTGTGCACTTGACACTCTCGAGTTCCGGCGAAGCTTTTTGGACGAGCGGGATAAGCGAAGGGCATCGCTACGAGGGTAATACTCTCACCTTCTAGATCTAAGGTAGATTTAGGGTTTTATAAACACATACATGTTTTAGTTTTAATATATCTTTGCACGGATCCGTGGCCGGACTTCCGGGGTTTCCGCAACACAAAAAGCGATTTTTGCGGCTCGGAATGTCCAACATTGTGCACCTGCTAGAGTAGGGGGGGGGTGAATAGCGATTCATCGTCGAAGATGGATTTCTATCGTGCTTGCTACAAAATGTGTTATACGTAGTGAAATATATATAATAACAAAAATAAATACACAACACAAGCACAATGCACAAGGTATAATGTGGTTCGGAACCTCAAGGTTCCTACTCCATGGGTTAGGCTCATAAGAGCCCTAGCGATGCAAACACACACCACTAATCCAATAAACTCCTTCTCGACAACACGTCGGAGGTGGAGAAACCTCGTACAAATGATTACACAAAGTAATACAACAAATGCAAGCAAATACAAGTATGAAATACAATACAAGTAAAGAAAAATACTTTACAAGAGAACTTTGGTTGCTTGCTTTTGGTTGCTTGAAGAATAGCTTTGAAGGTATGTATTGCAGCAGCAAATTCCCTACAAATCGCCTCGAGAAACCTTGCCAAAAACCTTCTCCACAAGCTCCTTTTAAAGCTTCACTCAGGCTGGATTTTTGCTTGACAGTCGACTGCCATAAGACCCTAGTCGACTGCCAACATTGTTGTTGTGAGACAATGACTTGATCCACATTGGAAAAACCCCAACGGATCAACAGGCGATTGCCCGATGCGATTCATTGTCGATGCCGTAGCGCTCGCCCATCGATCATTGCTCAATGAAATGATCGGCCAAGGTTTTTTCGGCCCTGAGCTACAGTCGAGCATTAGTCGACTCATAACAGTCGAACTAGTCATAATCCCAGTCGACTACTAAAGGTCGACTCGGTTGCCAAGTGTCAAACACTTGACCATCCGACTGGTATAAAGTCCCTATCAGCCGATAACCTCAAACATGAGGTTTAATCCCAAGTATGGTGCCCCCATACTTACTAGACCACCCTTAGCCTGTACCTAAGCCTTCTAGCCACCTCCGTTTTCCTTGCGCCTATCGAATCCCTCTAAGTCATCCATGACTTGTTCATCCATACGCTAGCCTTCAGGTGCTTCCATCGACTATTGTCATGCTAACGGTGTCTACACCGCCAAGACACATTGGACTTACACTGCCAAGATTATGTTTGGACTTTACGTTGCCAACCATTGGACTTATGCTGCTAAGACTCCACCCTTGGACTTTACGCCGCTAATATTTCCCTTGGACTTCTCAATTGCCAAGTACCCATGACTTGGACTTTCACCGCCAAGACTACACCCTTGGACTTACGTGGCTAAGACTACACCTTTGGACTTTCCATGCCATCTTCATGTTGGACTTTCCAATTGCCAAGACTCAAGCTTGGACTTTCGCTTGCCAAGACCCATGCTTGGACTTTTCATGCCAAGTACACAAGACTTAGACTTTCCCAAATGGCAAGTGTCCCACTTGAACTTTCCATGCCAAGTACCCATTACTTGGACTTTCTTCATCACATGGTCAATCTGTTAGTTATAGCCCTAGAACAAATCATGTGATGGTTGAATAGGGAACATTTTGTATCATATTCTATAAAGGCAAAGGATTGGTTATTATATTTACGTCTTGCTTGTGCCAGCTAAATTAAATATAATAATGCCCTAGAAAAGTAGGTTCTTATCTACAGCACATCAATTGGCAGAATTGATTATGAGAGGCTGTAGAGAACACTTTCCTAAATGTTCCTAGTCAAGTATTAATATCCAAGGGCAATATTAATACATAAAGACTAGCATGTAGGTCAATTGATGACTTGATCTCACAAGTCATGGATATATGATATCAAGTTGACACATGGGTATATATTAGAGAATATATACTGAACTGACCCGCCAAGAGAAAGTTTCATGGATCGTCATATGAGTGTCATAAACTTTCTCATGTGACTATTGATATGAATAGTCCTCAAACCTGAAGTCACTACGGTTCCCTACATAAGGAGTTATGTACTTTGGTATCGTCAAACGTCACCTGTAACAGGGTGGACCATAAAGGCGATTACTGGGTATATAACAAATTATGCGGAGGGATGTGAGTGATGTAGATGGGATCTATCCCTCCTATATGACGGAAGTGATATCTGTGGGCCCCTTGATTGAGTAGAACTACTAAAACGCATGGCCATGCTCGAATGAGTCAATATGAGATATTGAGCTCATTTGTTTGAGTTAGTTTACTCAGGGATCAAGAAACACATAGATTGATCGAGTATGACACCGTCTATGCCTCATTGGTCAATCTGATATCAAGGATAGAAGGACACGGTCATACATTATAGTAGTCACGGAAAGGTTAGTCGGATCTTGACTTATTTCGTAACTTGGGTAGCAATGATGTATTGCTAGATGCCACTCATTGCTTGTGTATCTAAAAGAGTTTAGATCCACTGCCAACGTTATGAGAGCCTATAGGGTCACACACAAAGAGCATGATGATTAGAAGAATTAGTGCATTCTAATTTGACTAGAATAATTTGGGAATAAGCTTAAGTACAAAATGGTTTTTGGACTTTAAGCTTAAAGAGAATTTTAGCTTATTGATTTAATGAGATTAATTCAATATGCTAAGCTTATTAATTTAATAAGATTAAATAAATATGTTATCATGATAGCCTAAGCTTAATTGATTTAATAAGATTAATTCAATATGTTACCTTATTGATTTAATGAGATTAATTCAATATGATAACATAAGCTTATTGAATTAATAAGATTAATTCAACATGCAAGCATGCCACATAAGCATGCCACCTAAGCTTGATGAGGTGGAAGGAGACAAAGGGTTTTGACCTTTGGATTTCCTCCACATGTGGCCGGCCAAACAAGGAGTGTAATTGATTGCATTGAATGTGATAGGAGGTGAAAGATTTTTCCAATCCTATAAAACACTCCATGGGGTGGTCGGCCAAGGTGTTGGAGCTTGAGGCTTGGAGAGAGCTTGGTGGTGAGAGGATTTGGTTGTGTGGCTTTTGTGAGTGTAGCAAGAAGAGTGCGAGTGGACAATCGTGATGTCCCGCTATCAAACTTGGTTATGACTTAATTAAGTTTTTCTTAATTAATTAAGAAAGTAGAGGCATATATTAGCTTTGAACATAAGTTTTAAAAATTAGTTTTGTGTGATTTCCGAACATCAGCTTTGTCTTAGAAAGTGGTCGTTTCTCCGATATCAAAGAAGGCCTCTGGGCCTTGCCACGGCCTGGAAGCTGGTTTAGGAATAAGCACTAAACTAATCTAAACTTAACCAAAGCTATTAAAGAGTTACATCAGATGTAATTGGCAAAAGATTGCCTACCTAATCATACTACGTCTTGGGCGATTAGCCAAAGCTAACTCAAGACGAAGTATGATGTGGATCTTTATCCCATATAAATTTATAGCTAAATAGAAGCTAATGATGTAAGCAAAATGTGTTTGCCTACATCAATGATTAGCTCATATCAAAGCTATGAGAATTTAGTGGGAGCCTCATTTAATTAAAGGCTTAATTAAATGACTTAGGTATGATACTTAATTTTGCATTTTAATGTTGTAGATCACCATGTCATCTAACACGACACACCCCCTCAACTTGCGATCTGTCCTTGAGAAAGACAAGCTCAATGGAGCTAACTTTCTAGACTGGTATAGGAACTTGAGGATTATCCTCAAGCAAGAACGTAAATTGTATGTCCTAGAGCAGTCTATCCCTGAAACACCCGCCCTATGACCACTCATGCTTTGAAAGGATACTTATAAGAAGCATCAAGATGACGCATTAGATGTGTTATGTCTTATGCTTGCCACCATGAACTCTGAGCTTCAGAAGCAACATGAGAACATGGATGCCTATGATATGGTTGAGCATTTGAAACAACTATATCAAGGACAAGCTAGGTACAGCGTTTTGAAGTGTCTAAGGCTCTTTTGCATGCAAGATGCAGAAGGAACATCTGTAGGAACTCACGTACTTAAAATGATAGGGTACATTGAGAACCTTGAAAGACTAGGTTTTCCATCGAGCCAAGAATTGTGCAGATGTTATCTCCAATCGCGTTTAAGCATATAATCAATTGTCATGAATTATAACATGAATGAAATTGATAAACTTTTGCAGATTCTCAAACGTTGAGAAGCTACAACCGATCTCAGAAGAAAGTTAATAACGTACTAATGGTTAAGAAGGGCAAAGTGTAGCGCAAAGGCAAGGGTAAGACCAAGCCAAAGGCAAGGCCAATTCATCCACTTCAAAGGGTAAAGGTAAAGTACCTAAGGAAGGATTTGTTTCCATTGCGGTGAGACTGGACACTGGAAGCGGAACTGCAAAGTCTACCTTGAGGAAGTAAAGAAGAAAAGATGTGGGACTTCTGCCTCAGGTATACACGTTATAGAAGTTAATCTATCTATTTCTTCTACATGGGTATTAGATACCGGATGTGCATCTCACATTTGTACTAATGTGCGGTGGATCGAGAAATAGTAGACTAATGGCAAGGGCGAAGTGGACCTACAAGTAAGGCAATGACGCAAAAGTTCCTGCTTGTAAATTTGTAGGAACATATTCTTTGTCTTTGCCCAGGGCTTATCTTAGAACTAGAGGAGTGCGTTTATGTACTGCATTAACGAAGAACATAATTTACGTATCTTGTTTAGACAAGAAAAACTTTTCTTTTATAATAAAGGACAAATGTTGTTCCATTTATTTGAATGAAATGTTCTATTGTAATGCACCACTTATGAATGGTCTCTATGTTCTAGATTTAAAAAACCCAATTTATAACGTAAATACCAAACGGTTCAAATTGAATAATTTGAACCAAACATATCTCTGGCACTGTCGCCTAGGTCACATAAATGAAAAATGCATATCCCAACTCCATAAAGATGGATTATTGGACTCATTTGATTTTGAATCATATGAGGTATGCGAATCTTGTCTTTTAGGAAAGATGACTAAAACTCCATTTAGTGGACATGGCGAGAGAGCGACGGACTTGTTAGGACTCATACATACTAATGTATGTGGCCCTTTCAATGTCGAAGCCAGAGGAGGCTATAAGTACTTTATTACTTTCACTGATGATATGAGTAGATTTGACTACTTATATTTGATGAGACATAAGTTAGAATCATTTGAAAAGTTCAAAGAATTCAAGAATGAAGTACAAAACCAACTTGGTAAGCGTATAAAGCTACTTCGATCAGATTGAGGTGGTGAATACCTTAGTTAAGAGTTTCGTGATCACCTGGCTGAGTGTGGGATAATATCCCAACTCACTCCACCTGGAACACCACAATGGAATGGTGTATCTGAGAGGAGAAATCGTACTCTATTAGATATGGTACGATCAATGATGAGCCAGACTGATCTACCTACTTCTTTTTGGGGTTTAGCTCTAGAGACAACCGCTTTCACACTTAATCGCATCCCATCAAAAGCCGTAGAAAAAACACCATATACGTTATGGACTGGGAAGAGTCCCAAAATGTCTTTTATAAAGATTTGGGGTTGTGAAGCTTATGTTAGACGTCAAGTCTCAGATAAACTAGGACCCAAATCAGATAAGTGTTATTTTGTAGGATATCCCAAGGAAACTAAGGGATATTACTTTTACAATCCCACACTTGGCAAGGTGTTTGTTGCCAGAAATGCTATCTTTCTAGAAAGAGAATTTATTTCTAGAAAAACTAGTGGGAGTAAAATTCATCTTGAAGAAATTCAAGATGAAGATAACACTAAGGCTTCGATGGAAAATGAACAGGCACCACAAAGTGTTGTGGATGAGGAAATTGTTGCCCAAAGAGTTGTGGAGCAAACACCTGTTCAAGTAGACCAACCTCTTCGTAGATCTGATAGGATCCGTCATCAACCTGAGAGATATTCTTTTCTCTTGACTGACAACTGTGAGGTATTGCTTGTCGATATTGACGAGCCTACATCCTATCAAGAAGTTATGATGAGCCCAGATTCCGAGAAATGGCTAGAGGCCATGAGATCCGAAATGGAATCCATGTACACTAACCAAGTATGGACTTTGGTTGATCCACCTGAAGGGGTAAAACCCATTGGGTGTAAGTGGGTCTTTAAAGTAAAGACTGACATGGATGGTAATAAGCATACCTATAAAGGTAGATTGGTGGCTAAAGGATTCAAACAAATTCATGGTATTGACTAAGATGAAACCTTTTCACCAGTTGCGATGCTTAAATCCATTCGGATCATACTTGCTATTGCAGCCTACCACGATTATGAGATCTGGCAGATGGATGTCAAAACCACTTTTCCTAATGGAAAGCTACTCGAGGATGTGTACATGACACAGCCTGAGGGTTTTGAAGATCCAAAGCATCCTGGAAAGGTATGCAAACTGCAAAAGTCCATTTATGGACTAAAGCAAGCCTCTCGAAGCTGGAATCTTCGATTCGATGATGCAATCAAGGAGTTTGGTTTCATCAAGAATGAAGATGAACCTTGTGTCTACAAGAGAAATAGTGGGAGCACAGTTGTATTTCTTATCTTGTATGTAGATGACATACTTCTCATCGGAAATGATATTCCCTCACTCCAGTCTGTGAAGATGTGGTTAGGGAATTGTTTCTCGATGAAAGACTTAGGTGAAGCTGCCTATATTCTAGGCATCAAGATCTATAGAGATAGATCTAAAAGATTACTTGGCCTAAGTTAGAGTACATACATTGATAAAGTGCTAGATCGTTTTGCTATGCAAAATTCCAAGAAAGGATTTCTGCCTTTATCACATGGTGTGAGTCTTTCGAAGACTCAATGTCCCTCTTCTAAGGAGGAGAGAGATCGCATGGATAAGATCCCTTATGCATCTGCCATAGGGTCTATCATGTACGCCAAGTTTTGTACTCGTCCTGATGTCTCGTGTGCTTTGAGCATGACGAGTAGATACCAGTCGGATCCAGGTGAAAGTCACTAGATAGCAGTAAAAAATATTCTTAAATACTTACGAAGAACGAAAGAATATTTCCTGATATTTGGAGGCAATGAGGAGCTAACTGTAAAGGGTTACAGTGATGCAAGCTTCCAAACAGACAAGGATGACTATAGATCGCTTGATCGAGTGCGTGTTTTGCTGAATGGTGGGTGTGAGTGGAAGAGTTCAAGCGAGGACACGCGATTCTTGATTCTACAATGTGGCCGAGTATATTGCTTTGCGTCGATGCAGAAAGAAGGTTGTTTGGCTCATGAGTTCATCGATGAACTTGGGGTAGTTCCTAGCATTACGGATCCAATAGACCTCTATTGTGACAACAATGGGGCTATTGCACAGGCTAAGGAACCTCGATCACATCAGCGGACCAAACATATACTGCGGCGCTTCCATCTCATTCGAGAGATCATCGATAGAGGAGATGTGAGGATATGCAGAGTACCGACAGAAGCTAACATCGCAGATCCATTGACCAAGGCTTTGGCACAGAGGAAGCATGATGGTCACACTAGGTCACTAGGTATCAGATATTATAGTGATTGGTACTAGTGCTAGTGGGAGATTGTTAGTTATAGCCCTAGAACCAATCATGTGATGGTTGAATAGGGAACATTTTGTATCATATTCTATAAAGGCAAAGGATTGGTTATTATATTTACGTCTTGCTTGTGCCAGCAAAATTAAATATAATAATGCCCTAGAAAAGTAGGTTCTTATCTACAGCACATCAATTGGCAGAATTGATTATGAGAGACTGTAGAGAACACTTTCCTAAATGTTCCTAGTCAAGTATTAATATGCAAGGGCAATATTAATGTTGGGTTTCCGGCACCGCGGCGTGTGTGTGTTCGATCACGTTTCGTAAACATGAACACAACGGAAGCAATAAAAATAATAAATCTACATTTATTACAACACACACAACGCACGCATGCATATTACAACAAGTGTAGACATAACCGTAAATTTAAATTTGTAATAAAAGGAAATTTATCTACGTTATACCTTTCGTATGACGTGTAGCGGGAACGACATCAACCGGAATGATTCTCGCTAGAATCGTCTCTATCCGTATCCACGCCGAGTTCCTTGGGATGACTTCGCTAAGCCATGAGCTTCGTCTTCGTACGGGTTACTAGCCTCGTGTTGAAGACGACGTGATCGAGAGATGATCACGATCCGAATCCAAATTCGGATCCTAATACGAGTTCTCAAAACTCGCTTCTCCGGAGAGGTATTCGTCAACCAATTGGAATCGCCGTCCTCCACCTCAGAGGATTACCGGAGATCGAATCCCGGTAGTTTAGCCGCTGTCGGGCTCAAACCGTCGTCAAGCGGCGCTCCGGCGAAGGAGAAGCTGTCCAGAAAACTGGACAGCTTGGTGGAGGAGTAGGCGCCGGCCAAAACAAGGAAGCCAAGTGCTCACCTTTTCACCGAGGCCTAGGAAGATCACCGGAGGGTCGCCGGAGGATCACCGACTGAAGCTTGGACGCCGGCAAGGACTTGGACGGCGGCACAAGAAGCTGGGCGGCAATGGAGTTGGGTGGAAATGAGGGTTGGGCGGCAACTCCTTGCTAGGGCTTGGATTAGGGCTTAATTATCCATTAAGCCCTCTTTTATAGAGAACTAATTCTCTTAATGGTTATTGGATCATAACCATTAGGCCCGTTAACCCGCTCCATTAAGATAAGTTAAAATAAACCAAACCATGATGGTTTATTTTAAGTTAAAACGAACCGAACCAACTTTTGGTTCATTCGTTTAAAATAAACCAAACCGTTTGGTTTATTCTCCTCCATTGGATTAGAACCAAACCATTTTGGTTCATCCATTATGTCTTCATAAGACACGGCCCATCCACGCTTCCATTGCGACTGAAACGATTTCATTCTCGCTTTATGTTTGGTCCAACCAAACCTAGTTTCTCTCAGTCTGAGAATCCCATTCTCAAGCTCGTTTTAAATCCTTTGGATTACGCTCGTTGTGCGTGTGACCAAATAGGTTCTCGGTTTATGTTGGCCATCTATAATTAACCATTAATTATAGAACGATCATGAGTGGCACCTAGTAGTACATCATGATCCCCATTAACCGAAAAGATCAAGCGGTTGATCCGAACTATTTACGAAACCCTTCAAAGCTCGAATGATTCGTGCCCCATTCCCTTCACTCATCTTATACCCACTTGGTTGAGGACATGGTCTATAGTGTCGATCCCCACTAGGTCGACTACGTCACACCTAGCCCAAGTATCATTTCCTCGTCCTACGGATTCTAGTTACTCCACATGTATCGAAGAGTACCTTACTCTAAACATGTAATGCTTTGGCCAAAGACTTTAGTAACAATCCGACGAGAGGCCATGGGTATACATCTCCTTGCAAAGAGTGGTGAATCCTTTATAGGCTATTCAAACACCTTCGATCACTTCGACTTATACCCAATCATCCCGGGTCCACATCTCCTTAGAGATGTTTGCTTAAGATGTCAAAGCATAAGTCTCCATGATCAAGATGACTTGAATACATAGTCAAAGAACATCGCACTTAAGCTACGATAAGAACTTCATTAACATATCTATATATGCAGAGAACCATATGAAGTCTTACGGCTGGTCACTCCAATGAACTAGTTACCATAACTAGCATCCACGATTAACTCGGACATCACAATGTCTCCGGCCCGGTGAGAATCGGCTTGGATACACCAAGGAGTATACCTCGTGCTAGTCTCGAGAATTGATGGTGTCCAAATCCATCAATTCATCGACTAGGATAATTTTCGATACATCACAATTACACATGTAGAGATACTCACTAGTTGTGATCCAATCACAAATTCTCTCATCTTTGTGAATCGCATCGTGGACATTCGATAAATGAGTTTAAGATCCAATCAAATACATGAAACATGTATACTCAAATAGTGAATCTTCATTTATCATATAAATGGTTCATACATAAGGCGATTGCCTTAGGACATCTCTCATATATTACTAACAGACTCCCACTTGGCCTAATGCCAATCGCTATGGTATCCAATACCATAAGCTCGAACATGACCCTCAAACTTATTTTGAGGTAATGCCTTAGTCAAGGGATCCGCTAAGTTCCTTTCAGTGGGAATTTTCTCGATTTGTATTTCGTTCCTACTGATGATCTCTCTGATAAGATGATAGCGGCGAAGCACATGTTTGGATCGCTGATGAGACCTTGGCTCTTTCGCCTGTGCAATTGCTCCATTGTTGTCGCAGTAGACCGGTATTGCTTCAACAATGGCCGGAATCACACCAAGTTCATGAATGGACTTTTTGATCCAAACCGCTTCCTTTGCTGCTTTCGAAGCTGCAATGTATTCTGCCTCAGTGGTAGAATCCGCTACAGTCTCTTGTTTGGAACTTTTCCAACTCACTGCGCCCCCATTCAAGGTGAACACGTATCCAGACTGAGACCTGGAATCATCCTTGTCTGTCTGGAAGCTGGCATCCGTATACCCACGTATCACCATGTCCCCTTCTCCATATATTAGGAACACATCCTTAGTTCTTCTCAAGTACTTAAGGATCGTCTTAACAGCCGCCCAATGATCCATTCCTGGATCGGACTGGTATCTGCTCGTGACACTCAGAGCATACGATACATCGGGCCTCGTACATAACATAACATAAATGATAGATCCTATTGCGGATGCATAGGGAATCTTACTCATGCAAATCCTCTCGTCTTCTGTGCGCGGACACATAGACTTCGAAAGGTGTACCCCATGCCTGATGGGTAGGAAACCTTTCTTGGATTCCGACATGCTAAACCTCTTTAGCACTCGGTCTATATATGTAGACTGCGAAAGACCAAGCAACCGTTTCGATCTATCTCTATAGATCTTAATCCCGAGGATGTAGGTTGCTTCTCCCAGGACTTTCATGGAGAATGTCTTGGATAACCAAACCTTCACTGACTGTAAGATTGAAACATCGTTTCCTATAAGTAGTATGTCATTGACATACAATACTAGGAATACGACTGCACTCCCACTAACCTTCTTGTACACACAAGGTTCGTCTGGATTTTGTGAGAAATCAAACTTTTGATTATCTCATCAAAACGGATATTCCAACTCTTGGATGCTTGCTTCAATTCATAAATGGACCGTCGCAATTTGCATACCTTGGTTTTATCAACCGATGTGAAACCCTCAGGCTGTATCATATACACGTCGTCGAGCAGGTTTCCATTAAGGAAAGCTGTTTTCACATCCATCTGCCATATCTCATAATCATAATGAGCCGCTATGGCCAGGAGCATCCGAATGGATTTAGGCATAGCTACAGGCGAATAGGTTTCGTCATAATCAACACCTTGTTTTTGACAATATCCTTTCGCCACCAATCTAGCCTTATAGGTAATCACATTACCATCCATGTCGGTTTTCTTCTTGAAAACCCACTTGCACCCTATAGGCTTTATCCCTTCAGGTGGGTCAACCAAGTTCCAAACTTGGTTTTCATACATGGAATCCATTTCCGACTTCATGGCACCAAGCCACTTATCCCTTTCTGAACTTGTCATCACTTCTTCATAACTGGTAGGCTCCTCATCATCAATGAGTAACACGTCGTTCGATTCACTTACGAGAAATCCATATCTCTCAGGAATATTGCGTGTTCTACCAGATCTACGAAGATGTGGTGTTACAATAAGTCGATTGCTCATCACTATGAGTTGTATATTTGTTGTGCTCACCAGTATCTCATCAATGTCTATTTGAGTCTCTCGAGCCTCCTCAAGCTCGACGACACTCCCACTGTTTTCTTGCAAGAGAAACTCTTTCTCTAGAAACACAGCATGCCTTGAAACAAACACCTTTTGTTCCACAGGATGATAGAATTGGTAACCCCTTGTTTCCTTAGGGTATCCAACAAATAGACATTTATCAGACTTAGCATCCAATTTGTACGATCTGATCCGCTTCACATAAGCAGGACAACCCCATATCTTCAAGTAAGATACATGAGGTTTCTTACTATTCCATATCTCATATGGAGTAGTTGAGACTACCTTGGTAGGCATTCTGTTTAACAAGTAAACAGCTGTCTGAAGTGCATAGCCCCAAAAGGACTTGGGAAGAGTCGCATGATTCATCATTGACCTGACCATGTCCAACAAGGTCCGATTACGCCTCTCAGATACACCATTATGCTGTGGTGTATATGGCGGAGTCCATTGAGACAATATACCATTGTCTCTTAGATAATCAAGAAACTCTTGACTTAAGTATTCACCACCTCGATCCGATCGAAGTATTTTAATACTCTTATCATGTTGTTTCTCTACTTCATTTCTGAATTCTTTGAACCTTTCAAAGGCTTCAGACTTGTGTTTCATCAAGAACACATACCCTAACCGTGAGTGATCATCGGAGAAGGTAATGAAGTAGCTATAGCCTCCTAATGCTTGAGTTGACATAGGACCACATACATCAGTATGCATTAGTCCTAATAACTCTCCCACTCGTTCACCTTTTCCAGTAAAAGGTAACTTAGTCATCTTGCCTTTTAAGCACGATTCGCATGTATCGTATAAATCGTATTCAAACGATTCCAGAATTCCACATCGGTGTAATTCGGACATGCGTTTCTTGCTTACATGGCCAAGACGACAATACCACATGTAAGAGTCTAATTGATTATCTTTTCGAGCACGCTTGTTGCTCGCTTCGATATTGAAAATATCACTGGATACGTTCAACGTATAAACACCATTGCTTAAAGTTCCAGTCCCTTAAAGAACTCCATTCAAAGTTATGTAACAACAATTGTTACTAAAAGTCAAATGGTACCCATTTCTATTTAAACAAGAAATAGAAATGATGTTCTTTATCAACGAAGGAACATAAAAGCAATTGTCCAGTTCTAAGACAAGTCCTACAGGGAGTTCCAACAAATACGTTCCGATGGCGAGTGCAGCAACCGTTGCTCCATTCCCAACACGTAAATTTGACTCTCCCTTGACGAGTCTTCTTCTATTCCTTAGCCCATGTATGTCATTACATATATGTGAGCCACACCCAATATCAAATACCCAAGTGTCTGAGGAAATAGAATGACAATCAATAAAGAAGATTTCAGAAGAAGATGGGGCATCCGATGCCTTATCCTTCTTCACGGCTCAAGATAAATCTTGCACTTTCTTCGCAAATGGCCCTACTTGCCATAATGATGGCAAGTGCGCTTTTGAGCTAGTTCTGCCTTTTTAGCCTTTTTCTTCTTCTCCTTCTGTTGTTCCTTTGACTCCCTCTTAGAACCTTTCTTTGAGGAATCAACTAACAACACCGTCCCCTGCTCATGCTTCTCAGAAGGCTCCACAGTCTTCAGCATGTTGAGCAGTACCACAGATGAACCTTCTTGCATCTCAGAGGTGAAGAGGAGCTTGGAGACTTCGAACCTTTCGAATCTCACTTGCTTATCAAACAACTCATAAAGATGAAGGACTACGATATGAGCATCCATATGCTCATGCTGCTTTCGTAGCTTGGGTTCCATCGCGGCTAGCATGATGCAACTTGTCAGTTCAGAATCAGTCACATGTTTCTGATAGACCAACAATTGGTCCGGAGTTGCATCGTCACTAGGATGGGCGGGAAGAGGCGCTTCGAGGACATACGTAAGCTTTTCACCTTGAGAACAATTCTTAGGTTTCTAAGCCCGATCCAAGAAGTTCGGCCCGGATCGATTTATTCAATCCAAAATGGAGCATGCAAATTAAAACACAACATGATCAATTTTAGAAATACAAAAGCGAGCATATATGAGAAAGATGATTTTAAAATGCATCAATATACATTTATAAATCCCATTCATTTTTGAATTTTAAAACCCCAAAATCACTTCGGGAGATTGTAGGTCCATCTCCGAATGGGCTGATATCCATCATAGTTATGAACAACCTTGGAGAGAGTCCAACAAGCCATTCATAACTACGATGGTAGGTATCATCTATACCGATTGCATATCACGTATATGCAACTATCACAATGTGCTATCAACTAATTGAATGTTCACACATACGTTGGGTTGTTAACACATTAACAAGTATGCATCATATGCATAGCACCCAACTTCACCTCCCTTTACATCGACCTTGGAGAGAGTCCAACAAGCCGATGCTCCAGGTTAAAGCCAACCCATTAATCGGGAAATAGTTTTAATATGGTTAGAGCGCATTCAACCAATTAGCCCAGCTTGGAGAGAGTCCAACAACCAAAGCTAACGATTGACCTCTGACTCTTACCATATTCGTATTAAACTATTCCATGGTTTGAACATGTTCGGGTTCGAGCCGGGCTTGGAGAGAGTCCAACAACCCAAACACAAGCGGAACTCTGGTTCTAACCATATTAATGGAAGGTGTAGGCTTTAATATTGTTTAAGGGTTTTATGTCTCATCCTCTTTGCATGCAAATAACTATTATCTACATGGCATGACATACATGGCATACATCTACATGTCACGACACGCATGGCATAATGTTATGCATCTAATGCAATTACATGGCATACAATTATGTCATGTATATATTTCCTTATATGTCATAACTATTTATGGAAATAAAATATGTTTAAGATTTGATTCTCCAAATCAAATCATAATTAAATTAGAAACAAATTTCCAAATCTAATCACATATTTTATTCATGGAATTATTTGATTAAGGAAAATCTATTTAGGAAACCAATTTCCTAAATCATTAAAACTACTTATGGAAATAAAATATTTTAAGATTTGATTTCCCAAATCAAATCATGATTAAATTAGGAAACAAATTTTCAGAATCTAATCAAATATTTTATTTATGGAAAATATCAATTTCCATAAATACTTCCAACTTTCCAAACGTGGAAGATTTCCATAAATACTTCTAGACTTTCCAAAATTGAAAAATTTCCATAAATACTTCTAAATTTCCAAAATTAGAAAATTTCCAGAAATACATTATGACTATCGCAAAACCATTTTTACGATTATGTGAAACACAACTGGGCTCACGATACCCTTTGTTGGGTTTTGGACACATGGCGTGTGTGTTCGATCACGTTTACGTAAACATGAATAAGAAGCAATAAAATAATAAATCTACATTTATTACAACACACACAACGCATGCATATTACAACAAGTGTAGACATAACCGTAAATTTAAATTTGCAATAAAAGGAAATTTATCTACGTTATACCTTTCGTATGACGTGTAGCGGGAACGACATTAACCGAAACGATCCTCGCTAAAATCGTCTCTATCCGTATCCACGCCGAGTTCCTCGGGATGACTTCGCTAAGCCATGAGCTTCGTCTTCGTACGGGTTACTAGCCTCGTGTTGAAGACGACGTGATCGAGAGATGATCACGATCCGAATCCAAATTCGGATCCTAATACGAGTTCTCAAAACTCGCTTCTCCGAGAGGTATTCGTCAACCAATTGGCCAGATCCTTCGTCCTCCACCTCAGAGGATTACCGAGATCGAATCCCGGTAGTTTAGCCACTGTCGGAGCTCAAACCGTCGTCCAAGCAGCGCTCCCGGAAGGAGAAGAAGCTGTCCAGAAAACTGGACAGCTTGGTGGAGGAGTAGGCGCCGGCCAAAACAAGGAAGCCAAGTGCTCACCTTTTCACCGAGGCCTAGGAAGATCACCGGAGGGTCGCCGGAGGATCACCGGCTGAAGCTTGGGCCCGGCAAGGACTTGGGCGGTGGCAAGAAGCCTGGCGGCAATGGAGTTGGGCGGCAATGAGGGTTGGGCGGCAACTCCTTGCTAGGGCTTGGATTAGGGCTTAATTATCCATTAAGCCCTCTTTTATAGAGAACTAATTCTCTTAATGGTTATTGGATCATAACCATTAGGCCCGTTAACCCGCTCCATTAAGATAAGTTAAAATAAACCAAACCATGATGGTTTATTTTAAGTTAAAACGAACAGAACCAACTTTTGGTTCATTCGTTTAAAATAAACCAAACCCTTTGGTTTATTCTCCTCCATTGGATTAGAACCAAACCATTTTGGTTCATCCATTATATCTTCATAAGACACGACCCATCCACGCTTCCATTGCGACTGAAACGATTTCATGCTCGCTTTATGTTTGGTCCAACCAAACCTAGTTTCTCTCGGTCTGAGAATCCCATTCTCAAGCTCGTTTTAAATCCTTTGGATTACGCTCGTTGTGCGTGTGACCAAATAGGTTCTCGGTTTATGTTGGCCGTCTATAATTAACCATTAATTATAGAACGATCATGAGTGACACCTAGTAGTATATCATGATCCCCAATTAACCGAAAAGATCAACGGTTGATCCAGAACTATTTCTGAAACCCTTCAGCAGCTCGAATGATTTGTGCCTCATTCCCTTCACTCATCTTATACCCACTTGGTTCAGGACATGGTCTATAGTGTCAGTCCCCACTAGGCTGACTACGTCACACCTAGCCCAAGTATCATTTCCTCGTCCTACGGATTCTAGTTATTCCACATGTATCGAAGAGTACCTTACTCTAAATATGTAATGCTTTGGCCAAAGACTTTAGTAACAATCCGACGAGAGGCCATGGGTATATATCTCCTCGCAAGGAGTGGTGAATCCTTTATAGGCTATTCAAACACCTTCGATCACTTCGACTTATACCCAATCATCCCGGGTCCACATCTCCTTAGAGATGTTTGCTTAAGATGTCAAAGCATAAGTCTCCATGATCAAGATGACTTGAATACCGCAAGTCAAAGGAACCTCGCACTTAAGCTACAGTAAGAACTTCATTGACATATCTATATATGCAGAGAACCATATGAAGTCTTATGGCTGGTCACTCCAATGAACTAGTTACCATAACTAGCATCCACGATCAACTCCGGACATCACAATGTCTCCAGCCAGTGAGAATCAGCTGCTTGGATACACCAAGGAGTATACCTCGTGCTAGTCTCGACAGAATTGATGGTGTCCAAATCCATCAATTCATCGACTAGGGATAATTCCGATACATCACAATTACACATGTAGAGATACTCACTAGTTGTGATCCAATCACAAATTCTCTCATCTTTGTGAATCGATCGCATCGTGGACATTGATAAATGAGTTTAAGATCCAATCAAATACATGAAACATGTATACTCAAATAGTGAATCTTCATTTATCATATAAATGGTTCATACATAAGGCGATTGCCTTAGGACATCTCTCATATATTACTAACAGACTCCCACTTGGCCTAATGCCAATCGCTACGGTATCCAATACCATAAGCTTTAACATGACCCTCAAACTTATTTTGAGGTAATGCCTTAGTCAAGGGATCCGCTAAGTTCCTTTCAGTGGGAATTTTCTCGATTTGTATTTCGTTCCTACTGATGATCTCTCTGATAAGATGATAGCGTGAAGCACATGTTTGGATCGATGAGACCTTGGCTCTTTTCGCTGTAATTGCTCCATTGTTGTCGCGATGAGACCGGTATTGCTTCAACAATGGCGGAATCACACCAAGTTTATGAGCGAACTTTTGATCCAAACCGCTTCCTTTTGCTCGGCTGCAATGTATTCTGCCTCGTGGTAGAATCCACTCTGACTCTTGTTTGGAACTTTTCCAACTCATGCGCCCCGTTCAAGGTGAACACGTATCGGTGAGACACGGAATCATCCTTGTCTGTCGGAAGGGCATCCGTATACGCGTATCACCATGTCCCCTTCTCCATATATTAGGAACACATCCTTAGTTCTTCTCAAGTACTTAAGGATCGTCTTAACAACCTTGATGATCCATTCTGGATCGGAGTGAGTATCTGCTCGTGACACTCGAGCATCACGATACATCGGGCCTCGTACATAACATAGCATACATGATAGATCCTATTGCGGATGCATAGGGAATCTTACTCATGCAAATCCTCTCGTCTTACGTGCGCGGACACATAGACTTGAAAGGTGTACCCCATGCACGATGGGTAGAAACCTTTCTTGGATTCCGACATGCTAAACCTCTTTGCTTTTCGGTCTATGTATGTAGTGCGAAGACCAAGCAACCGTTTGATCTATCTCTATAGATCTTAATCCCGAGGATGTAGGTTGCTTCTCCCGTCTTTCATGGAGAATGTCTTGGATAACCAAACCTTCACTTGTAAGATTGAACATCGTTTCCTATAAGTAGTATGTCATCGACATACAATACTAGAATACATTGCACTCCCACTAACCTTCTTGTACACACAAGGTTTGCGGATTTTGTGAGAAATCAAACTTTTGATTGTCTCATCAAAGCGGATATTCCGACTCTGGATGCTTGCTTCAATCCATAAATGGACCGTCGCAATTTGCATACCTTGGTTTTATCAAGCGATGTGAAACCCTCGGTGTATCATATACCGTCCTCGGCGGAGTTTCCATTAAGGAAAGCTGTTTTCACATCCATCTGCCATATCTCATAATCATAATGAGCCGCTATGGCCAGGAGCATCCGAATGGATTTAAGCATAGCTACAGGCGAATAGGTTTCGTCATAATCAACACCTTGTTTTTGACGATATCCTTTCGCCACCAATCTAGCCTTATAGGTAATCACATTACCATCCATGTCGGTTTTCTTCTTGAAAACCCACTTGCACCCTATAGGCTTTATCCATTCAGGTGGGTCAACCAAGTTCCAAACTTGGTTTTCATACATGGAATCCATTTCCGACTTCATGGCACCAAGCCACTTATCCCTTTCTGAACTTGTCAGCACTTCTTCATAACTGGTAGGCTCCTCATCATCAATGAGTAACACGTCGTTCGATTCGCTTACGAGAAATCCATATCTCTCAGGAATATTGCGTGTTCTACCAGATCTACGAAGATGTGGTGTTACAATAAGTCCAGCCGATTGCTCATCACTATGAGTTGTCGGCTGTTGTGCTTCACCAGGTATCTCATCAATGTCTATTTGAGTCTCTCGAGCCTCCTCAAGCTCGACGACACTCCCACTTTTTTTTTACAAGAGAAACTCTTTCTCTAGAAACACAGCATGCCTTGAAACAAACACCTTTTGTTCCACAGGATGATAGTATTGGTAACCCCTTGTTTCCTTAGGGTATCCAATAAATAGACATTTATCAGACTTAGCATCCAATTTATACGTCTGATCAGCTTCACATAAGCGAGACAACCCCATATCTTCAAGTAAGATACATGAGGTTTCTTACTATTCCATATCTCATATGGAGTAGTTGAGACTACCTTAGGTAGGCATTACATTTAACAAGTAAGCGGTATGCGAAGTGCATAGCCCCAAAAGGACTTGGGAAGAGTCGCATGATTCATCATTGACTTGACCATGTCCAACAATGTCCGGTTACGCCTCTCAGATACACCATTATGCTGTGGTGTATATGGCGGAGTCCATTGAGACAATATACCATTGTCTCTTAGATAATCAAGAAACTCTTGACTTAAGTATTCACCACCTCGATCCGATCGAAGTATTTTAATACTCTTATCATGTTGTTTCTCTACTTCATTTCTGAATTCTTTGAACCTTTCAAAGGCTTCAGACTTGTGTTTCATCAAGAACACATACCCAAACCGTGAGTGATCATCGGTGAAGGTAATGAAGTAGCTATAGCCTCCTAATGCTTGAGTTGACATAGGACCACATACATCAGTATGTATTAGTCCTAGTAACTCTCCCACTCGTTCACCTTTTCCAGTAAAAGGTAACTTAGTCATCTTGCCTTTTAAGCACGATTCGCATGTATCATATGAATCCTATTCAAACGATTCCAGAATTCCACATCGGTGTAATTCGGACATGCGTTTCTTGCTTACATGGCCAAGACGACAATACCACATGTAGGAGTCTAATTGATTATCTTTTCGAGCACGCTTGTTGCTCGCCGATATTGAAAATGTCACTGGATACGTCCAACGTATAAACACCATTGCTTAAAGTTCCAGTCCCTTAAAGAACTCCATTCTAAGTTATGTAACAACAATTGTTACTAAAAGTCAAATGGTACCCATTTCTATTTAAACAAGAAATAGAAATGATGTTCTTTATCAACGAAGGAACATAAAAGCAATTGTCCAGTTCTAAGACAAGTCTTACAGGGAGTTCCAACAAATACGTTCCGATGGCGAGTGCAGCAACCGTTGCTTCATTCCCAACACGTAAATTTGACTCTCCCCTTGACGAGTCTTCTTCTATTCCTTAGCCCATGTATGTCATTACATATATGTGAGCCACACCGATATCAAATACCCAAGTGTCCGAGGAAATAGAATGACAATCAATAAAGAAGATTTCACGAAGAAGATGGGGCATCCGATGCCTTATCCTTCTTCACGGACTCAAGATAAATCTTGCACTTTCTTCATAAATGGCCCTACTTGCCATAATGATGGCAAGTGCCCTTTTGAGTTACGCCTTTTTAGCCTTTTTCTTCTTCCCTTCTTTGTTCCTTTGACTCCTCTTAGAACCTTTCTTGAGGAATCAACTAACAACACCGTCCCCTGCTCATGCTTCTCAGAAGGCTCCACAGTCTTCAGCATGTTGAGCAGTACCACAGATGAACCTTCTTGCATCACAGAGGTGAGGAGGAGCTTGGAGACTTCGAACCTTTCGAATCTCACTTGCTTATCAAACAACTCATAAAGATGAAGGACTACGATATGAGCATCCATATGCTCATGCTGCTTTCGTAGCTTGGGTTCTATCGCGGCTAGCATGATGCAACTTGTCAGTTCAGAATCAGTCACATGTTTCTGATAGACCAACAATTGGTCTGGAGTTGCATCGTCACTAGGATGGGCGGGAAGAGGCGCTTCGAGGACATACACAAGCTTTTCACCTTGAGAACAATTCTCAAATTTATAAGCGATCCAAGAAGTTCGGCCCGATCAATTTATTGAATCAAAATGGAGCATAAATTAAAGACATCATGATCAATTTTAGAAATACAAAACGAGCATATATGAGAAAATGATTTTAAAATGCATCAATATACATTTATAAATCCCATTCATTTTTCGAATTTCAAAAACCCCAAAATCACTTCGGGAGATCGTAGGTCCATCTCGAATGGGCTGATATCCATCATAGTTATGAACAACCTTGGAAGAGTCCAACAAGCCATTCATAACTACGATGGTAGGTATCATCTATACGATTGCATATCACGTATATGCAACTATCACAATGTGCTATCAACTAATTGAATGTTCACACATACATCGGGTTGTTAACACATTAACAAGTATGCATCATATGCATAGCACCCACCTTCACCTCCCTTTACATCGACCTTGGAGAGAGTCCAACAAGCCGATGCTCCAGGTTAAAGCCAACCCATTAATCGAGAAATAGTTTTAATATGGTTAGAGCGCATTCAACCAATTAGCCCAGCTTGGAGAGAGTCCAACAACCAAAGCTAACGATTGACCTCGACTCTTACCATATTAGTATTAAACTATTCCATGGTTTGAACATGTTGAGGGTTAGTAGGGCTTGGAGAAGTCCAACAACCCAAACAAGAAACGGAACTCTGGTTCTAACCATATTAATAGAAGGTGTAGGCTTTAATATTGTTTAAGGGTTTTTATGTCTCATCCTCTTTGCATGCAAATAACTATTATCTACATGGCATGACATACATCTACATGTCACGACACGCATGACATAATGTTATGCATCTAATGCAATTACATGACATACAATTATGTCATGTATATATTTCCTTATATGTCATAACTATTTATGGAAATAAAATATGTTTAAGATTTGATTCTCCAAATCAAATCATAATTAAATTAGGAAACAAATTTCCAAATCTAATCACATATTTTATTCATGGAATTATTTGATTAAGGAAAATCTATTTAGGAAACCAATTTCCTAAATCATTAAAACTACTTATGGAAATAAAATATTTTAAGATTTGATTTCCCAAATCAAATCATGATTAAATTAGGAAACAAATTTCCAGAATCTAATCAAATATTTTATTTATGGAAAATATCAATTTCCATAAATACTTCCAACTTTCCAAAAGTGGAAGATTTCCATAAATACTTCTAGACTTTCCAAAATTGAAAAATTTCCATAAATACTTCTAAATTTCCAAAATTAGAAAATTTCCAGAAATACATTATGACTATCGCAAAAAACCATTTTTACGATTATGTGAAACACAACGGCTCGATACCTTTGTTGGGTTTTCGGCACCTTGGCGTGTGTGTTCGATCATGTTTCGTAAACATGAACACCAGTGAAGCAATAAAAATAATAAATCTACATTTATTACAACACACACACACGCATGCATATTACAACAAGTGTAGACATAACCGTAAATTTAAATTTGCAATAAAAGGAAATTTATCTACGTTATACCTTTCGTATGGCGTGTGGCGAACGACATCAACCGGAGCGATCCTCGCTAGAATCGTCTCTATCCGTATCACGCCGAGTTCCTCGGGATGACCCGCTAAGCCATGAGCTTCGTCTTCGTACGGGTTACTAGCCTCGTGTTGAAGACGACGTGATCGAGAGATGATCACGATCCGAATCCAAATTCGGATCCTAATACGAGTTCTCAAAACTCGCTTCTCCGGAGAGGTATTCGTCAACTGATTAACGAATCCTTCATCCTCCACCTCAGAGGATTACCGGAGATCGAATCCCGATAGTTTAGCGCTGTCGGGCTCAAACCGTCGTCCAAATGATGCTCCGGCGAGGAGAAGAAGCTGTCCAGAAAACTGGACAGCTTGGTGGAGGAGTAGGCGCCGGCCAAAACAAGGAAGCCAAGTGCTCACCTTTTCACGAGGCCTAGGAAGATCACGGAGGTCGCGGAGATCACCGGCTGAAGCTTGGAGCCGCAAGGACTTGGGCGGTGGCACAAAGAAGGTGGGCGGCAATGAGGTTGGCGGCAATGAGGGTTGGTGGCTAATTAGGGCTTAATTATCCATTAAGCCCTCTTTTATAGAGAACTAATTCTCTTAATGGTTATTGGATCATAACCATTAGGCCCGTTAACCCGCTCCATTAAGATAAGTTAAAATAAACCAAACCATGATGGTTTATTTTAAGTTAAAATGAACGAACCAACTTTTGGTTCATTCGTTTAAAATAAACCAAACCCTTTGGTTTATTCTCCTCCATTGGATTAGAACCAAACCATTTTGGTTCATCCATTATGTCTTCATAAGACACGGCCCATCCACGCTTCCATTGCGACTGAAACGATTTCATGCTCGCTTTATGTTTGGTCCAACCAAACCTAGTTTCTCTCGATGCGAGAATCCCATTCTCAAGCTCGTTTTAAATCCTTTGGATTACAGCTCGTTGTGCGTGTGACCAAATAGGTTCTCGGTTTATGTTGGCCGTCTATAATTAACCATTAATTATAGAGCGATCATGAGTGGCACCTAGTAGTACATCATGATCCCCAATTAACCGAAAAGATCAACGGTTGATCCAGAACTATTTCGAAACCCTTGGCTCGAATGAATTCGTGCCCCATTCCCTTCACTCATCTTATACCCACTTGGTTGAGGACATGGTCTATAGTGTCGATCCCCACTAAGTGACTCGTCACACCTAGCCCAAGTATCATTTCCTCGTCCTATTCTAGTTACTCCACATGTATCGAAGAGTACCTTACTCTAAACATGTAATGCTTTGGCCAAAGACTTTAGTAACAATCCGACGAGAGGCCATGGGTATACATCTCCTCGCAAGGAGTGGTGAATCCTTTATAGGCTATTCAAACACCTTCGATCACTTCGACTTATACCCAATCATCCCGGGTCCACATCTCCTTAGAGATGTTTGCTTAAGATGTCAAAGCATAAGTCTCCATGATCAAGATGACTTGAATACCGCAAGTCAAAGGAACATCGCACTTAAGCTATAGTAAGAACTTCATTGACATATCTATATATGCAGAGAACCATATGAAGTCTTACGGCTGGTCACTCCAATGAACTAGTTACCATAACTAGCATCCACGATTAACTCCGGACATCACAATGTCTCTAGCCAGTGAGAATCAGCTGCTTGGATACACCAAGGAGTATACCTCGTGCTAGTCTCGACAGAATTGATGGTGTCCAAATCCATCAATTCATCGACTAGGGATAATTCCGATACATCACAATTACACATGTAGAGATACTCACTAGTTGTGATCCAATCACAAATTCTCTCATGCTGTGAATCGCATCGTGGACATTCAGTAAATGAGTTTAAGATCCAATCAAATACATGAAACATGTATACTCAAATAGTGAATCTTCATTTATCATATAAATGGTTCATACAAAAGGCGATTGCCTTAGGACATCTCTCATATATTACTAACAATTAATACATAAAGACTAGCATGTAGGTCAATTGATGACTTGATCTCACAAGTCATGGATATATTATTGGGTTATGGGCACCGCGGACTGTGTGTGTTCGATCATGTTTCGTAAACATGAACACAGCGGAAGCAATAAAATAATAAATACTCCTATTTATTACAACACACACAACACACGCATGCATATTACAACAAGTGTAGACATAACCGTAAATTTAAATTTGCAATAAAAGGAAATTTATCTACGTTATACCTTTCGTATGACGTGTAGCGGGAACGACATCAACCGGAATGATTCTCGCTAGAATCGTCTCTATCCGTATCCACGCCGAGTTCCTCGGGATGACTTCGCTAAGACACGAGCTTCTTCTCGTACGGGTTACTAGCCTCATGTTGAAGACGACGTGATCGAGAGATGATCACGATCCGAATCCAAATTCGGATCCAAAACGAGTCCTCAAAACTCGCTTCTCCGGAGAGGTATTCGTCAACCGATTGACGAATCCTTCGTCCTCCACCTCAGAGGATTACCGGAGATCGAATCCCCGGTAAGTTATCTGCTGTCGGAGCTCTAACCGTCGTCCAAACGACGCTCCGACGAGAGGAGAAGAAGCTGTCCAGAAAACTGGACAGCTTGGTGGAGGAGTAGGCGCCGGCCAAAACAAGGAAGCCAAGTGCTCACCTTTTCACCGAGGCCTAGGAAGATCACCGGAGGGTCGCCGGAGGGTTCACCGGAGCTTGAAGCTTGGACGGCAACAAGATGGCGGCGGTGCACAACAAGGTGGGCGGCAACTCAAAGGCTAGGGATTTTGGATTAGGGCTTAATTATCCATTAAGCCCTCTTTTATAGAGAACTAATTCTCTTAATGGTTATTGGATCATAACCATTAGGCCCGTTAACCCGCTCCATTAAGATAAGTTAAAATAAACCAAACCATGATGGTTTATTTTAAGTTAAAACGAACCGAACCAACTTTTGGTTCATTCGTTTAAAATAAACCAAACCCTTTGGTTTATTCTCATCCATTGGATTAGAACCAAACCATTTTGGTTCATCCATTACGTCTTCATAAGACACGGCCCATCCACGCTTCCATTGCGACTGAAACGATTTCATGCTCGCTTTATGTTTGGTCCAACCAAACCTAGTTTCTCTCGGTCTGAGAATCCCATTCTCAAGCTCGTTTTAAATCCTTTGGATTACGCTTGTTGTGCGTGTGACCAAATAGGTTCTCGGTTTATGTTGGCCGTCTATAATTAACCATTAATTATAGAATGATCATGAGTGGCACCTAGTAGTACATCATGATCCCCAATTAACCGAAAAGATCAGCGGTTGATCGAACTATTTACGAAACCCTTGATGGCTCGAATGATTCGTGACCCATTCCCTTCACTCATCTTATACCCACTTGGTTCAGGACATGGTCTATAGTGTCAGTCCCCACTAGGCTGACTACGTCACACCTAGCCCAAGTATCATTTCCTCGTCCTACGGATTCTAGTTACTCCACATGTATCGAAGAGTACCTTACTCTAAACATGTAATGCTTTGGCCAAAGACTTTAGTAACAATCTGACGAGAGGCCATGGGTATACATCTCCTCGCAAGGAGTGGTGAATCCTTTATAGGCTATTCAAACACCTTCGATCACTTCGACTTATACCCAATCATCCCGGGTCCACATCTCCTTAGAGATGTTTGCTTAAGATGTCAAAGCATAAGTCTCCATGATCAAGATGACTTGAATACCGCAAGTCAAAGGAATATCGCACTTAAGCCACAGTAAGAACTTCATTGACATATCTATATATGCAGAGAACCATATGAAGTCTTACGGCTGGTCACTCCAATGAACTAGTTACCATAACTAGCATCCACGATTAACTCAGGACATCACTATGTCTCCAGCCAGTGAGAATCAGCTGCTTGGATACACCAAGGAGTATACCTCGTGCTAGTCTCGACAGAATTGATGGTGTCCAAATCCATCAATTCATCGACTAGGGATAATTCCGATACATCACAATTACACATGTAGAGATACTCACTAGTTGTGATCCAATCACAAATACTCTCATGCTGTGAATCGTATCGTGGACATTCAGTAAATGAGTTTAAGATCCAATAAAATACATAAAACATGTATACTCAAATAGTGAATCTTCATTTATCATATAAATGGTTCATACATAAGGCGATTGCCTTAGGACATCTCTCATATATTACTAACAGACTCCCACTTGGCCTAATGCCAATCGCTACGGTATCCAATACCATAAGCTCGAACATGACCCTCAAACTTATTTTGAGGTAATGCCTTAGTCAAGGGATCCGCTAAGTTCCTTTCAGTGGGAATTTTCTCGATTTGTATTTCGTTCCTACTGATGATCTCTCTGATAAGATGATAGCGGCGAAGCACATGTTTGGATCATTGATGAGACTACATCAAGTTCAGAGATGAACTTCTTGATCCAAACCGCTTCCTTTGCTGCTTCCAAAGCTACAATGTATTCTGCCTTAGTGGCAGAATCTGCTATAGCGTCAAGCTTGGAACCTTTCCAACTTATTGCGCCTCCATTCTAGGTGAATACATACTCAGACTGAGACATGGAATCATCCTTGTCTGTCTGGAGCTAGCATCCGAATACCCACGTATCACCATGTACCCTTCTCCATATATTAGGAACACATCCTTAGTTCTTCTTAAGTACTTAAGGATCATCTTAACAGCCACCCAATGATCCATTCCTAGATCAGACTGGTATCTGCTCATGACACTCAGAGCATACGATACATCGGGCCTCGTACATAACATAACATACATGATAGATCCTATTGCGGATGCATAGGGAATCTTACTCATGCAAATCCTCTCGTCTTCTGTGCGCGGACACATAGACTTGGAAAGGTGTATTCCATGCCTGATGGGTAGGAAACCTTTCTTGGATTCCGACATGCTAAACCTCTTTAGCACTCGGTCTATATATGTAGACTGCGAAAGACCAAGCAACCGTTTCGATCTATCTCTATAGATCTTAATCCCGAGGATGTAGGTTGCTTCTCCCAGGTCTTTCATGGAGAATGTCTTGGATAACCAAACCTTCACTGACTGTAAGATTGAAACATCGTTTCCTATAAGTAGTATGTCATCGACATACAATACTAAGAACACGATTGCACTCCCACTAACCTTCTTGTACACACAAGGTTCGTCTGGATTTTGTGAGAAATCAAACTTTTTGATTGTCTCATCAAAATGGATATTCCAGCTCCTGGATGCTTGCTTCAATCCATAAATGGACTCATATTTGCTTGGTTTTATCAACGATGTGAAACCCTCGGTGTATCATATACACGTCCTCGGCGAGTTTCCATTAAGGAAAGTTGTTTTCACATCCATCGCCATATCTCATAATCATAATGAGCCGCTATGGCGAGCATCCGAATGGATTTAAGCATAGCTACAGGCGAATAGGTTTCGTCATAATCAACACCTTGTTTTTGACGATATCCTTTCGCCACCAATCTAGCCTTATAGGTAATCACATTACCATCCATGTCGGTTTTCTTATTGAAAACCCACTTGCACCCTATAGGCTTTATCCCTTCAGGTGGGTCAACCAAGTTCCAAACTTGGTTTTCATACATGGAATCCATTTCCGACTTCATGGCACCAAGCCACTTATCCCTTTCTGAACTTGTCAGCACTTCTTCATAACTGGTAGGCTCCTCATCATCAATGAGTAACACGTCGTTCGATTCACTTACGAGAAATCCATATCTCTC
Organism: Wurfbainia villosa; assembly: GCA_025175895.1. Classification (NCBI taxonomy): domain Eukaryota; kingdom Viridiplantae; phylum Streptophyta; class Magnoliopsida; order Zingiberales; family Zingiberaceae; genus Wurfbainia; species Wurfbainia villosa. The sequence continues at coordinate 6,579,890 of CM045987.1, forward strand.
AGGAATATTGCATATTCTACCAGATCTACGAAGATGTGGTGTTACAATAGGTCAAGCCGATTGCTCATCACTATGAGTTGTCGGCTGTTGTGCTTCACCAGGTATCTCATCAATGTCTATTTGAGTCTCTCGAGCCTCCTCAAGCTCGACGACACTCCCACTGTTTTCTTGCAAGAGAAACTCTTTCTCTAGAAACACAGCATGCCTTGAAACAAACACCTTTTGTTCCACAGGATGATAGAATTGGTAACCCCTTGTTTCCTTAGGGTATCCAATAAATAGACATTTATCAGACTTAGCATCCAATTTTGTCTGATACAGTCCGCTTCACATAAGCAGGACAACCCCATATCTTCAAGTAAGATACATGAGGTTTCTTACTATTCCATATCTCATATGGAGTAGTTGAGACTACCTTGGTAGGCATTACATTTAACAAGTAAACAAGGCCCCAAAAGGACTTGGGAAGAGTTGCATGATTCATCATTGACGACCATGTCCAACAAGGTCCGATTCGCCTCTCGGATACACCATTATCTTTGTGGTGTATAGGCGAGTCCATTGAGACAATATACCATTGTCTCTTAGATAATCAAGAAACTCTTGACTTAAGTATTCACCACCTCGATCCGATCAGTATTTTAATACTCTTGTCATGTTGTTTCTCTACTTCATTTCTGAATTCTTTGAACCTTTCAAAGGCTTGGACTTGTGTTTCATCAAGAACACATACCCAAACCGTGAGTGATCATCGGTGAAGGTAATGAAGTAGCTATAGCCTCCTAATGCTTGAGTTGACATAGGTCCACATACATCAGTATGTATTAGACCTAGTAACTCTCCCACTCGTTCACCTTTTCCAGTAAAAGGTAACTTAGTCATCTTGCCTTTTAAGCATGATTAGCATGTATAGTATGAATCCTATTCAAACGAATAAAGAATTCCACATAGGTGTAAATCGGACATGCGTTTCTTGCTTATATGGCCAAGACGACAATACATGTAGAGTCTAATTGATTATCTTTTCGAGCACGCTTGTTGCTCCCGATATCGAAAATGTCCTTTGATACGTCCAACGTATAAACACCATTGCTTAAAGTTCCAGTCCCTTAAAGAACTCCATTCAAAGTTATGTAACAACAATTGTTACTAAAAGTCAAATGGTACCCATTTCTATTTAAACAAGAAATAGAAATGATGTTCTTTTTCAACGAAGGAACATAAAAGCAATTGTCCAGTTCTAAGACAAGTCCTACAGGGAGTTCCAACAAATACGTTCCGATGGCGAGTGCAGCAACCGTTGCTCCATTCCCAACACGTAAATTTGACTCTCCCTTGACGAGTCTTCTTCTATTCCTTAGCCCATGTATGTCATTACATATATGTGAGCCACACCCAGTATCAAATACCCAAGTGTCTGAGGAAATAGAATGACAATCAATAAAGAAGATTTCTGAAGAGGATGGGGCATCGGATGCCTTCTTCTTTTTCATGGACTCAAGATAAATCTTGCAGTTTCTTCACCAGTGGCCTTCCTTGCCACAATGATGGCAAGTGCCCCTTTGCGCTGGTTCCGCCTTCTTTGCCTTTTTGTTCTTCCCTTTCTTCTGTTCTTTTGCCTTCCTCTTAGAACCTTTCTTTGAGGAATCAACTAACAGAACCGCCTTCTCCTCATGCTTCACAAGGCTCCAGTCTTGGCATATTGAGGAGCTCGGGAATGGTGGATTCCAATTTGTTCATCCGATAGTTCATCACAAATTGCGAGAAACTCTTGGGCAAACAATGCAGAATTAAGTCAATACTTAACTCATGATCCATCACAAAACCGAGGGTAGCTAGCCGCTCGATGTACCCGTTCATCTTTAGCACAAAGCTGCATCTGGATGAACCTTCTTGCTTCTTCGTGGTGAAGAGGAGCCTAGAGACCTCGAACCTTTCGGATCTCGCTTGCTCATCGAACAACTCATGAAGATGGAAGACCATAGTATTAGCATCCATATGCTCATGCGCTTTCTCGGGTACCATCGCCGCTAGCATGATGCAACTCGCCCGGCTCGAGAATCGCCACATGCTTACGATAGACCAACATTTGGTCAGAGTTGCATCATCATCCTTAGGACGATCGGAAGAGGCTCTTCAAGGACATATGCAAGCTTTTCCGCCTTGAGAACAATTCTCGGGTTTCTAAGCGATCCGAAGTTAGGCCCGGTCGGTTTGTTTGAATCCAAAATAGTCGCCAAATTCAAAGCGTCATGATCAATTTATTGACCTAGAAATACAAAGCGAGCATATATGAGAAAGATGATTTTAAAATGCATCAATATACATTTATAAATCCCATTCATTTTTCAATTTCAAAACCCCAAAATCACTTGAGAGATCGTAGGTCCATCTCCGAATGGGTGATATCCATCATAGTTATGAACAACCTTGGAGAGTCCAACAAGCCATTCATAACTCGACGGTGTAGGTATCGTCTATACCATATCACGTATATGCAACTATCACAATGTGCTATCAACTAATTGAATGTTCACACATCGTTGGGTTGTTAACACATTAACAAGTATGCATCATATGCATAGCACCCAACTTCACCTCCCTTTACATCGACCTTGGAGAGAGTCCAACAAGCCGATGCTCGGGTTAAAGCCAACCCATTAATCGGACATAGTTTTAATATGGTTAGGCGCATTCAACCAATTAGCCCAGCTTGGAGAGAGTCCAACAACCAAAGCTAACGATTGACCTCTGACTCTTACCATATTAGTATTAAACTATTCCATGGTTTGAACATATTCGGGTTCGAGCCGGGCTTGGAGAGAGTCCAACAACCCAAACAAGAAACGGAACTCTGGTTCTAACCATATTAATGGAAGGTGTAGGCTTTAATATTGTTCAAGGGTTTTTGTCTCATCCTCTTTGCATGCAAATAACTATTATCTACATGGCATGACATACATGGTATACATCTACATGTCACGACACGCATGACATAATGTTATGCATCTAATGCAATTACATGACATACAATTATGTCATGTATATAATTTCCTTATATGTCATAACTATTTATGGAAATAAAATATGTTTAAGATTTGATTCTCCAAATCAAATCATAATTAAATTAGGAAACAAATTTCCAAATCTAATCACATATTTTATTCATGGAATTATTTGATTAAGGAAAATCTATTTAGGAAATCAATTTCCTAAATCATTAAAACTACTTATGGAAATAAAATATTTTAAGATTTGATTTCCCAAATAAAATCATGATTAAATTAGGAAACAAATTTCCAGAATCTAATCAAATATTTTATTTATGGAAAATATCAATTTCCATAAATACTTCCAACTTTCCAAAAGTGGAAGATTTCCATAAATACTTCTAGACTTTCCAAACTTCGTTTCAGTTACGTATTGCTAATATGCATTAAGTTGGGGAAATGATATTATTTACATGGTGTCTGCGTTGATTATAGGAGGGATCTGGTGTCCTATATACAATCCTAGGTCCTTGAGATAATGTCACCATACATTTTTGATCTGAGGGATGATTTGATGACTCTTATTGTTCTGGAGATTGTATTTAAAATAATAAATCTACATTTATTATAACACACACAACACACGCATGCATATTACAACAAGTGTAGACATAACCGTAAATTTAAATTTGCAATAAAAGGAAATTTATCTACGTTATACCTTTCGTATGACGTGTAGCGGGAACGACATCAATCGAGCGATCCTCGCTAGAATCGTCTCTATCCATATCCACGCCGAGTTCCTCGGGATGACTTCGCTAAGCCACGAGCTTCGTCTTCGTACGGGTTACTAGCCTCGTGTTGAAGACGACGTGATCGAGAGATGATCACGATCCGAATCCAAATTCGGATCCAAAACGAGTCCTCAAAACTCGCTTCTCCGGAGAGGTATTCGTCAACCGATTGACGAATCCTTCGTCCTCCACCTCAGAGGATTACAGGAGATTGAATCCCCGGTAAGTTATCCGCTGTCGGAGCTCTAACCGTCGTCCAAACGACGCTCCGACGAGAGGAGAAGAAGCTGTCCAGAAAACTGGACAGCTTGGTGGAGGAGTAGGCGCCGGCCAAAACAAGGAAGCCAAGTGCTCACCTTTTCACCGAGGCCTAGGAAGATCACTGGAGGGTCGCCGGAGGGTTCACCGGCTGAAGCTTGGACGCCGACAAGGAGATGACGGCTGCACAACAAGTGGCGGCAGCCTAGGGTTGGCGCCGAGCAACTCCAAGGGTGGGCGGCAACTCAAAGGCTAGGGTTTTGGATTAGGGCTTAATTATCCATTAAGCCCTCTTTTATAGAGAACTAATTCTCTTAATGGTTATTGGATCATAACCATTAGGCCCGTTAACCCGCTCCATTAAGATAAGTTAAAATAAACCAAACCATGATGGTTTATTTTAAGTTAAACGAACCAACCAACTTTTGGTTCATTCGCTTAAAATAAACCAAACCCCTTTGGTTTATTCTCATCCATTGGATTAGAACCAAACCATTTTGGTTCATCCATTACGCCTTCATAAGACGCGCCCATCCATGCTTCCATTGCATCAAACGATTTCATGCTCGCTTTATGTTTGGTCCAACCAAACCTAGTTTCTCTCGGTCTGAGAATCCCATTCTCAAGCTCGTTTTAAATCCTTTGGATTACGCTCGTTGTTCGTGTGACCAAATACGTTCTCGGTTTATGTTGGCCGCCTATAATTAACCATTAATTATAGAACGATCATGAGTGGCACCTAGTAGTACATCATGATCCCCAATTAACCGAAAAGATCAACGGTTGATCCAGAACTATTTCTCGAAACCCTTCAAGAGTGCTCGAATGATTTGTGCCCCATTCCCTTCACTCATCTTATACCCACTTGGTTCAAACATGGTCTATAGTGTCACTCACACTAGGTCGACTCACGTCACACCTAGCCCAAGTATCATTTCCTCGTCCTACGGATTCTAGTTACTCCACATGTATCGAAGAGTACCTTACTCTAAACATGTAATGCTTTGGCCAAAGACTTTAGTAATAATCCGACGAGAGGCCATGGGTATACATCTCCTCGCAAGGAGTGGTGAATCCTTTATAGGCTATTCAAACACCTTCGATCACTTCGACTTATACCCAATCATCCCGGGTCCACATCTCCTTAGAGATGTTTGCTTAAGATGTCAAAGCATAAGTCTCCATGATCAAGATGACTTGAATACCGCAAGTCAAAGGAACCTCGCACTTAAGCCACAGTAAGAACTTCATTGACATATCTATATATGCAGAGAACCATATGAAGTCTTACGGCTTGTCACTCCAATGAACTAGTTACCATAACTAGCATCCACGATTAACTCCGGACATCACTATGTCTCCAGCCAGTGAGAATCAGCTGCTTGGATACACCAAGGAGTATACCTCGTGCTAGTCTCGACAGAATTGATGGTGTCCAAATCCATCAATTCATCGACTAGGGATAATTTCGATACATCACAATTACACATGTAGAGATACTCACTAGTTGTGATCCAATCACAAATTCTCTCATGCTGTGAATCGTATCGTGGACATTCAGTAAATGAGTTTAAGATCCAATCAAATACATAAAACATGTATACTCAAATAGTGAATCTTCATTTATCATATAAATGGTTCATACATAAGGCGATTGCCTTTGGACATCTCTCATATATTACTAACATATATGATATCAAGTTGACACATGGGTATATATTAGAGAATATATACTGAACTGACCCGCCATGAGAAAGTTTCATGGATCGTCATATGAGTGTCATAAACTTTCTTATGTGACTATTGGTATGAATAGTCCTCAAACCTGAAGTCACTACGGTTCCCTACATAAGGAGTTATATACTTTGGTATCGTCAAACGTCACCCGTAACAGAGTGGACCATAAAGGCGATTACTGGGTATATAACAAATTATGCGGAGGGATGTGAGTAATGTAGATGAGATCTATCCCTCCCATATGACGGGAGTGATATCTGTGGGCCCCTTGATTGAGTAGAACTACTAAAATGCATGACCATGCTCGAATGAGTCAATATGAGATATTGAGCTCATTTGTTTGAGTTAGTTTACTCAGGGATCAAGAAACACATAGATTGATCGAGGATGACACGGTCTATGCCTCATTGGTCAATCTGATATCAAGGATAGAAGGACACAGTCATACATTATAGTAGTCACGGAAAGGTTAGTCGGATCTTGACTTATTTCGTAACTTGGGTAGCAATGATGTATTGCTAGATGCCGCTCATTGCTTGTGTATCTAAAAGAGTTTAGATCCACTGCCAATGTTATGAGAGCCTATAGGGTCACACACAAAGAGCATGATGATTAGAAGAATTAGTGCATTCTAATTTGACTAGAATAATTTGGGAATAAGCTTAAGTACAAAATGGTTTTTGGACTTTAAGCTTAAAGAGAATTTTAGCTTATTGATTTAATGAGATTAATTCAATATGCTAAGCTTATTAATTTAATAAGATTAAATAAATATGTTATCATGATAGCCTAAGCTTAATTGATTTAATAAGATTAATTCAATATGTTACCTTATTGATTTAATGAGATTAATTCAATATGATAACATAAGCTTATTGAATTAATAAGATTAATTCAACATGCAAGCATGCCACATAAGCATGCCACCTAAGCTTGATGAGTTGGAAGGAGACAAAGGGTTTTGACCTTTGGATTTCCTCCACATGTGGCCGGCCAAACAAGGAGTGTATTGTGTTTCAATGCAATTGATTGCATTGAATGTGATAGGAGGTGAAAGGTTTTTCCAATCCTATAAAACACTCCATGGGGTGGTCGGCCAAGGTGTTGGAGCTTGAGGCTTGGAGAGAGCTTGGTGGTGAGAGGATTTGGTTGTGTGGCTTTTGTGAGTGTAGCAAGAAGAGTAGTCTTCTTCTTCCTTTCTCTTTTTCCCTACCTTCCTCTCCTTTAGGGACTTCTCTAGCAAGAAGTAAAGGAGAGCTCTTCTAGTTTCTTTTGTGAGACAAGAGCTTGCTCGTGTGGATACATATAGAGGCACGGACATTTGAATGTGCTAAAAGATCCAACAAACCCAAGGAGAAGCGGGATTTAAAAAGGGCACGCAACAAAGGTAATATTCTCCTATAAGATAGGTTTTGAGAAATTTATTTTTGTACGAGGTTTTCTTTCGCAAGGATCACTTGGAAGGGATCCTATTTTTCCGTTGCGCATATGCTATTTTGCATAAAAAATCCCTACACAATCCTAGTCAACCATTAAAATATCCCTCGAGTCAAACTCGAGTCCGGTCAATCATGACCCGGGTCGATTACACCAACAATCTCCCCAAAATATTGTCAGACATCAATGTCAAATATCAAAATACTACTCAAGTCCAACTCGAGTCTGATCAATCATGACCTGGGTCGATTTCACCAACATGATTAAGCAGTAGAGATGACCGACCCTTTCTAGGATAACCCTGGGGAGCCACTCTGAAGGTTCCAATAGCCACCTCAGACTTGTCCTTTGCCTCACTTTTGATCGAGAAAGTCCAAGCTCAGTACAATAGTTTAGCCAAAGATCCCTAGATTGGACGTGTCGACCTTCATGGTTGCACCAACATCCCTTCTACACCTTTCCCTGTCCTCATTAAGGGCTCAATCCCTTCCCGTGGATCTCAAAGGTCACATACCAACAACCTCAGCGATTTTTGGCATCTCAACTTCAGTGAGACATATATGAACCAACTTATTAATGGCAGTGGTCATGTCTCATGCTCTGATGAACTACCTTTAGCACTGGAGTGCTAGCCACTACTCCCCCTTGCTCGGGTGGCTTCCATTCTGAAATCCTTTCCAAGAACAGTGCTGAACAGAGGTCGATCAAAGGAAAGCATTTGAGTTTAACCGCTCTCTCCCTGTGCTACCCTCAACCACTAGTCGCTAGTATTTTCTCCTCCAACTAGCGAAGAAGCTATATCTCATGCCAGCCTACTGTTAATGCTGTCTTCGGCAAGTATGGTTCAAAAAAATCTTTTCGAAGTTCAGCTCAATTGTGCCCACATGGGGATAGTTCACTGCCAAGAAAACTTAGCCCTATCATCTCTCAAATCTTAATGGCTCCCCACCTCGCTTGCTCCGGCAAGATCCCTCTCCGAAGCAGTCAAATTCAGAACCTCCATCCCCACTAAGTTATTGGTTGTCTTCAACGCATATCAATCCTCAAGTAAGGAAATGTACAGTGCCCACTCTTAGGACTTTGCTTTAGCACATATCAACAAACTCTTCTTTTCTGATCGCTCAGGTTCCTCCCCTCCTTCTCAAGGCTCCATTCTCGCCCCATTTTTTCTCCTTCCGAGGTCCAGCGAGAGCAGATTTTTCGATAGCTGAGCGTCGACTTTCCCGAGCATGGTAGTTCTCTAAAGCATTGTTGGTATTCCCTTTCTGAGCACTCTAGGATTTCCTCCTCCTGAGCACCCGATCACTTGAGCGCTTGAATGCCTGATTATCCACATGCTTGAGCATCTGCTCGCTCAAATTCCGGAGTTCTCATGCCTGATGAGCAACATTTATTGGTGCAATCGGCCCAGGTTGACTGAAGTTTGACTCGAGCAGTATTTTGATGATAGATAAAACTTATGACATGTGATTGTCATAGGAAAGTCCAACATGGAGTTGACATGGAAAATCCAAGCATGAGGCTTGGTGTGGCAAAGTTCAAAGCATTGCGAAGCCGTGCGCTTGGTGCTTGGTGATAAATGCATTGCGAAGCCGTGCGCTTGATGCATGTGGGAAGTCTTGAGGACTTGGCAAGTTCACTAGGCTCGGGGTCTTTGAGTCGGTGAAGGATGACATTGCGAAGCCGTGCGCTTGGTGCATCCGAGGGACCGTCGGACGGGGAGCGAATGGAGTGAGGCCCAAAGGGGAAGCAGACTTCGAGGGCAAGAGACAAGAAGGATGACATTGCGAAGCCGTGCGCTTGGCGCATCCAAGGGACGTAAGTCGAGGGAAGAGAGCTTCAGTGGGAAACTCCATGAGGGATGAGGTGGACTTGGCCAAGTGGCTAAGACTGATTGTCAGACGCTCAAACAACTTGGTGTTTGAGGTTTTACTAACATCGATCATAGCGCCATCGCTTCTAAGTCGACTAGGGTTCGATCGAGTTCGAAACAGGTCCGCGTCCGATCGGCACGATATGGTACGATCGTTAACACCATCGATTGGTGATGAGGAGATCGACCGACCGATCGAGGTGTTTTGACCATAGAATGGTTTTCATCAGTGCTCACGCCCGCCGATGGTGTTACGATCGATGGGTATCATCGATCGTGATGGGTGATCCGTTGGAACTTGACCAACGTGGATCTAGCTTTTGTGAGACAACGGCTACAGGACCAGTCGACTGATGCGCACGAAATCAGCTTGATGCAGGTTATAAATGGAACTCAAGAGGGAGGATTTCGCCAAGACTTTAAGGGTGACATTGGAGGGGAATTTCTGTTGCATTCCAGACCTTCAAGAGCCAACCAAAACAAGCAACAAACAAACGATCAAAAGCAATAAGTGAAAAGTGTTCTTTGTATTGTATTTGTATTCTTGTTTGTATTTCATATTACTTGTTGTAATAGCTTGTACGAGGTTTCTTCACCTCCGACGTGTTATCGAGAAGGAGTGTTTTAGTTAGTGTCATGCGCATAACTAGAGCTCGGTGAGCTCGCCCGTGGAGTAGGTGTTGGGATCTCGTATGCAAAATAGCATATGCGCAACGGAAAAATAGGATCCCTTCCAAGTGATCCTTGTGAAAGAAAACCTCGTACAAAACAAATTTCTCTAAACCTATCTTATAGGAGAATATTACCTTTGTTGCGTGCCCTTTGTAATCCCGCTTCTCCTTGGATGTGTTGGATCTTTTAGCACGTTCAAGTGTCCGTGCCTCTATATGTATCCACACGAGCAAGCTCTTCTCTCACAAAAGAAACTAGAAGAGCTCTCCTTTACTTCTTGCTAGAGAAGTCCCTAAAGGAGAGGAAAGTAGGGAAAGAGAGAAAGGAAGAAGAAGACTACTCTTCTTGCTACACTCACAAAAACCACACAACCAAATGCTCTCACCACCAAGCTCTCTCCAAGCCTCAAGCTTCAACCAATCCACCAAGCTTGGCCGGCCACCCCATGGGGTGTTTTATAGGATTGAAAAACCTTTCACCTCCTATCACATTAAATGCAATCAATTGCATTGAAATATAATCAAACAAGGAGTTACACTCCTTGTTTGGCCGGCCACATGTGGGGGAAATCCAAAGGTCAAAACCCTTTGTCTCCTTCCACCTCATCAAGCTTAGGTGGCATGCTTAGGTGGCATGCTTATGTGGCATGCTTATGTGGCATTCATGGATGTTGAATTAATCTTATTAATTCAATAAGCTTATGTTATCATATTGAATTAATCTCATTAAATCAATAAGGTAACATATTGAGTTAATCTTATTAAATCAATTAAGCTTAGCATATTGAATTAATCTCATTAAATCAATAAGCTAAAATTCTCATTAAGCTTAAAGCCCAAAAACCATTTTGTACTTAAGCTTATTCCCAAATTATTCTAGTCAAACTAGAATGCACTAATTCTTCTAATCATCATGCTCTTTGTGTGTGACCCTATAGGCTCTCATAACGTTGGCAGTGGATCTAAACTCTTTTAGATACACAAGCAATGAGCGGCATCTAGCAATACATCATTGCTACCCAAGTTACGAAATAAGTCAAGATCCGACTAACCTTTTCGTGACTACTATAATGTATGACCGTGTCCTTCTATTCTTGATATCAGATTGACCAATGAGGCATAGACCGTGTCATCCTCGATCAATCTATGTGTTTCTTGATCCCTGAGTAAACTAACTCAAACAAATGAGCTCAATATCTCATATTGACTCATTCGAGCATGGTCATGCGTTTTAGTAGTTCTACTCAATCAAGGGGGCCAGAGATATCACTCCCGTCATATGGGAGGGATAGATCCCATCTACATCACTCACATCCCTCCGCATAATTTGTTATATACCCAGTAATCGCCTTTATGGTCCACCCTGTTATGGGTGATGTTTGTGATACCAAAGTACATAACTCCTTATGTAGGGAACCGTAGTGACTTGAGGTTTGAGGACTATTCATACCAATAGTCACATGAGAAAGTTTATGACACTCATATAGCGATCCATGAAACTTTCTCATGGCGGGATTCGGTATATATTCTCTAATATATACCCATGTGTCAACTTGATATCATATATCCATGACTTGTGAGATCAAGTCATCAATTGACCTACATGCTAGTCTTTATGTATTAATATTGCCCTTGCATATTAATACTTGACTAGGAACATTTAGGAAAGTGTTCTCTACAGCCTCTCATAATCAATTCTGCCAATTGATGTGCTATAGATAAGAACCTACTTTTCTAGGGTATTATTATATATTTAATTTAGCTGGCACAAGCAAGACGTAAATATATAATAACCAATCCTTCGCCTTTATAGAATATGATACAAAATGTTCCCTATTCAACCATCACATGATTGGTTCTAGGGCTATAACTAACAATCTCCCACTAGCACTAGTACCAATCACTATGATATCTAGTACCTAGTGACCTAGTGTGACCATCATGCTTCCTCTGTGCCAAAGCCTTGGTCAATGGATCTGCGATGTTAGCTTCTTTCTTCATATCCTCACATCTCCTCTATCGATGATCTCTCGAATGAGATGGAAGCGCGCAAATGTGTTTGGTCCACGATGTGATCGAGGTTCCTTAGCGTCTGATAGCCCCATTGTTGTCACAATAGAGGTCTATTGGATCTGCAATGCTAGGAACTACCCCAAGTTCATTGATGAACTTGCAGAGCCAAACAGCCTCCTTTGCTGCATCGGATGCAAGCAATATACTTTCGCTGTAGAATTAGCAACTGTGTCCTGCTAGAACTCTTCCAGCTTACAGCTCCACCATTCAGGCAAAACACGTACCCCGATTGCGATCTATAGTCATCCTTGTCTGTTTGGAAGCTTGCATCACTGTAACCCTTTACAGTTAGCTCCTCATTGCCTCCAAATATCAGGAAATATTCTTTCGTTCTTCGTAAGTATTTAAGAATATTTTTGACTGCTATCCAGTGACTTTCACCTGGATCCGACTGGTATCTACTCGTCATGCTCAAAGCATACGAGACGTCAGGACGAGTACAAAGCATGGCGTACATGATAGACCCTATAGCAGATGCATAAGGGATCTTATCCATGCGATCTCTCTCCTCCTTAGAAGAGGGACATTGAGTCTTCGAAAGACTCACACCATGTGATAAAGGCAGAAATCCTTTCTTGGAATTTTGCATAGCAAAATGATCTAGCACTTTATCAATGTATGTACTCTGACTTAGGCCAAGTAATCTCTTAGATCTATCTCTATAGATCTTGATGCCTAAAATATAGGCAGCTTCACCTAAGTCTTTCATCGAGAAACAATTCCCTAACCACATCTTCACAGACTGGAGTGAGGGAATATCATTTCCGATGAGAAGTATGTCATCTACATACAAGACAAGAAATACAACTGTGCTCCCACTATTTCTCTTGTAGACACAAGGTTCATCTTCATTCTTGATGAAACCAAACTCCTTGATTGCATCATCGAATCGAAGATTCCAGCTTCGAGAGGCTTGCTTTTGTCCATAAATGGACCTTTGCAGTTTGCATACCTTTCCAGGATGCTCTAGATCTTCAAAACCCTCAGGCTGTGTCATGTACATATCCTCGAGTAGCTTTCCATTCAAAAAAGCAGTTTTGACATCCATCTGCCAGATCTCATAATCGTGGTAGGCTGCAATAGCAAGTATGATCCGAATGGATTTAAGCATCGCAACTGGTGAAAAGGTTTCATCTTAGTCAATACCATGAATTTGTTTGAATCCTTTAGCCACCAATCTACCTTTATAGGTATGCTTATTACCATCCATGTCAGTCTTTACTTTAAAGACCCACTTACACCCAATGGGTTTTAACCCTTCAGGTGGATCAACCAAAGTCCATACTTGGTTAGTGTACATGGATTCCATTTCGGATCTCATGGCCTCTAGCCATTTCTCGAAATCTGGGCTCATCATAGCTTCTTGATAGGATGTAGGCTCGTCAAGATCGACAAGCAATACTTCACCGTTGTCAGTCAAGAGAAAAGAATATCTCTCGGGTTGACGACGGATCCTATCAGATCTACGAAGAGGTTGGTCTACTTGAACAGGTGTTTGCTCCACAACTCTTTGGGCAACAATTTCCTCATCCACAATACTTTGTGGTGCCTGTTCATTTTCCATCGAAGCCTTAGTGTTATCTTCATCTTGAATTTCTTCAAGATGAATTTTACTCCCACTAGTTTTTCTAGAAATAAATTCTCTTTCTAGAAAGACAACATTTCTGGCAACAAACACCTTGCCAAGTGTGGGATTGTAAAGAAATATCCCTTAGTTTCCTTGGGATATCCTACAAAATAACACTTATCTGATTTGGTTCCTAGTTTATCTGAGACTTGATGTCTAACATAAGCTTCACAACCCCAAATCTTTATAAAAGACATTTTGGGACTCTTCCCAGTCCATAACGTATATGGTGTCTTTTCTACGGCTTTTGATGGGATGCGATTAAGTGTGAAAAAGGCTGTCTCTAGAGCTAAACCCCAAAAGGAAGTAGGTAGATCAGTCTGGCTCATCATTGATCGTACCATATCTAATAGAGTACGATTTCTCCTCTCATATACACCATTCCATTGTGGTGTTCCGGGTGGAGTGAGTTGGGATATTATCCCACACTCAGCCAGGTGATCACGAAACTCTTGACTAAGGTATTCACCACCTCGATTTGATCGAAGTAGCTTAATACGCTTACCAAGTTGGTTTTGTACTTCATTCTTGAATTCTTTGAACTTTTCAAAGGATTCTGACTTATGTCTCATCAAATATAAGTAGCCAAATCTACTCATATCATTAGTGAAAGTAATAAAGTACTTATAGCCTCCTCTGGCTTCGACATTGAAAGGGCCACATACATCAGTATGTATGAGTCCTAACAAGTCCGTCGCTCTCTCGCCATGTCCACTAAATGGAGTTTTAGTCATCTTTCCTAAAAGACAAGATTCGCATACCTCATATGATTCAAAATCAAATGAGTCCAATAATCCATCTTTATGGAGTTGGGATATGCATTTTTCATTTATGTGACCTAGGCGACAGTGCCAGAGATATGTTTGGTTCAAATTATTCGATTTAAACCGTTTGGTATTTACGTTATAAATTAGGTTTTCTAAATCTAGAACATAGAGACCATTCATAAGTGGTGCATTACAATAGAACATTTCATTCAAATAAATGGAACAACATTTGTCCTTTATTATAAAAGAAAAGTTTTTCTTGTCTAAACAAGATACAGAGATTATGTTCTTTGTTAATGCAGGTACATAAAAGCACTCCTCTAGTTCTAAGATAAGCCCAGTGGGCAAAGACAAAGAATATGTTCCCTACAATTTCTGGTGACAACTTTTGCGCCATTGCCTACTCGTAGGTCTACTTCGCCTTTTGCCATTAGTCTACTATTTCTCAGTCCCTGCACATTAGTACAAATGTGAGATGCACATCCGGTATCTAATACCCATGTAGAAGAAATAGATAGATTAACTTCTATAACGTGTATACCTGAGGCAGAAGTCCCACTTCTTTTATTCTTTACTTCCTCAAGGTAGACTTTGCAGTTCCACTTCCAGTGTCCAGTCTCACCGCAATGGAAACAATTCCCTTCCTTAGGTACTTTACCTTTACCCTTTGAAGTGGATGAATTGGCCTTGCCTTTGGCTTGGGTCTTACCCTTGCCTTTGCGCTTACCTTTGCCCTTCTTGACCATTAGTACATTACTAACTTTCTTTTTGAGATTCGGTTCAGCAGTTCTTAACATGCTGAGAATCTCAGGCAAAGGTTTATCAATTTCATTCATGTTATAATTCATGACGAATTGATTATATGCTTCCGGCAACGATTGCAGGATAACATCGGTTGACAATTCTTGGCTCAATGGAAAACCTAGTCTTTCAAGGTTCTCAACGTACCCAATCATTTTAAGTACGTGAGTTCCTACAGATGTTTCTTCTTGCATCTTGCATGCAAAAAGAGCCTTAGACACTTCAAAACGCTCATGCCTAGCTTGTCCTTGATATAGTTGTTTCAAATGCTCAACCATATCATAGGCATCCATGTTCTCATGTTGCTTCTGAAGCTCAGAGTTCATGGTGGCAAGCATAAGACATGACACATCTAATGCATCATCTTGATGCTTCTTATAAGCATCCTTTTCAGCACGAGTGGCCGCAGGGGCGGGTGTTTCAGGGATAGACTGCTCTAGGACATACAGTTTACGTTCTTGCTTGAGGATAATCCTCAAGTTCCTATACCAGTCTAGAAAGTTAGCTCCATTGAGCTTGTCTTTCTCAAGGACAGATCGCAAGTTGAGGGGGTGTGTCGTGTTAGATGACATGGTGATCTACAACATTAATATGCAAAATTAAGTATCATATCTAAGTCATTTAATTAGGCCTTTAATTAAATGAGGCTCCCACTAAATTCTCATAGCTTTGATATGAGCTAATCATTGATGTAGGCAAACACATTTTGCTTATATGATTAGCTTCTATTTAGCTATAAATTTATATGGGATAAAGATCCACATCATAATTCGTCTTGAGTTAGCTTTGGCTAATCGCCCAAGACGTAGTATGATTAGGTAGGCAATCTTTTGCCAATTACATCTGATGTAACTCTTTAATAGCTTTGGTTAAGTTTAGATTAGTTTAGTGCTTAATCCTAAACTGGCTTCGGTGTGTGGCGAGGCACAGAGGCCTTCTTTGATATCGGAGCAACGACCACTTTCTAAGACAAAGCTGATGTTCGGAAATCACACAAAACAAATCTTTAAAACTTATGTTCAAAGCTAATATATGCCTCTACTTTCTTAATTAATCAAGAAAAACTTAATTAAGTCTTAACCAAGTTTGATAGCGGGACATCACGATTGTTCACTCGCACTCTTCCAAGATAAAATGCATTGCTTTGCTTTGGCAAACCCAATAACAAATGATCGAGGAAGTAGTGAGTACCAAACTTTGGTAGGCATATCGTTTAGACTTATTAAGAAATAAACTTAAACATGCATCACATACATATTAGCATACATCACATATAAGCTAAATTAACATGCATCACATACATATTAATATAAGCGTGTCATGGTTATGACCCTTATTCTACAATCTTCTCAAGCCAATGAAAAGATTGATTGGTCAACCTAGGGATAGCATCTTCTCCCAAGTGCTTCCTTTTGGTTGTCTTGTGTTGTTGACTTCCTCCTTGTAACATCATCTTCCAATGGACCCTCCATCTTTGTTGTGTATATTACAAAAGGAGAAATACTCGAGTTACATTCGAGTCTAAAACTAATTTTACAACAAGAATTTTAGGAGAAAGGCACGACACACAGGTCGTATTAAGAATTACAACACACACATTCACAAACTTTTTGGGACTAGGCCATAACCATGCACCATGTCAATTTTAACTTTTAAAAGACATCGGATATTTTATTATGTTTGAAAAATTGTTAATGCAATTATCAACTCATAATAAAATTTATCCTACTTCTATATCATATATAAAATAGAGAAAACCTATTTTTATACGATCTTTCGCAAGTGGCTCTGATACCATTGTTGGGATCTCGTATGCAAAATAGCATATGCGCAACGGAAAAATAGGATCCCTTCCAAGTGATCCTTGCGAAAGAAAACCTCGTACAAAACAAATTTCTCTAAACCTATCTTATAGGAGAATATTACCTTTGTTGCGTGCCCTTTGTAATCTCGCTTCTCCTTGGATGTGTTGGATCTTTTAGCACGTTCAAGTGTCTGTGCCTCTATATGTATCCACACGAGCGAGCTCTTATCTCACAAAAGAAACTAGAAGAGCTCTCCTTTACTTCTTGCTAGAGAAGTCCCTAAAGGAGAGGAAAGTAGGGAAAGAGAGAAAGGAAGAAGAAGACTACTCTTCTTGCCACACTCACAAAAACCACACAACCAAATGCTCTCACCACCAAGCTCTCTCCAAGCCTCAAGCTTCAACCAATCCACCAAGCTTGGCCGGCCACCCCATGGGGTGTTTTATAGGATTGAAAAACCTTTCACCTCCTATCACATTTAATGCAATCAATTGCATTGAAATATAATCAAACAAGGAGTTACACTCCTTGTTTGGCCGGCCACATGTGGGGGAAATCCAAAGGTCAAAACCCTTTGTCTCCTTCCACCTCATCAAGATTAGGTGGCATGCTTATGTGGCATGCTTAGGTGGCATGCTTATGTGGCATTCATGGATGTTGAATTAATCTTATTAATTCAATAAGCTTATGTTATCATATTGAATTAATCTCATTAAATCAATAAGGTAACATATTGAGTTAATCTTATTAAATCAATTAAGCTTAGCATATTGAATTAATCTCATTAAATCAATAAGCTAAAATTCTCATTAAGCTTAAAGTCCAAAAACCATTTTGTACTTAAGCTTATTCCCAAATTATTCTAGTCAAACTAGAATGCACTAATTCTTCTAATCATCATGCTCTTTGTGTGTGACCCTATAGGCTCTCATAACATTGGCAGTGGATCTAAACTCTTTTAGATACACAAGCAATGAGCGACATCTAGCAATACATCATTGCTACCCAAGTTACGAAATAAGTCAAGATCCAACTAACCTTTCCGTAACTACTATAATGTATGACCGTGTCCTTCTATCCTTGATATCAGATTGACCAATGAGGCATAGACCGTGTCATCCTCGATCAATCTATGTGTTTCTTGATCCCTGAGTAAACTAACTCAAACAAATGAGCTCAATATCTCATATTGACTCATTCGAGCATGGCCATGCGTTTTAGTAGTTCTACTCAATCAAGGGGCCCACAGATATCATTCCCCGTCATATGGGAGGATAGATCCCATCTACATCACTCACATCCCTCCGCATAATTTGTTATATACCCGATGTCGCTTTATGGTCCACCCTGCTATGGGTGACGTTTGGCGATACCAAAGTACATAACTCCTTATGTAGGGAACCGTAGTGACTTCAGGTTTGAGGACTATTCATACCAATAGTCACATGAGAAAGTTTATGACACTCATATGACGATCCATGAAACTTTCTCATGGCGGGTCAGTTCAGTATATATTCTCTAATATATACCCATGTGTCAACTTGATATCATATATCCATGACTTGTGAGATCAAGTCATCAATTGACCTACATGCTAGTCTTTATGTATTAATATTGCCCTTGCATATTAATACTTGACTAGGAACATTTAGGAAAGTGTTCTCTACAGCCTTTCATAATCAATTCTGCCAATTGATGTGCTGTAGATAAGAACCTACTTTTCTAGGGCATTATTATATATTTAATTTAGCTGGCACAAGCAAGACATAAATATATAATAACCAATCCTTCGCCTTTATAGAATATGATACAAAATGTTCCCTATTCAACCATCACATGATTGGTTCTAGGGCTATAACTAACAGTAGGAACCATTCGGTTCTGAACCACATATATCTTTGTGTATTGCATGTGCTTGTGTTGTTGTTTGTATTTCTATTTGTTTCTATTGTTTCCGCTGCGCTAACGACAATTGTAGACATGTGACGCAAGAAGAACATGTTGGAATGTATACTGAAAGCCTAGCTCTTTTTGTACGAACATTTTATTTTGAAATAAGAATCACATGATCATTGTTTGCACTTTATATATGTGTGCATATTGTCTAATATTTTACATTGTAGATAACATGGTGCTTGGTGTGGCACAGAAGATCATGTTATCAGTTCCTTGTAAAATATAAGTAGAGGCTCACAACTAAGATGGTTTTGGACAAACCATTGGCATGGTTGTAGTGTAGCTTGGTATTGTTTTGTCTTGAACATAGAGTTACACTGGTACACTTAGGTGTATTGAGCAGGACCGACATAGAGGTGATTCAATTTAGTACTGACTACATAATTGAATCGGACCTCGGATATTATGTTGTACATGCTCTTAATCCCGATATAATAACGGGCACATGTACTTAGTATTTATTTCTTTGATTTACCAGAGTGTGAGATTTAGATGGATTAAATCAATATGCCCGGTAAGTTGGGAAATAATATTATTTACATGGTGTGCCGTTGATTATAGGAGGAAACCGTGTCCTATATATTAGGTTGATGATGTCCCCTTGAGGAGCTCATAAAGTTCATCACGTAAACCCAGCTTGTTGACTTAGTCAACGCGATGATAAGGTTGAGTGGTACTACTCGAGGAATTAGATGTTAATTAATTGATGGTCAGTAAATCAATTAATTGACGGACATTCGATATCTTAAACATGGGGAGATTAATGTACGAATAATATATGGAGCCCATATTAATTTATGGGGGTTGGTGAGGTAGTTCAATGATGATCCTCTAGTGGAATGGAACATCATTGATGGATCAAGTTTGTGTGGTTCCGATCCATCGGGTGGCCAAGACCAACTCCTCCTTATGGTCCCTATCGTAGCCTAATATAATCCTTATGAAGTCTAGATCCAAGAATGTAAAACAAAACCTAGAACCAATGGTTGGGATTAAATCCCTAGATCCGATGGTTAGATGAAACCCTAGAACCAACGGTTGGGATTAAATCCCTAGATCCGATGGTTAGGATGAAACCCTAGAATCGACGATTGGGATTAAATCCCTAGATCCGACGGTTGGGATGAAACCCTAGAACCGACGGTTGGGATGAAACCTTAGATCCGAAGGTTGGGATGAAATCCTAGATCTGATGGTTGGGATTAAACCCTAGATCCGACGGTTGGGATAAAACCCTAGATCCGACGGTGGAGATTAAATCCCTAGATCCGACGGTGGAGATTAAAGGAGGCTTAAGCCTAATTCTATAAATAGAGGCTTATGTTGGGTGGCAAGATAAGATTGAAGAATTAGGGTTTGGCTCATCCACAATTGGGCGGCTAGGGTTTTGGAGCAAAGAAGTGGGCGACAACTTTTCTCCCTTCTAGATTGTTGCCGGCACCCATCCTCCTCCATCAAGACTTGGCCGGCGCCCATCCTAGAGGACTCTCCCTTCTTCCTTGGCCGGCGGTTCTCCTTCCATTGGTGGCCGGTGCTCTTCCTCCTCCCTTTCTCCTTGGTGGTCGGCGGCAACTCATCTTCAAGTTGGCCGGCGATTCATCCAATTGCTCCTTGGCCGGCGGTTGCACCAAATTCCCTAATTTGGTGGCCGGTTCTAGATAGGAAAGGTATTTGTAAGTTCTTCTCTTTGTTCGCAGCGGACAAGGTAGAGAAGAAAGCGATCTAGAAGGCTTCTACTCGTGGAGGATCTTCGTCCACACGTCGTCCACGAGAAGGATAGGACAAACGGTAGAAGATCGTAAGGTATAAAGTTATTTTAACTTTATTTACAGATCTGAGCTTGTTCTTTTATGTTTTGATTATGCATGTGTAAATTAGTAAATATATTGTATAATCATGGACCCCGAAGACAAACACAAAAACCGGCGATCCGTCCGTCGTCTCTTCCGCGGCTAACCAACTAGAAGAGTTGAGTTGCTTGAACAACTAGTTTGTTCAAGCGACCACTCAAGTTGTTAGCACGACGATGAATAGGTTGTGCTAAGGAAGCTCATCCCATCCGGATTGATTCTTTCATTAGTGAAAATTTTAATCCGGGGACATGGGAGCCAATGAGCCACCGAAGCAACTCCCTACAAATGGTATCAGAGCCACGGTTTCCGGTTTGGTGTGCTTTGGATTCGGTTAATTTTTTATGCACTTTTTCATATATTATATGTGCCGGATAATAGTAGGATATGCATAGTTTAACTCTTTGGTTGCAGGCATAAGATCCGACTATTATGGCCATGTGTGTGTATGTGAATGGATGTGTGTAAAAATTTATTATTTGAATCCTCGGGGTTGACGAGGCTAGATTAGTATTTAATTTTTGTAATTAAATACGGCATTGTTTAGCCGCTCATTTTAGTTTACTTTCGATCTAGATGATTTGTACACTCCTTCGTGGAGTATAGGATCGATGGATGTAAATTAAAATGTTTTATCTCGGCTCGGAACTCTTTGGTGACTTGCGCACGGGAAAAGATGGAGCGGACGAGGTGGTGACACGACGGGATGCATATTGGAGGACAATGCCATAATAGTTGGAAAAATTCTGTTTTTTCCATATTTATTGCTTATTTGTTTTATATGCATGTTGTGTATGTTTTAAAATTCCTCAATTTTAATTTACTAAGTGGGAGAGGGACATTTTAATTTATTCCCGCGGCCTCCATTACAATTTGACGTGTGATGCAACAAACTTGCGCGTTGGCTCTGAGTGCCTTCCTCCCCATCGGATGGGTTTGTTTGCGGATCACTAGGTCAAATAATGGTTATAGGAAATTATTAAGGAGCGTGTGTACTTCCCCATCGATAAGGCACATAATCCGAAATAATTCCCTTAGTATCGTATAATGGTGCACACTTAGATGCAAATTAAAAGTATCCTCCTCATCGGGGTCACTGTTTTTATTTGTAGGGCCAAAGAGGAACCAACTATTAATTTTATTTGTCAAAAAGTAAGGTTGACAAGATAATAAAATTAATGGGTAAAACCTCCTCTTACAAATGCAGAGTGATATCGTCCACACTATGTGGCATGCGATATTCTCGGTGTTTTGAGGTGTTGGTTGATTTCGAATTTTATTGTTTTGAGGAATCAATAATATTTGAAATCTAATATTTTGATCATTGTGATTCTTAGGATTTTCAAATGGCTTTCAACCCACTTGCTGTGATTTTAAAAGAAAATAATCTTCTTGGTAAAGAAACTCGGATATTGTCTTAATCATGAGGAGTACAAATTTGTACTTTCGAGGTCCGTCCTCCTAAGCCCTCGATGACTGATGAAAAGGAGAAAGAACATTATAAGAAATGGGTTAAGGCGTATGAGATGGCGCGTGTTACATTTTGGCATCTATGTCAAATGTGTCCGCAACATCAAAGATCGTGCCATAGCCACTATGACATGATGTTCAATCTCAAGGAACTTTTCGACATCGAGTAGGGCGGCTAGGCAGGAGGCAATGAGAAACTTGATGACGACCACCATGATCGAGGGAACACCCGTTAGGGATCATGTTCTCAAGATGATGGCTCATCTTAATGAGATGGAAGTCCTAGGAGCTGAGATCGATGGGGAAACCTGTGTCGATATCATTCTCCGCCGCTTAGGAGTTTTGAGCAGCCTACCAACTACAACATGAACAAAAGGTTGTATTCTGGAGCTTCCGATGTAACTCCAGCAGAGGGGCTTTTTCGCCGAGTGCTCAAGCCATGGTCGCCGTAAGGTTTCTTCCTCTAAACCAAAGGTAAGAAGAAGAAGAAACAAGGTGGAGAAGAAAGTGGGCGAGGGACCTCGCAGAGTGAAGAAGCCGAAAGGCAAGTGCTTCACTTGCAAGCAGATCGACATTGAAGGTGGACTGCCCTCGAAAGAACAAAGGTATATCTTCTTGTTTAGTTGTTGAAACATGTTTAGCGGTGTTATCTACCAAAGTGCTCGTGTGTAGATACAGAGCCACCGATCATGTCTGCAATACTTGCAGGGGTTCCAGAAACCCGACGACTAGCCGAGGGAGAGATTACTCTCATGGGCAATGCTTCAAAGGTGGCGGCTATTATCGGGGAGACGTTTATTTATCTTTGATAGGAATAAAGTTTTGGTTTTGAGAAATTGTCTTTATGTACCTACTTTTAGAAAGAATTTAATTTTAGTTTCTAAATTGTTTATGGATGGATATTCTATTTCTTTTAATGACAAAGTGGTTATAAAAAGGAATAGGGAGATTATCTGTTCTGGTACATTGGTTGGCAATTTATATACTCTTGAACCAAAAACTCCCACGATGCATATAGAAATCAATAACTCATCTTCTAAGTCTAATAAGAGAAAAGAACCTTCAAGAATGTAACCAAACATATCTTTGGCATCTAAGGCTTGGTCATATTAACCCAAGGTAATTCAAAGGTTGATGATGGACCTTTGGGTTCATTAGAGGATCTCCCAACTCGCGAATCTTGCTTGGAAGGTAAAATGACCAAGAGGCCTTTTAAGGCCAAGGGGTATAGAGCCAAAGATGTGTTAGAATTGGTTCATTCTGATTTGTGTGGTCCTATGTCTATCCAGGAAAGAGGTGGCTTTGAATACTTTGTCTCTTTTATAGACGATTATTCAAGGTATGGATACATTTACTTGATGCGCCGCAAGTCTGAATGCTTTGACAAGTTCAAAGAATTCAAGGCTGATGTGGAGAACCGTCAAGGTAAAAGTATCAAGACATTACGATCTGATCGTGGTGGCGAGTACCTCTTGGGAGAGTTTAGGAGTTACTTATCAGAGGTTGGGATTCAATCCCAATTGTCTGCACCTGGCACACCCCAGCAGAATGGTGTGGCGGAGCGAAGGAATAGGACTCTTATGGAGATGGTCAGATCGATGATGAGTTATTCTGAGTTACCTGATTCGTTCTGGGGGTTTGCTCTGGAAACAGCAGCACACATTCTGAACTTGGTTCCATCTAAGTCGCACTCTACTCCCACAGAGTTGTGGATCGGGCTAAAGCCTAGTCTAAGACATATTCGATTTAGTAGTCCAAAGACATGTCGGCCAAGGGAGATCTGGTAAGTTGGAATCTCGCATGTATGCACGCTTGTTTGTTGGCTACCCTAAGGGAACGAAGGGTGGTTTATTCTATAGTCCTAGAGATCAAGGTGATCTGATTACGTAATGCCGATTTCTAGAGGAAGACTATGTGATGAACCACAAGCCCACGAGTAGGATTGTTCTTGAGGAGATGACAGGGGAAGTCCCGACTTCAGTACCACCGGTACAAGAGGAGACACCACAAGTCACTGCACCGCGTGTCATAGAGCATACACAGGAGGCACCTCGTCGTAGTGGGAGGGTTGTTAGACAACCCGAGAGATTCATGTTTTTGGGAGAGTCTTCGGACTTAGTCCCTGGTGAACATGAACCTGATCCCTGGACATATGACGAGGCAATCCAAGATAGAGATGCGGTATCTTGGCAAAGAGCGATGAATTCAGAGATAGAATCTATGGATTCTAATCAGTCCGAGCTAGTAGAACCACCCGATGGTGTAAAACCATTGGATGCAAGTGGATCTACAAGAGAAAGAGAGGAATAGATGGAAGGTTGAGACCTTCAAAGCTAGGCTTGTTGCGAAAGGGTATACTCGTAAAGAGGGTATCGATTATGAGGAGACCTTTCACGTAGCTATGCTTAAGTCTATCCGATTCTCTTATCTATAGCCGCTCATATGGATTATGAGATTTGGCGATGGATGTCAAGACACCTTTCCTTAACTAAGTCTTGAGGAGAACATCTATATGCGGCAACCAGAGGGATTCGATGCTAAAGGCAAAGAGCATCTTGTATGTAATCTTAATCGTTCCATTTATGGATTGAAGCAAGCTTCTAGATATTGGAACATCAGCTATGATGAGGTAATCCACCATATGGATTTATTCAAAGTCCGGATGAGCCTTGTGTATACAAGAGATGTGACTAAACGTAGTGGTATTTCTTGTACTATACGTAGATGACATTTTGTTAGTTGGCAACAATATCAGAGTGTTATCAGACGTAAGGGTATGGTTGTCCAAACAGTTTGATATGAAGGAATTGGGAGAAGTGTGACACATCCTTGGGATCATAATTATAAGGGATCGCAAGATAAGGATGTTGTGCTTGTCTCAAGCTTCATACATTGACACTATCCTTGCTCGTTTTTGCATGCAGAACTCCAAGAAAGGTTTTCTACCTTTTAGGCATGGAGTTCCTTTATCTAAAGAGATGTGTCCCAAAACATCAAAGGAGATAGAGGACATGAAGGCGGTTCCTTATGGTTCGGCAGTAGGAAGCCTTATGTATGCGGATATCCGCTTTGCTGCGGCATGGTTAGCGTGACATCGTAGTAATCGACAGGGACATTGGACTGCGGTAAAGCATATATTGAAGTACCCGAGAAGGACTAGGGATTATATGTTGGTTTACCGGGCAGATCAATTAGTCCCTGTAGGTTACACGGATTCGAATTTCCAATCAGATAAGGACAAGAGTAAGTCTACCTCGGGGTTTGTGTTTACTTTTGGAGGTGGAGCCATAGTATGGAGGAGTGTCAAGCAGAAATGCGTGGCAGACTCTACCATGGAAGCTGAGTATGTGGCAGCCTCTGAGGCAGCCAAGGAAGCTGTATGGCTCAGGAACTTCTTGATGGACTTGGATGTGATTCCTGGTTTGCCCAGAACTATCACAATTTATTGTTATAACAGTGGTGCAGTTGCAAACTCGAAGGAACCACGAGCCCATAAGGCGAGTAAACACATAGAGCGCAAGTACCACCTTATACGAGAGATCGTAAAGCGAGGAGAAGTTGCTGTCGCCAAGATTGCATCAGAGGATAACCTGGCGGATCCATTCACTAAGGCCCTTCCAGCGAAAGCGTTTGATAGGCATGTGGAGGACATGGGGATCAGATGTATGGCAGTGTGATGACAGCATAGTCTTTTAGTATAAGTGGGAGATTGTTGGAATGTATACTGAAAGCCTAGCTCTTTTTGTATGAACATTTTTATTTTGAAATAAGAATCACATGATCATTGTTTGCACTTTATATATGTGTGCATATTGTCTAATATTTTACATTGTAGATAACATGGTGCTTGGTGTGGCACAGAAGATCATGTTATCAGTCCCTTGTAGAATATAAGTAGAGGCTCACGACCAAGATGGTTTTGGACAAACCATTGGCATGGTTGTAGTGTAGCTTGGTATTATTTTGTCTTGAACATAGAGTTACACTAGTACACTTAGGTGTATTGAACAGGTCCGACATAGAGGTGATTCAATTTATTGCTGACTACATAATTGAATCGGACCTCGGATATTATGTTGTACATGCTCTTAATCCCGATATAATAACGGGCACATGTACTTAGTATTTATTTCTTTGATTTACCAGTGGGTGAGATTTAGATGGATTAAATCAATATGCCCGGTAAGTTGGGAAATAATATTATTTACATGGTGTGCCGTTGATTATAGGAGGAAACCGTGTCCTATATATTAGGTTGATGATGTCCCCTTGAGGAGCTCATAAAGTTCATCATGTAAACCCAGCTTGTTGACTTAGTCAACGCGATGATAAGGTTGAGTGGTACTACTCGAGGAATTAGATGTTAATTAATTGATGGTCAGTAAATCAATTAATTGACGGACATTCGATATCTTAAACACGGGGAGATTAATGTACAAATAATATATGGAGCCCATATTAATTTATGGGGGTTGGTGAGGTAGTTCAATGATGATCCTCTAGTGGAATGGAACATCATTGATGGATCAAGTTTGTGTGGTTTCGATCCATCGGGTGGCCAAGACCTAACTCCTCCTTATGGTCCCTATCGTAGCCTAATATAATCCTTATGAAGTCTAGATCCAAGAATGTAAAACAAAACCTAGAACCAACGGTTGGGATTAAATCCCTAGATCCGATGGTTGGATGAAACCCTAGAACCAACGGTTGGGATTAAATCCCTAGATCCGATGGTTAGGATGAAACCCTAGAATCGACGGTTGGGATTAAATCCCTATATTCGACAGTTGGGATGAAACCCTAGAACCGACGGTTGGGATGAAACCTTAGATCCGAAGGTTGGGATGAAATCCTAGATCCGATGGTTGGGATTAAACCCTAGATCCGACGGTTGGGATAAAACCCTAGATCCGACGGTGGAGATTAAATCCCTAGATCCGACGGTGGAGATTAAAGGAGGCTTAAGCCTAATTCTATAAATAGAGGCTTAGGTTGGGCGGCAAGATAAGATTGAAGAATTAGGGTTTGGCTCATCCACAATTGGGCGGCTAGGGTTTTGGAGCAAAGAAGTGGGCGGCAACTTTTCTCCCTTCTAGATTGTTGCCGGCGCCCATCCTCCTCCATCAAGACTTGGCCGGCGCCCATCCTAGAGGACTCTCCCTTCTTCCTTGGCCGGCGGTTCTCCTTCCATTGGTGGCCGGTGCTCTTCCTCCTCCCCTTCTCCTTGGTGGCCGGCGGCAACTCATCTTCAAGTTGGCCGGCGATTCATCCAATTGCTCCTTGGCCGGCGGTTGCACCAAATTCCCTAATTGGTGGCCGGTTCTAGATAGGAAAGGTATTTGTAAGTTCTTCTCTTTGTTCGCAGTGGACAAGGTAGAGAAGAAAGTGATCTAGAAGGCTTCTACTCGTGGAGGATCTTCGTCCACACGTCGCCCATGAGAAGGATAGGACATACGGTAGAAAATCGTAAGGTATAAAGTTATTTTAACTTTATTTACAGATATGAGCTTGTTCTTTTATGTTTTGATTATGCATGTGTAAATTAGTAAATATATTGTATAATCATGGACCCCGAAGACAAACACAAAAATCGGCGATCCGTCCGTCGTCTCTTCCGCGGCTAACCAACTAGAAGAGTTGAGTTGCTTGAACAACTAGTTTGTTCAAGCGACCACTCAAGTTGTTAGCACGACGACGAATAGGTTGTGCTAAGGAAGCTCATCCCATCTGGAT
Source organism: Wurfbainia villosa (assembly GCA_025175895.1). NCBI lineage: Eukaryota > Viridiplantae > Streptophyta > Magnoliopsida > Zingiberales > Zingiberaceae > Wurfbainia > Wurfbainia villosa. Next base: position 6,607,732 of record CM045987.1, read on the forward strand.
TGATTCTTTCATTAGTGAAAATTTTAATCCGGGGACATGGGAGCCAATGAGCCACCGAAGCAACTCCCTACAGAATGAACGAATTCCACCATACGACGATTGAGGGCTATTCACCCCCCTCTAACCGGCCAACCGATCCCCTACAAGTGGTATCAGAGTAGGTTGCTTATCGAGGACTAACCGCCAATACAAGAACTACAAGATGACCGACTACAACCTCCAACCACCAAAATTTGAAGGAGATTTTCAATAGTGGAGAAGAAAAATGGAGCTATATCTAGAAACCGATTTTGATTTCATGCTAATCTTAGAAAATGGTTTCAAATTGCCTAGGGATGAAAGAAATAGGCAAATAGAGAAGTCAAAATGGACCAAGGACCAAATAAAGAATTTCAAGACAAATCTTAAGGTAATAAAATTACTTAGTAATTTGTTACGTAACACTATTTGGTCTAGATTGGGTGACTATAGGGATGCGAGGGAATTATGGAATAAAGTGATCAAATTCCAAAAAAATTCTGAACCGGCACAAGTAGAGGAGAATGCCGAGGAAGAATCACCATCCACATTTGACGATGTAGATGATTTGGTGGAAACCTCCACCTCTTGCATTGAGGGGGAGGAGAGGCAATCTTCCATCCCGGAGCAAGAACAAGAAACATCCACATCCGGGAGAAGTGAAGATCAAGAAGAGTCCTCCACCACCCTAGGTAACTCAAGTATTTTGATTTTAAATAAAGATCATATAATATGCTTTGAGTGTAGGGAGAAAGGGCATTACAAGAGTAAATGCCTTAAATTGGCTAAGGAGAAGGTTCAACTGGCACCAAAAGTCAAAAATGTCGGAGTCCCCACAATTAAGAGCAAAGAGCACATTGTGTGCTTCAAATGCAACCAACGGAGACACTACGGAAGCCAATGCCCTAGGGGGAGGAAGAAAGGGCAAGAAGGTGTATCTCATGTAGGGGGAGCTTCCCAAGCTAACCCTAAGGTAAATTTAATTAATGCACCTTCAATTCTTAAAGTTAATAAGCATGCTAAGAATTATTTTAGCTCTCTTGCAATTATTAATGAAAATCATGCTAGTAGGAAGAAATATGTTTGTCTAGGTGCCAAGCATGTTCATATATCTAAGGACAAACCTAGGACCAATAACACTAGACCTATCTTGCCTAGGGAGAGCATTAAGAGAATAGAAGAAAATCTAGGCATTAACCCTAAGAAGGGTAGACACATGCCTAAGAAGAAAATTAATTTCCAAAAGATTAATGAAAAATCAAAATTGAAAAAATTAGAGTTAGAGAACCAAGTCTTGAGGTCAAGACTTGAGAAAATGGAGAAAACCCTTAGGATTATAAAAAATTTTATTCAAGGGTCAAATGCCCAAAAGTCAAGACCTAGGGTTCAAAAACGGTCTAAGGGCAAGGAAGGTTTGGGTCACAAACCTAAGCCCAAGAAGACTTATCATAATGTTCCATTTAATTATGGAACAATATCTAGGTCTAGGAAAACCAAGGCTAATAGGGAAGTTATCCCTAAGACTAGCCATGGTGTGTGCTTAGTGGCTAAGGACTAGAGAAAAACCAAGAAAGCCACTAAGAAGGTCATTGGGGGAGTCACCTCTAGAGTTGACCTAAAAAGACCCAAAAGACTATGACTTCAAAGCCTAAAAGGGTCATTAGAAAGGTATCTAGGGAAGTTATCCCTAGTGAATACCTTGTTAACCAAGGAGCTCCAATAGGTATTGGGTTTCTAGAAGTGTGATTGATTCATGCTAGATGGGTTAGGGTGTGTCAACCCTAAATGGATGGGTAGTTAACCTAGCCATGGTGAGTTGACACATTAGGATGTGCCAATATGCTTTGAGAAGTTGAAAAATGATTAAATTGGCACAATTAGGTCTTAAAGGTATGGGTGTGCCATTTTGGGTTTATGGCACACTTGGGAGATAATGATATTAAGGCAAAAGAGAATGAATTCCTAGAAATGACAATTTGGATTTAACACTTAGGTATTTTATACCTCAGTATATTTTATTTGCCATGATTTATTTGCCTTTCCATGTCATGACATCATTTTCATTTTTATCTCTAAAAATGTCATGATCATGTTTAGACTTATTTTTATATGTCATGTATGCTAACATTTCATTCACATGCCATGACATCATGATTTTGGCACATGCTTAGTTATATCATATATATGCCATAATCATATCATGCATAAAATAAAATTGATTTAAGGATCATTGGCATGACTTGAAGTCCCATGCATAAGGGAATCAAGTAGAGTTGCCTTAGAATATGCATGAGACCATTAAAGAACAAAAACCCACATCTCACTAGATTAATTGCCTTGTATGTGTTTTACACATCTAGATACAAGTGAGATATTTAGGAAAAATGAATTAAAAGTTTCAAAAATATTTTGAAAAATCTTGGTGAAGTCTATCTTTTGATAGCAATCACCATTGAATGGGATGATACAAAGAGGGCTCAATATTGAAGCTTTTCTTAATTTTTGAACTTTGTATCAATCTCGCTAATTGGTGGGTAAAATAATTTTCTAATATTTTTCACCTATAGTGTTAGTGATAAGTAATATGCATATGAATTTTCACGATTTTTCAACTTATATATATTTACTTATGGATTTCAAAAATCCAAATTCTGAAATTGAAAAACTGCGAGAATCGATTATCGATCCTTGTAATTCGATGGCAAGTCCACGAATCGATCTGACGGAGTCGACTGGCACAAGCTGATTTCAGGTAAACATGAAATGTTAGGCCCATGTTCAGCTAGTTTAGTGTTCCTATTGGCTTAGGGGCTACCCAAGGACATTGTTGGAGCAATGGTCAAGGGGGAGCAAGCCTCTAGGGGGAGGTATCCATCATGGGAAGATGGATGTGTATTTTTCCTCATGGGAGGAAAATTGAAGGATTGTTGCCTCTCTTAAGTGATGTGGGATTATCACTAGAAATATTGAGGGCATGCCAAGGGAAAGATTGTAAGATCTCATTGGGATATGAGACATTGACACCCTTGAGGACCTTTTTGATGTTATGTCAAAAAGGGGGAGAAGTTACCAAGTTACCAATTAGGGTTCGTTGGAGTTCTCATTGGGATATGAGAATTGTCAATATGGGAGAATTGGTAGACTTGAGATGGTAGTTTTGTCAATCATCAAAAAGGGGGAGATTGTTGGTGCAATCGGCCCAGGTTGACTCGAGTTTGACTCGAGCAATATTTTGATGATAGACAAAACTTATGACATGGGATTATCATAGAAAAGTCCAACATGGAGTTGGCATGGAAAATCCAAGCATGGGGCTTGGTGTGGGAAAGTTCAAAGCATTGCGAAGTCGTGCGCTTGGTGCTTAGTGAGAAATGCATTGCGAAGCCGTGCACTTGATGCATGTGGGAAGTCTTGAGGACTTGGCAAGTTCACTAGGCTCGGGGTCCTTGAGTCGATGAAGGATGACATTGTGAAGCCGTGCGCTTGATGCATCCGAGGGACCATCGGACGGGGAGCGAATGGAGTGAGGCCCAAAGGGGAAGCAAACTTCGAGGGAAAGAGACAAGAAGGATGGCGTTGTGAAGCCGTGCGCTTGGCGCATCCGAGGGATGTAGGCTGAGGGAAGAGAGCTTCGGTGGGAAACTCCATGAGGGATGAGGTGGACTTGGCCAAGTGGCTAAGACTGATTTTCGGACGCTCAAACAACTTGGTGTTTGAGGTTTTACCCGACATCAGTCGACTGACATAGGTGCCAGTCGACTGCTCTAAGTCGACTAGGGTTCGACTGGTGTTCGAACAGTCTGGTGATCGATCGCCGATGGATGGATGGATGTTGATTGACACCATCGATCGATGAGGAGAGATCGATCGGTGATCGGGGTATTTTTAGCCACAGAATGGTTTCTAGTCGAATGCTCGCGCTAGCACTCGACTGATGGTGTTACACGTCGACTGATCGGGGTATTTTTAGCCACAGAATGGTTTCTAGTCGAATGCTCGCGCTAGCACTCGACTGATGGTGTTACACGTCGACTGATGGATATCATCAGTCGACTGATGGGTGATCCATTGGAACTTGATCAACGTGGATCTGGCCATTGTGAGACAATGGTAGCTGAGGACGATCGGTGATGGTCACAATCGATCGGCCGATCTGTAAATCGACTTGATGCAGGTTATAAATGGAGCTCAAGAGGGAGGATTTCGCCAAGACTTTAAGGGTGACATTGGAGGGGAATTGCTGTTGCATTCCAGATTTTTAAGAGCCAACCAAAGCAAGCAACAAACAAGTGATCAAAAGCAATCGGTGAAAAGTGTTCTTTGTATTGTATTTGTATTCTTATTTGTATTTCATATTACTTGTTGTAATAGCTTGTACGAGGTTTCTCCACCTCCGACGTATTGTCGAGAAGGAGTGTTTTAGTTAGTGCCGTGTGCATAACTAGAGCTCGGTGAGCTCATCCATGGAGTAGGAACCATTCAGTTCCGAACCACGTATATCTTTGTGTATTGCGTGTGCTTGTGTTGTTGTTAGTATTTCTATTTGTTTCTATTGTTTCCGCTGCGCTAACGATAATTGCAGACAAGCGACGCAAGAAGAACGAACGAATTCCACCATAGACGATTGAGGGCTATTCACCCCCCTCTAGTCGGCCAACCGATCCCCTACAACATTCTCGTCCGAGCGCTTGAGTTCAGTTTTGCCAAGCACTCGCTCGCCTGAATTCTAGAGTTCTCCTACCAAAGCACCATCTTGCCCAAGCATCGGAAGCACTTTCCCAAGCATTGGTTTGTATAAGTATTGAAAGTATTTTGTTGATTGATAGCTCGCTTGCTCGCCCACTCAAGTGTCAGAGCATCTTATCAAGCACTCACTCATGCACTCGAGTGTCGGAGCCCCTTCCCAAGAGTCCACTCGTTCAAGTGCACTAGTGCTCGTTAGCATCAAAGTTACTCTCCCTCAGAGCTATTGAGGTTCCTGAGTATCAGAGTTCCATGTCCAAGTAGCAAAGTTTATTTCCTGCATAGAATTCCATTAAGGAGATGATGGCAAGAAGTGATGCAGACCCCTGATGTCACGCCCCGAGAGTATGCCGTACCGAAAATCAAACGGACGACATCTCCCCTGTACGTGGCAACATCTCGGGTTAATACAAGGCCCGTAGGCCCACAACAACAACATAATAAACAAATATAAGTATATCAAACACACACAGCGGAAACATAAACACATACCACAACAAGAATACCAAAAACATAGAGGTGTACACCACCTGACAAGACTACAGTACTAAAATAGTACATAAAGCAACGACACAAAACAAGGTCCACAACATAACGACGAAGTCCATACATAAACTCGAGTCAATAACATAGAACCAAAAATCCATAAAACAACCACAAATCACAAATCCTCGGGAGACTCAAAATGTGGAGATGGGATGGATCATCGGCGCAGCTCCAAGTCGTCACGAAGACCTCTACCTGTTACCTGGGCGATAGAAAACCCAGGGTCCATGGGAGTGAGTAAAACTCAGCAGGTAATAGATAAACATGTATATTAATATCACATGTATTTCGACAGTAAAATCTACAGGTATCACTAGCATGATAACATATCCATGTATATACCTTCTAACCAAAAGTCAATATGAACTACAGACATACCTGAACGTCTGCTACGCTACACCTATCCAACCTGAGCACATATCCACAACATATAGTATAAGGAATAGTACTACTATACTACATCCTGATATGGGTCAAGGGTATCACAATGAATAACTAACAAGTATACAGGTACTGGCCTATTACCATACAGAAAAATGTAATAACATGTATGAATATGTGCAAACAAATGCAACAAACATAGTACATACAAATGCAGCATCACAATAAGCATATCTATATATAGACTGCATCTATATACGTATGCTAATCACAATCATCCATATATATATATACATGCATATATGTATATATATAGTAATATGCAAAAATGCCATAAGTCGGCAATGCAGCATGCATGGTCATGTCGGCTCACCCTAAAGCTACCACGACCCCAGTGTGGCCTTGGTGGCTCGAGCATGACAACTGTCCCAACTCAACACCAACCACTACTCTCGAGTGGCCGAGTGGGCAGTATGATCGAGTAGCATATAAGCGTAAAGAGCAAGCTACACAATGGGGGTCCCTGCTATTGGCCACTCCGACAGTCACTACCCATGAGTGGTCGAGTGCCACACACGCAGGACTACGACATGCAAATCCAACTATCACCGTCTGTAGTGATAGAGTGTGACACTACAATGCTCTGCCCTCACACCGGTTACTCCTCCTATGAGTGACTGTGGAGACAGGATGACTGGCGACACTCTCAACGACAAGGGAGACATCGTCGCCAGCGTGCATGCAAATGACATGAATGTAAGGTCTCACAAACAGACATCCACCATAGACTCTTTATTCTACAGAGGGTCGTGCTAACCAGATCAACGCACTCTCTATCCTGTAGAGAGTCGTGCTCAACTGATCGTATCAGACTAGGACCACCGGTCCGTAGCGACACCCTAAATACCATTCACCCGACCATTTACATAATGCATGGTCGGTAGAAACATGCACTCTAAGGGGTACTAGAATTAACTCTAGGTTCAAGGCATCATCTACCTACGGATGACCTTTTTGCCCAACTTACAATCAGGTTGTCATCCGGACTTTACTACTTGTATTTAACTTAAATAAATTCTAAGTTATTTACATCATCTATATGTATAACTCCTAATCATGGTAAAATAAACATGATAGCAGCAAGGAGTTAATAGCCAACGGATAAAGTATCAAGCATAAGATAAATAGAACAGGGTCAAGGTAACATGATCATTTAAGATGATCATGCATCTAAATCTGTATGCATTAACTACCTGACCAGGGTAGGAATTACCCACCTGCTGTCAATGCTCGTGGTAATAGAGTCCTCATGGTCGCGGACCCGTCTCGTATCCACGTCCTGCAAGTATCATCAATTATCATTCAGTGAAAGCATACAATATATATATATATATCAATTCACTACTACATCGTTCCTATATTCACGTCCTTCTATCGAATGTGAATTAAAAGTCCCAATCAACCATGGTCGATTCACTATAACCAACCATCACATTAGACCCTCACTTGGTACGATTAACATCATAATTAAAACAACCCAATATTGAATAAGATCAAGAACAACCCCATTTATCTAAAAGGATCGCAGAACACACAAAATCACCCCTTTAAAATACTAAGGTCAGATAGTATACCCTAGATTGCATCTAACCCCGACATATACCATCTACATCAGCCGCAGCCACTGACCCATGTCAACTATTGAATCGAAATTGTATTCACAGCACACCGGAGGGAAATTGATTTGTCTTACCAACACCTAAAGCTTTACCGACAGTACCAATCCTTAACCGGAATGTAAACAAATCACTGCCCAAAAACCAAATCAACACTTCGACGATAAACCCAACCCTAACAGAGACAACGTCCGTTAGCCAACATCACAACCATTTCTAACGCCAGCCCCGTGCTCACATCCACACAGCCACCTCTCCGGTAAGCACCATCGACAGCCAAACCACACACTGGACAGTAGGGAAAGGGAAGAGATGGATCGTGCTTACCAGCGAATTGAAGCAACGCCAAGACTTCCCCAAATCACTGTTCTGAAACAACCACGCCAAAAATCGCAATGGTCTCAAACCAAGGGGAAAAACATGTTAAACAATGAGAATCCGTGCTTACACAGGGAACTTCACCGCCAAGCAATTCCTCCAAGATCTTCAAATCGTTAAACAAACACTGCCCCAAATTAGGTTTCAAGCTTAGCCACACCAAATCCACAGAGCATCTTATTCTTGTTCAAGGTAAGGAGAATCCAAGATCGATGGGAAACTCAAGAACACCGCCCAAATCGGCGCTTCCAGCCGTCCCGGGAAGGCTGTCGAGGTTGCCGGCTACTTCTTGCGGAGGGGAGAGTCGTGAGGCGAGAAGACCGGTGAGGAGAGGGCGTCCGGCGGCCGGCGTTCTGTGGAGGCGAGATCGCTCGGAGAAGGGAATCGTCGCGCGTGCGAAGGCAAAGAAAACCGAAGTCGCGGCGGTGATTGAAGGAACGCTCGATTTAAGTCATGGGGTGAAACCGTAACCGGACGAAAAATATGGCTTGGCGTTAATGGGCGATAACGGGTCGGGTTTCTTTTGTTTAATGGGTTGGATTTCAGACCCGTTAAGCCCATTAACAAAAAGGGTCATTAGAAATTTCCGTTCGAGTCCAGAAAAATTCCTAAAAATTTCTGGAAAAATTTCTATAGGGTAATTTTCTAATTACGCAACATTTATTTTATTTTATTTATTTATTTATTTTTCTGGTATTTTACATTCTCCCCCACTTATTAAAATTTGGTCCCCAAATTTCATACTTTAATGCAACAATTAATTCAAACATATTCGGAAGTAACCACATACCTCAGGTAAACAGATGAGGGTATCGAGCTCGGATAGTATTCTCCATCTCCCATGTAGCCTCCTCATCTGAATGATGCTGCCATCCCACCTTTACAAGTGGATGGTTTTGTTCCGCAACTGTCGCTCCTTGCGACCAAGAATCCGCACTGGAGTCTCCTCATAAGTCGCATTCGCCTGGAGTGGTATCGGAACATCTTTCAGAACACGGTCAGATTTCCTCAGCATAGATACATGGAATATGTTGTGAACACCCGCAAGTGTCGGAGGTAAAGCCAACTGATAAGCTACACCTCCAATCCGCTCTAATATCTCAAATGGACCAATGTAGCATGGAGCTAATTTTACTTTTAGCCCAAATCTCTTGACTCCTTTGGAGGGTGACACTCGTAGGAATACATGGTCCCCGACTGAGAATTCCAGAGGCCTTCGCCTCCGGTCCGCATAACTCTTTTGCCGATCCTGTGCCTCAGATAACCGTCGTCTGATCACTCGTACCAACTCTGCATCCTCGCCGATACTCGAGGCCCCATTATCTCCTCGTTCAACTTCCTCCCATAACACAGGAGATCTGCAGGGTCTGTCGTATAATGCCTCGAATAGAGCCATCTGGATAGAAGAGTGGTAACTGTTGTTGTAGGCAAACTCCTCTAAAGGAATGTGATCCTCCCAACTGCCACCGAAATCCATGACGCAAGATCTCAATAGATCCTCCAGAGTCTGAATGGTACGTTCGGACTGTCCGTCTGTCTGCGGATGAAAGGCTGTAATGAGTCGAAGCTTTGTGCACATGGCCTACTGCAGACTCTGCCAGAATCGGGAAGTAAAGCGCGGATCTCTATCAGATATGATACTCAATGGTACACCATGCAATCTGATGATCTCTCGGCAGTACAATTCCACTAGACGATCCAATGAATCCGTCTCACGCATCGGAAGAAAGTGAGCTGATTTGGTTAATCGATCCACGATCACCCAAATCGCAGTATGTCCTTTACGGGTTCTGGGTAACCCCGTAACGAAGTCCATCGTAATATGCTCCCACTTCCATTCTGGGATCGAAATTTCCTGAAGTAACCCAGCAGGTTTATGATGTTCAACCTTCACTTGCTGGCATACTAGGCATCGTGCGATAAAGTCCGCAATATCTCGTTTCATACCGTTCCACCAGTATAAGCACTTCAAATCTCGGTACATCTGAGTACCACTAGGATGTATAGCAAATCTCGACTGATGTGCTTCCTGTAGCAGTTCCTCCTTAACTGGGTGTGTGTCCGGAACACATAGTCGTCCTCGGAAATGAAGTACACCATTCTCGTCACTCGAGAAATCCGTCTGACATTCTGAGTCTATCGTGCTGCTCAAGAACTACAAATGCTGATCACTGACTTGTGCTTCCTTGATCCTCTCGGCAATGGCGGACTGGGCAACCATAGAAACTAATATCCCGCGGGGTGTTTGACCGTGTTCGCAATCCCAACTCGAACTGCAACTAGATCGATGCCGCGGATGATGGCGAACTCCACGAGACTTCCTGCTCAGTGCATCTGCTACCACATTAGCCTTTCCCGGATGATACTGGATGGTGCAGTCGTAATCCTTCAGATACTCCATCCATCCGCCTCTCTCGATTCTCTTCGTGTGAAAGATACTTCAGACTTTTATGGTCTGTGTAGATCTCAAAGGTAATCCCATACAAGTAGTGCCTCCATATCTTCAATGCGAAAATAATGGCGGCTAACTCCAGATCGTGCACTGGGTAATTTCTCTCGTGATCTTTTAGTTGACGGGAGGCATAAGATACCACACAGTTGGACTGCATCAGGACTGCACCCAACCCTTGGATAGAAGCATTTGTATAGAGAACCATCCCATCAACACCATAAGGAATCACTAAGATTGGTGCAGAAACTAGCCGTCGCTTAAGCTCCTGGAAGCTAGTTTCACAAGCCTCTGACCAGGTGAATTTGACCCCTTTCCGAGTCAGACGAGTGAGTGGCATGGCGATACTCGAGAATCCCTCCATGAATCTCCGATAATACCCGGCCAGACCAAGGAAACTATGGACCTCCTGAACTGATTTTGGCTGCTCCCAACTGGTAATCGCCTCAATCTTCTGGGGATCTACAGAAATACCTCTGTTGGACACCACATGTCCAAGAAAACCCACTGAGGATAACCAGAACGCACATTTGCTAAACTTGACATACAACTGCTCCTGTCGTAATATCTCCAATACTATCCGCAGATGTTGTTCATGCTCTTCCTCGGATCGAGAATAAATCAATATATCGTCGATGAACACTATTACGAACTGATCTATATACCTCAGGAATACCCGGTTCATTAAGTCCATAAATGCAGCTGAGGCATTCGTGAGACCGAAAGGCATCACTAGAAACTCGTAATGTCCATAACGGGTGCGGAAAGCTATTTTCTGAACATCCTCATCTCTTATCCGAAGCTGATGATATCCTGAGCGCAGATCAATTTTAGAATACACACATGTATCCTTAAGCTGATCGAATAAATCTTCTATCCTCGGCAGTGGATATTTGTTCTTAACTGTGACTGCATTCAGTTGCCGATAGTCAATACATAATCGCAACGATCCATCCTTCTTCTTGAAAAAGAGTACTGGTGCTCCCCATGGTGAAACACTAGGTCGGATGAATCCATTATCCAGCAACTCCTGCAGTTGAACTTTAAGTTCATTCTGCTCCTTTGGCGCCATCTGATAAGGAGGATTCGATATAGGCGCGGTTCCTGGAATCACCTCTATCGCAAATTCAACTTGCCTAGGAGGTGGCAAGCCTGGAAGTTCATCGGGAAATACATCTGGATACTCTCGGACTACTCGCACATCAGAGAGGGGTGGTAGTCCTTCGTTCTCAACTTTGACCAGAGATAGCAAATAACCTTGACAACCCTGGGCCAATAACTTCTGAGCCTGTAAAGATGATATAATGGATAATCCATCGTCTCTAGTACCAACAAATTCCCAAGCTGGTTGATCTGGTGGTCGGAATGTCACCACTCTTGCTCTACAATCCACTGTAGCATGATAAGCGGCCAACCAGTCCATACCGAGAATAATATCGAACTCTATCATTTCCAACACCTGAAGGTCCACTGTAAGGATATGCCCGTCAAAGTCTAATGGGCAACCCTTAATTTCTTGGTGGCTAGTCAGCACCTCTCCTGACGGCAAGGATACTGCTAACCCACAAGAACGAACCCTTGGGATCCTTCCTACTCTACCCAGAAATATTCTAGATACGAATGAGTGAGAACTACCGGTATCAATCAAAGTATCAGCATATATGGAATAAACTGAAACCATACCCCGAATGGTGATCCTCACCATTTGTGCCTCATCTCTGGTGATGGCAAAAACTCGTCCAGTCTCGGTATTTGTCGGCTGCATCCCCGACAAAGAAGTAGTGTGCCTCCACTCGGGCTGAGTCTGACTCTGAGGTGCTGAAGACTGAGTCACTGGTGCAGGCATAAGGTAACCCTGAGAGCTGGCTGGTAACGACGGCGGTGCATATACCCTTGGGTAGTAGATCACCGGAGATGCAGGATACTGGATCGCTGTCGGCATCACTGTAGGAGCGCCTCCCTACATCTGATACAAGTGTCCGGTGGAGTCTTGGTGACTCGTCCATAAGATCGCATACGCTGGTCTTGTCCTCTCATCATTCTGGTTGGGTATCTTCCCTTGTTAGAGCTATCAGAAAACTCAAACTGTGCTCTCAACGTACACTCTCGGCTAGTATGTCCGGGTTGCTTGCAATAGTAGCAAACCGGCTGCTCCAAAGGACACTCTGGAGCTCTATGACTTCCAGATCCGCATTTATAACATCGAGTTCTGCTCTGACTCTTACGGTTCTTCTGAGACCCTCCAGAGAATTTTTATGCTGGACGCTTCCCCTTCTGTGATCTAGATGACCCTTCTGTCGCACCTCGCGTAGTTCCTTTTTGCTCCCCTTTCTTCTGAGTCCCCTGAGCTGAACCCTGGTTCTGCTGCTTGCCCTTAGTCATCTGTTTCTCGATATCTTTCTCCTTGGAGATTTGCTGGGAAGTCATCTCGATAAAGAGGGTGTTAGGGTAATCTCTTGCCGTGATATGGTTTTGATGGTATGGCAAAGGGTTTAAGTTAGTGTGTTATGTTTATTTGATATGTGCGTTGAAGTCGTGCAGGACTTAGTAATTCGCACATGGAGCCATGGCGAGTTTCACATCTCATGACTCGTGCCTTGAGTCGGTGAAGGATAGCTTTGCGGAAGCCGTGCGCTTGGAGCATCCGAGGGACCGCCGGACGAGAAGCTTGGAGTGAAGCCGGAGGAAGTAGACTTCGAGGCAAGAGACGCGAAGGAGCATTGCAGAGCCGTGCGCCTGATGCTGCCGAGGGACGTGGCCGAGAACGAAGAGAACTTCGAAGGCGAAGGACTCCGAGAAATGAGAGTGAGCGATTGTAACCCGGGGAGGGGTAGCTCTTAGGTGAAACTTGGCCATTTGGCCAAGTGTCGGATGGGTTTTTCGACACCGGCCGATCGCCATGGAATGGCGTGATCGGCCCGAGTCGAGTGTAGCTCGACCGGTATACGATCGATCGGTTTGTGCGCGATCGATCGCCATACGTTAGCGATCGTACCGATCATGAACGATCGAAAGGCGCAATGATCGGTAGTCAATAGGGTTTAGCCAGACCGCTCGTAGCCGATCAGCGTACGGGGGTCGAGCCGATCGAGTGAGGTCCAAAGTGCCGATCGCCAAGAGTTCCGTTGGACAACAACGGTCGGCATCCGACGTGTTCGGAGGCCGTTGTAGTGACGGCAGTCGACTGCCATGGGCGGCAGTCGACTGATGGCGGCCAACGGGAAGAAGTTAGCCCTCTCGATAAAAAGAGAGGGTGTGAGCCTTTGAGAGGCTAATGCTTAAGTTCCAAACAATCTTCCTAGTGCCCCACAAGCTCTAAACTCTTCTTACTCGCTTTTACTCCATTCTATTTGTAAGAAGAGTGATCTTGGTTGTAAAGGTTACCTCCACCTAGCTTTGTGCAAAGGAGAGACCATTTAGTGGATTCACCGAGGACGAATCGGGGACCGTGGATTAGCGGCGTAGCCGTGAACCACGTTACATCTTGTGTTAGCATTGTCTATTTCCTTTGCTTTGTTTTTATTTGTTTAATTTGCTTGTATTGTTGTTTCCGCTTGCGCTAATCTAATTGTAGACGAGCAAATTCCGATAACCAACGAACGAGGGCTATTCACCCCCCTCTAGCCGGCCATCCGATCTCCTTACAAGTGGTATCAGAGCCGAGGTTGCTTGTCACCGGACTAACCGCCGCAACAAGCCCTACATCAAAAATGGCCGGCTCCAACATCCATCCTCCGAAGTTTGAAGGAGAATTCGCTTGGTGGAAGAAGCGAATGGAGGTATTTTTCGAAACGGATTTTGATATAATGATTACAATGGAATCCGGTTTCGTTTTGCCTAGGGATGAAGAGGGGAAGCCAATAGAGAAATCTAGGTGGACCAAGAGGCAAAGAGAGGAGCACCTTGCAAACTCCAAAGCCAAGCACCATCTCTACAATGTGCTCCCTCAACAAGAGATCAACCGGATCGGAGAATGCACTAGCGCCAAAGAGATGTGGGAGAAGCTTGTAGAGCTTCATGAAGGCACTTCGGAGGCCAAGCTTGCAAGAAGAGACCTCCTCCGCTCCCAACTATCCAATATAAAACTAGAAAAGGGAGAAAAGGTAACCTCACTACACTCTAGGTTTAAAGAAATTTTAATTGGGCTAACAAGTGTAGGTGAGAAGCTATCGAACCGGGACATGCTCATGAAGGCTATAGATGCCTTTCCCCGGTCCTCAAAGTGGAGTTCCATGGTGGACTCCTTCTATATGTCCAAGAACTTGGAAGTAAGTACCTTGGAGGAGTTCTTCTCGACAATGGAGCTCCACGAAACGAGGCTTGAAGGAATTCAAGAAGAGCCAAGAATTCAACCCTCAAGAGGAGTAGCATTGTTGGCAAACAAGGGGAAGAAGAAGATGGAAGTCCCCTCCTCCTCCGATGATGAAGCCTCTTCCTCCTCCATGGATAGCACCGAAGAAGCCTATATGGTAAGGAGGGTAAGACGTGCATTTAAGAATTTTAGATTTGATAAATCTAATGATAGGATGAGAAGACCAAGGGGGAAGGTGATATGCTACAATTGCCAAGGAGAGGGACACATAAGGGACAATTGTCCTCTCCTAAACAAAAGCAAGGAAGAGAGGAAAAAGAAAGAAGAAAAGAAGAAGAAAAAGGGGAGCAAGAATAAGAAGGAAGAGGAGAAGAAGGCAAAAGAAAAAGGGAAGGCCAAAGCATTCAAGGCCAAGACATGGGATGATCCTTCCTCATCCTCCTCCTCATCATCGGATGAGGAGAATGCCTTTGTCGCCAATTTGGCCTTGATGGCCTTTGACGATTTGGATTGCTCCTCCTCCGAAAATGAAGGATCAAGCACAAGAGGAGAGAGCTCAAGTGAAGGGGGAGCCTCCTCCACATCATCATCCTCCTCATCATCCGAAGAAGAAGAAGAGGACATGGAAACTATGGTAAAGCCTCTCTAGTAAAATAGTTTCTATGATTTCTAGTTTAACTAGGGATTTGTTTAGAGCAAAGAAGAAAAATAAATGCATGCTAGATCAAATTAAGGCATTAGAAAATAAGCTAGAAAATGCATGCTTAAATAATAATGATACTTCTTCTTGCCATGATGATGCATGCTCACATGATAATTATGTGCCTTTAGATGTTAGTGATGCATGCATAGAAGAAAATAGGGCATTAAGGGAAAAGGTAGATTATTTAACCAAAGCCCTAGGAAAATTCACAATTGGCTCCAACACCTTGAATATGATCATAGGGAGCCAAAGGGCAAGTTTTAACAAGAAAGGCCTAGGATATAAAGAGAAGAAAAATGAGAAGGCTTATAGATGCCTAATAGCTAGGGGACAAGACAAAAACAAAGTAATAGCTAAGAAATGGATCCCAAGGAATTTCTAGTGAACCCATAGGTAAAAATCTATTTTGGGTTCCAAAATCCATCCTTAAGGGTTAGAAAACCCCTAGGGTAGTCAACCATATGAACTTGACCTATATCATATTTTGGTTGACTTAGGATGACGGGACAACATTTTTAGATAGTGTTGGGTGATGATAACGTGCCCATAAAAAGGTAATAATGCTTAAATCATGATGATTAATATAATTTCTATGCATATGTGTAATCATGGTTTATGATTTTGATATTGGGCACATCATCATGATAAATAGGTTTAAATCATGCTTTAGGTGATACTTTATTTATTATCATCATATAATGCCTAATGCATGGTTATAATTTGATGAAAACATGTATTTCATGATCATAATGTGAAATTAATTGATATATGTCATTATGATCATGTAGAATGTTAGTTGATACTTAACCATGATAGAATTGCATGAATATATTGGGTTAAGTATATACAAATACCCCCTAGGATACATCTCACACTCACTATAGGCTAACTTGATTGCAAACTTAGCATGGGTGAGATATTAGGATGATACAAATGTCCACTAATGCCTATGGCATTTAGATGGTCATTTAAAGTATCAAAATAGCATAATAGACCAATCATGGGGAAGGCTTATGTTTAATTAATAGACATATCGCCCAAAGATCATGGTTGGATATTTCTAATGTTTTCAAAACAAATTCTTACCTTAAAATACATGTATTCATGTTTTGAAACAATTGGATGCAAAACTAGGTTGCTAACTTGATACTAGAATGATCAAAAACCTAGTGGTTTTTAGAACTTTTTTTGGATTTTAAATCTTGTAAAATATAATGATTTTTCATGAAAACTATTTTTCCTTGATAGATATACTTAAGAGAAATATGTTCCTCGAATTTCATGATTTTTTGAATTTTCTAAAATTTTTAATGCATTTCAATTTCATCGAAAATCGAAATTGACTTCCTTTGTGCGGTCATTGCCATCATCGATAGCGGTCATTGGTGGCTATAAATCAGAATATTGAAGGCCGAATTCAGTTTTTAAACACCCTACAAGTGGTAGAAATATACTTGATGCCACCAACAAATGGTACCCAATTTTAAATCAACTGATCATATTTTTCCTCCATTATCCTTGATGCCATGAGCTTATACCATAGTGTTAATCTTTTTGATGGTGTCAAAGGGGGAGAAATAAGTATGTTTAAGTTAATCACTTTAGGGGGAGAACTCTCTGTTAGGGGGAGAAATATAGGTAGGGGGATACATCTATGATAGGGGGAGAAAATTTGCATAGAGAGTTTCATGGATTAAGGGGGAATTGCATGTTGTTATATCATGTTTATCTTTACATGCTTTCTTACCTTAGAATTTATATCAAATGTTTTTACCTAACTTAAACGGATTGCCACCCATCAAAAAGGGGGAGATTGTTAGGGCAATCTCTTGCCGTGATATGGTTTTGATGGTGTGGCAAAGGGTTTAAGTTAGTGTGTTATGTTTATTTGATATGTGCGTTGAAGTCGTGCAGGACTTAGTAATTCGCACATGGAGCCATGGCGAGTTTCACATCTCATGACTCGTGCCTTGAGTCGGTGAAGGATAGCTTTGCGGAAGCCGTGCGCTTGGAGCATCCGAGGGACCGCCGGACGAGAAGCTTGGAGTGAAGCCGGAGGAAGTAGACTTGAGGCAAGAGACGCGAGCATTGCAGAGCCGCGCCGATCTTGCGAGGACGTGGCGAGAACGAAGAACCAAGGCGAAGGACTCGAAATGAGAGTGGCGGTTATAACCCGGGAGGGTAGCTCTTAGGTGAAATGGCCATTTGGCCAAGTGTCGGATGGGTTTTTCGACACGCGATCGCTATGGAATGGCGGTCGATCGCTCATCGTGTAGCTCGGCCGGTATACGATGATCGATCGGTTTGTGGCGTGACCGCATATACGCGTTTGGCCGCGCAAGATAACGATCGCCGGGCGCGCGGCGATCGTCAATAGGGTTTTGGCCACCGCTCGTAGCCGATCGACGATTACGGGTCGGCTAGCCGATCGGTGAGGTCCGATTGACGCTAAGAGTTGGACAACAACGGTCGGCATCCGGCGTGTTCCCGTTGTAGCGGCAATGATCGCCATGGGCGGCGGATCGTGATGGCGGCCAACGGGAAGAAGTTAGCCCTCTCTATAAAAAGAGAGGGTGTGAGCCTTTGAGAGGTTAATGCTTAAGTTCCAAACAATCTTCCTAGTGCCCCACAAGCTCTAAACTCTTCTTACTCGCTTTTACTCCATTCTATTTGTAAGAAGAGTGATCTTGATTGTAAAGGTTACCTCCACCTAGCTTGGTGCAAAGGAGAGACCATTTAGTGGATTGGTTGAGCGGAGTGATTCACCGAGGACGAATCGGGGACCGTGGATTAGCGGCGTAGCCGTGAACCACGTTACATCTTGTGTTAGCATTGTCCATTTCCTTTGCTTTGTTTTATTTGTTTAATTTGCTTGTATTGTTGTTTCCGCTTGCGCTAATCTAATTGTAGACGAGCAAATTCCGATAACCAACGAACGAGGGCTATTCACCCCCCTCTAGCCGGCCATCCGATCTCCTTACAGAGGGCATGGTCCAATGCCTCCCTATAGGAGGTAATGCTAGATCCTGACATCCTCGCTATGATATAAGCTGCTAGGCCCTGGGTGAACTGGTACATCCGGTCTGAATCCTGCACTACCAGATGAGAGCAAAACTCTGATAGTCTGGTAAACTCTGCGTTGTACTCCATGTGAGCGATCACCACCTTGCTTCAGCTTAGAAACTCTGACGACGTCTTTGTAAAACGCAGAAGGAAAGTATCGCCTCGAGCGTCTCGAGTCGGCCCAAGAAATCCCACGCTCCCCGAACAGAGTCTTCTGCAATTTCCACCAAGTGACAGCCTGATCTCTGAGATGATATGCAGCAAGGCCCACTTTCTCCGCACCTGTACAGTTATATACAAGGTGTCTTCCATATTTTCCGGCCAAGATCAATCCATTGGCCTGACTCCTCGGAACAAGGTGAACTTCTCCTTGGCTGATTGTGCTAACACGAGTATCCGTGACTTATCATTGAGCCTACTGGACTCTGTGGGCTCTGGCGTAGTCAGTGGTGTATCCGGATTCTGAGGCTCCGGGTCACCAATAGGGGTTTGCTGAGGTGGTGCTTGAGTAGCAGGCTCAGTCTCAACGGTATCTTGTCCCCTCCCTCTGGCTGCTCGCCTGGATGGACGACCTCGACCACGAGTCTGAATAGGTGGCATGACTCTGACAGTATTCACCTGTTGAACAAGTCTAGATAAGCATCTAACTAAAGTATAAATTATCAGGAATACTTACTCTGCTGGAGCATATGCATTGTCCAATCCCATCTCACAAAAACCAAAACCGAAAAATATACCGACTCCCGAGAATCCAAGATTCAAAAACAAAATCATAATATGGCATCGCAGAACCTTCGGCTCTGATACCAATAAAGTTGTCACGCCCCGAGAGTATGCCGTGCCGAAAATCAAACGGACGGCATCTCCTCTGTACGTGGCAACATCTCGGGTTAATAAAAGGTCCGTAGGCCCACAACAACAACATAATAAATAGATATAAGTATATCAAACACACACAGCGGAAACATAAACACATAACACAACAAGAATACCAAAAATATAGAGGTGTACACCACCTGACAAGACTACAATACTAAAATAGTACATAAAGCAACGACACAAAACAAGGTCCACTACATAACGACGAAGTCCATACATAAACTCGAGTCAATAACATAGAACCAAAAATCCATAACACAACCACAAATCACAAATCCTCGGGAGACTCAAAATGTGGAGATGGGATGGATCATCGACGCAACTCCAAGTCGTCACGAAGACCTCTACCTGTTACCTGGGCGATAGAAAAACCCAGGGTCCGTGGGAGTGAGTAAAACTCAGCAGGTAATAGATAAACATGTATATTAATATCACATGTATTTTGACGAAGAAAATCTACTGAGTATCACTAGCATGATAACATATCCATGTATATACCTTCTAACCAAAAGTCATATGAAGCAGACATACGAACGTCTCGCTACACCTATCCAACCTGAGCACATATCCACAACATATGGTATAAGGAATAGTACTACTATACTACATCCTGATATGGGTCAAGGGTATCACAATGAATAACTAACAAGTATACAGGTACTGGCCTATTACCATACAGAAAAATGTAATAACATGTATGAATATGTGCAAACAAATGCAACAAACATAGTACATACAAATGCAGCATCACAATAAGCATATCTATATATAGACTGCATCTATATACATATGCTAATCACAATCATCCATATATATATATACATGCATATATGTATATATATGGTAATATGCAGAAATGCCATAAGTCGGCAATGCAGCATGCATGGTCATGTCGGCTCACCCTAAAGCTACCACGACCCCAGTGTGGCCTCGGTGGCTCGAGCATGACAACTGTCCCAACTCAAAACCAACCACTACTCTCGAGTGGCCGAGTGGGCAGTATGATCGAGTAGCATATAAGCGTAAAGAGCAAGCTACACGATGGGGGTCCCTGCTGTTGGCCACTCCGACAGTCACTACCCATGAGTGGTCGAGTGCCACACACGTAGGACTACGACACGCAAATCCAACTATCACCGTCTGTAGTGATAGAGTGCGGCACTCTGCTCGCCACACCTGCTTACTCCTCCTGAGTGGCCGGAGGCGGATATGAGTGACACTCTCAACCACAAGGGAGACATCGTCGCCAGCGTGCATGCAAATGACATGAATGTAAGGTCTCACAAACAGACATCCACCATAGACTCTCTATTCTACAGAGGGTTGTGCTAACCAGATCAACGCACTCTCTATCCTGTAGAGAGTCGTGCTCAACTGATCGTATCAGACTAGGACCACCAGTCCGTAGCGACACCCTAAATACCATTCACCCGACCATTTACATAATGCATGGTTGGTAGAAACATGCACTCTAAGGGGTACTAGAATTAACTCTAGGTTCAAGGCATCATCTACCTACGGATGGCCTTTTTGCCCAACTTACAATCAGGTTGTCATCCGGACTTTACTACTTGTATTTAACTTAAATAAATTCTAAGTTATTTACATCATCTATATGTATAACTCCTAATCATGGTAAAATAAACATGATAACAGCAAGGAGTTAATAACCAACGGATAAAGTATCAAGCATAAGATAAATAGAACAGGGTCAAGGTAACATGATCATTTAAGATGATCATGCATCTAAATCTGTATGCATTAACTACCTGACCAGGGTAGGAATTACCCACCTGCTGTCAATGCTCGTGGTAATAGAGTTCTCATGGCCACGGACCCGTCTCGTATCCACGTCTTGCAAGTATCATCAATTATCATTCAGTGAAAGCATACAATATATATATATCAATTCACTACTACATCGTTCCTTTATTCACGTCCTTCTATCGAATGTGAATTAAAACTCCCAATCAACCATGGTCGATTCACTATAACCAACCATCACATTAGACCCTCACCTGGTATGATTAACATCATAATTAAAACAATCCAATATTGAATAAGATCAAGAACAACCCCATTTATCTAAAAGGATCGCAGAACACACAAAATCACCCCTTTAAAATACTAAGGTCAGATAGTATACCCTAGATTGCATCTAACCCCGGCATATACCATCTACATCAGCCGCAACCACTGACCCATGTCAACTATTGAATCGAAATTGTATTCACAGCACACCGGAGGGAAATTGATTTGGCTTACCAACACCTAAAACTTTACCGACAGTACCAATCCTTAACCGGAATGTAAACAAATCACTGCCCAAAAACCAAATCAACACTTCGACGATAAACCCAACCCTAACAGAGACAACGTCCATTAGCCAACATCACAACCATTTCTAACGCCAGCCCCTGCTCACATCCACACAGCCACCTCTACGTTAAGCACCGGCCAAACCACACCGGATGAGGGAAACGGAAGAGATGGATCGTGCTTACCAACGAATTGAAGCAACGCCGACAGTACTCCCCCAAATCACTCTGTTCCCGGAAACAACCACTGCCCAAAAATTGCAATGGTCTCAGCCAAGGGGAAAAACACACGGTAAACAATGAGAATCCAGGCTTACCGACAGTAGGAACTTCACCGGCCAAGCAATTCCTCCAAGATCCTTAGTCGACCAAAAACAAACACTGCCCCAAATTAGGTTTCGAGCTTAGCCACACCAAATCCATAGAGCATCTTATTCTTGTTCAAGGTAAGGAGAATCCAAGATCGATGCTTACCTTTCCTCAACTCCAAGCGGCAGTGGACTGCTCGGTTTGCCGGAAACTCAAGAACACCGCCCAAATCGGCGCTTCCAGCCGTCCCGGGAAGGCTGTCGAGGTCGCCGGCTACTTCTTGCGAAGGGGAGAGTCGTGAGGCGAGAAGACCAGTGAGGAGAGGGCGTCCGGCGGCCGGCGTTCCATGGAGGCGAGATCGCTTGGAGAAGGGAATTGTCGCGCGTGCGAAGGCAAAGAAAATCGAAGTCGCGGCGGTGATCGAAGGAACGCTCGATTTAAGTCGCGGGGTGAAACCATAACCGGACGAAAAATACGGCTTGGCGTTAATGGGGGATAACGGGTCGGGTTTCTTTTGTTTAACGGGTTGGATTTCAGACTCGTTAAGCCCATTAACAAAAAGGGTCATTAGAAATTTCCGTTCGAGTCCAGAAAAACTCCTAAAAATTTCTAGAAAAATTTCTATAGGGTATTTTCCTAATTACCCAACATTTATTTTATTTTATTTATTTATTTATTTATTTATTTTTCTGGTATTTTACATTCTCCCCGACTTATTAAAATTTGGTCCCCAAATTTCGTACTTTAATGCAACAATTAATTCAAACATATTCGGAAGTAACCACATACCTCAGGTAAACAGATGAGGGTATCGAACTCGGATAGTATTCTCCAGCTCCCATGTAGCCTCCTCATCCGAATGATGCTGCCATCCCACCTTTACAAGTCGAATGGTTTTGTTCCGCAAATGTCGCTCCTTGCGACCAAGAATCCGCACTGGAGTCTCCTCATAAGTCGCATTCGCCTGGAGTGGTATCGGAACTTCTTTCAGAACATGGTCAGATCGTGGCACGTATTTCCTCAGCATAGATACATGGAATACGTTGTGAACACCCGCAAGTGTCGGAGGTAAAGCCAACCGATAAGCTACACCTCCAATCCGCTCTAATATCTCAAATGGACCAATGTAGCGTGGAGCTAATTTTCCTTTTAGCCCAAATCTCTTGACTCCTTTGGTGGGTGACACTCGTAGGAATACATGGTCCCCGACTGAGAATTCTAGTGGCCTTCGTCTCCGGTCCGCATAGCTCTTCTGCCAATCCTGTTGGGAGTATGGGGAATACAATCAAAGTCCCACATTGGTAAGACATGGAAAAGATCATGTGCTTATAAGAAAAAAGATATCTCCATTGGCATGAGGCCTTTTGGGTAAAGCCCAAAAACAAAACCATGAGGGCTTAGGCCCAAAGTGGACAATATCATACCATTGTGGAGATATGTGGATCTTATAGGCACTAACAATTGGTATCAGAGCCATGGTCCATGTCAAGCCATGAACCTCGAACGAAGGAAGTTGAGCTCCCACGTCCGGATCAAGAGAACCAGACATCAGGAAGGAAGTCTAGTTGGGTCGGGGGGACCAAACAACTGGCAGGAAGTCCTGGTGGGTTGAAGATCGGACATCAAGCAGAGAAAATCCTTCGAGGAGGGATAGGCTTGCGGGGGGGCCCAATGTGGTCCTTCG
Organism: Wurfbainia villosa; assembly: GCA_025175895.1. Classification (NCBI taxonomy): domain Eukaryota; kingdom Viridiplantae; phylum Streptophyta; class Magnoliopsida; order Zingiberales; family Zingiberaceae; genus Wurfbainia; species Wurfbainia villosa. The sequence goes on from CM045987.1 coordinate 6,631,191, forward strand.
TTTGAGGGGGGGATTGTTGGGAGTATGGGGAATACAATCAAAGTCCCACATTGGTAAGACATGGAAAAGATCATGTGCTTATAAGAAAAAAGATATCTCCATTGGCATGAGGCCTTTTGGGTAAAGCCCAAAAATAAAACCATGAGGGCTTAGGCCCAAAGTGGACAATATCATGCCATTGTGGAGATATGTGGAGCTTATAAGCACTAACAAATCCTGTGCCTCAGATAACCGTCGTCTGATCACTCGTACCAACTCTGCATCCTGCTGGACACTCTGAGGCCCCAATATCTATCGTTCCCCAACTTCCTCCCATAACTCAGGAGATCTGCAGGGTCTGCTGTATAATGCCTCGAATGGAGCCATCTGGATAGAAGAGTGGTAACTGTTGTTGTAGGCAAACTCCACTAAAGGAATGTGATCCTCCCAACTGCCACCGAAATCTATGACGCAAGATCTCAATAGATCCTCCAGAGTCTGAATGGTACGTTCGGACTGTCCTTTGTCTGCGGATGAAAGGCTGTACTGAGTCGAAGCTTTGTGCCCATGGCCTACTGCAGACTCTGCCAGAATCGGGAAGTAAAGCGCGGATCTTTATCAGATATGATACTCAATGGTACACAATGCAATCTGATGATCTCTCGGCAATACAATTCCGCTAGACGATCCAATGAATCCGTCTCACACATTGGAAGGAAGTGAGCTGATTTGGTTAATCGATCCACGATCACCCAAATCACAGTATGTCCTTTACGGGTTCTGGGTAACCCCGTAACGAAGTCCATCGTAATATGCTCCCACTTCCATTCTGGGATCGGAATTTTCTGAAGTAACCCAGCAGGTTTCTGATGTTCAACCTTCACTTACTGGCATACTAGGCATCGTGCGACAAAGTCCGCAATATCTCGTTTCATACCGTTCCACCAGTATAAGCGCAATCTCTGCATCCAAAGTACCACCAGATGTATAGAAAATCTCGATGTGCTTCTGTGCGGTTCCTCCTTAATCGGTGTGTGTCCTAACACATAGTCATCCTCAAAGCACACCACCATTCTCGCTCGAGAAATCCGTCGACGTTACGAGTCTATTGTGCCGCCAAGAACTGCGCAGATGCCGATCATCGACTTGTGCTTCCTTGATCCTCTCGGCAATGGCGGACTGGGCAACCATAGAAACTAATATCCCCCGAGGTGTTTGACCATGTTGTATTAATCCCATCTTTGAGAACCGAACTAGATCGAATCTCGGATGTGGCCGTAACTCCACGAGACTTCTGCTCGCGCATTCGCTACCACATTAGCTTTTCGGATGATCTTGGATGGTGCGTCGTAATCCTTCGATACTCCATCCATCGCCTCTGCCTCGTGATTCAGCTCTTTCGTGTGAGCAGATACTTTAGACTTTATGGTACATGTAGATCTCAAAGGTAATCCCATACAAGTAGTGCCTCCATATCTTCAATGCGAAAATAATGGCGGCTAACTCCAGATCGTGCACTGTGTTAGCAATATATGAGAGATGTCCTAAGGCAATCGCCTTATGTATGAACCATTTATATGATAAATGAAGATTCACTATTTGAGTATACATGTTTTATGTATTTGATTGGATCTTAAACTCATTTACTGAATGTCACGATACGATTCACAGCATGAGAGAATTTGTGATTGGATCACAACTAGTGAGTATCTCTACATGTGTAATTGTGATGTATCGGAATTATCCTAGTCGATGAATTGATGGATTTGGACACCATCAATTACGCCGAGACTAGCAGTATACTCCTTGGTGTATCCAAGCGGTGATTCTCACCGGCCGGAGACATAGTGATGTCGGAGTTAATCGTGGATGCTAGTTATGGTAACTAGTTCATTGGAGTGACCGGTAGTAAGACTTCATATGGTTCTCTGCATATATAGATATGTCAATGAAGTTCTTCGTGGCTTAAGTGCGATGTTCCTTTGACTTGCGGTATTCATCTTGATCATGGAGACTTATGCTTTGACATCTTAAGCAAACATCTCTAGGAGATGTGGACCCGGATGATTGGGTATAAGTCAAGTGATCGAAGATGTTTGAATAGCCTATAAAGATTCACCACTCCTTGCGAGGAGATGTATACCCATGGTCTCGTCGGATTGTTACTAAAGTCTTTGGCCAAAGCATTACATGTTTAGAGTAAAGTACTCTTGATACATGTGGAGTAACTAGAATCCGTAGGGCGAGGAAATGATACTTGGGCTAGGTGTGGCGTAGTCGGCCTAGTGAGGGGCCCGACACAATAGACCATGTCACGAACCAAGTGGGTATAAGATGAGTGAAGGAATGGGGCACGATTCATTCGAGCTCAAGGGTTTGAAATAGTTACGGATCAACCGTTGATCTTTTGGTTAATTGGGGATCATGATGTACTACTAGGTGCCACTCATGATCGTTCTATAATTAATGGTTAATTATAGACGGCCAACATAAACCGAGAACCTATTTGGTCACACGCACAACGAGTGTAATCCAAAGGATTTAAAACGAGCTTGAGAATGAGATTCTCAGACCGAGAGAAACTATGTTTGGTTGGACCAAACATAAAGCGAGCATGAAATTGTTTCAGTCGCAATGGAAGCGTGGATGGGCTGCGTCTTATGAAGACGTAATGGATGGACCAAAATGGTTTGGTTCTAATCCAATGGATAAGAATAAACCAAAGGGTTTGGTTTATTTTAAACGAATGAACGAAAAGTTGGTTCGGTTCATTTTAACTTAAAATAAACCATCATGGTTTGGTTTATTTTAACTTATCTTAATGGAGCGGGTTAACGGGCTTTATGGATATGATCCATTAACCATTAAGAGAATTAGTTCTCTATAAAAGTGGGCTTAAGGGATTGTTAAACCCTAATTAATCCAAACCCTAGCCCCCCCTTGAGTTGCCGCCCACTCCTTGGAGGAGTTTTCGGCGCCAACCCAAGAGCAGCCGCCGCCCAGCCTTGTGCCGCCGTCCAAGACCCTTGCCGGCATCCAAGCTCCAGCCGGTGAACCTCCGGCGACCCTCCGGTGATCTCCTATAGGTTCGGCATCAAGGTGAGCCTTTTCTCTCCTTGTTTTGGCCGGCGCCTACTCCTCCACCAAGCTGTCCAGTTTTCTGGACAGCTTCTTCTCCTCTCGTCGGAGCGTCGTTTGGACGACGGTTAGTGCTCCGACAGCGGCTAACTTACCGGGGATTTGATCTCCGGTAATCCTCTGAGGTGGAGGACGAAGGATTCGTCAAACGGTTGACGAATACCTCTCCGGAGAAGCGAGTTTTGAGAACTGGTTTTGGATCCGAATTTGGATTCGGATCGTGATCATCTCTCGATCACGTCGTCTTCAACACGAGGCTAGTAACCCGTACGAAGACGAAGCTCGTGACTTAGCGAAGTCATCCCGAGGAGCTCGGCGTGGATACGGATAGAGACGATTCTTACGAGGATCGTTCCGGTTGATGCCGTTCCCGCTACACGTCATACGAAAGGTATAACGTAGTTAATTTCCTTTTATTGCAAATTTTAATTTACGGTTATGTCTACACTTGTTGTAATAGCATGCGTGTGTTGTGTGTGTTGTAATAAATAGGAGTATTTATTATTTTTAATTGCTTCCGCTGTGCTCATGTTTACGAAACATGATCGAACACACACACGCCGCGGTGCCGGAAACCCAACAGTGGTATCAGAGCCAGGTTGTGTTTCGACATAATCGTAAAAATGGTTTTGCGATAGTCATAATGTATTTCTGGAAATTTTCTAAATTTTGGAAATTTAGAAGTATTTATGGAAATTTTTCAATTTTGGAAAGTCTAGAAGTATTTATGGAAATCTTCCACTTTTGGAAAGTTGGAAGTATTTATGGAAATTGATATTTTCCATAAATAAAATATTTGATTAGATTCTGGAAATTTGTTTCCTAATTTAATCATGATTTGATTTGGAAAATCAAATCTTAAAATATTTTATTTCCATAAGTAGTTTTAATGATTTAGGAAATTGGTTTCCTAAATAGATTTTCCTTAATCAAATAATTCCATGAATAAAATATGTGATTAGATTTGGAAATTTGTTTCCTAATTTAATTATGATTTGATTTGGAGAATCAAATCTTAAACATATTTTATTTCCATAAAGAGTTATGACATATAAGGAAATTATATACATGACATAATTGTATGCCATGTAATTGCATTAGATGCATAACATTATGCCATGCGTGTCGTGACATGTAGATGTATGCCATGTATGCCATGCCATGTAGATAATAGTTATTTGCATGCAAAGAGGATGAGACATAAAAACCCCTAATCAATATTAAAGCCTACACCTTCCATTAATATGGTTAGAACCAGAGTTCTGTTTCTTGTTTGGGTTGTTGGACTCTCTCCAAGCCCGGCTCGAACCTGAATATGTTCAAACCATGAAATAGTTTAATACTAATATGGTAAGAGTCAGAGGTCAATCGTTAGCTTTGGTTGTTGGACTCTCTCCAAGCTGGGCTAATTGGTTGAATGCGCTCTAACCATATTAAAACTATGTCCCGATTAATGGGTTGGCTTTAAAGAGCATCGATTTGTTGGACTCTCTCCAAGGTCGATGTAAAGGGAGGTGAAGTTGGGTGCTATGCATATGATGCATACTTGTTAATGTGTTAACAACCCAATGTATGTGTAAACATTCAATTAGTTGATAGCACATTGTGATAGTTACATATACATGATATGTAATCGGTATACTTGATACCCACCATCATAGCTAAGAATGGCTTGTTGGACTCACTCCAAGGTTGTTCTTATCTATGATGGATATCAGCCCATTCGGAGATGGACCTACGATCTCCCGAAGTGATTTTAAGGGGTTTTGAAATTCGAAAAATGAATGGGATTTATAAATGTATATTGATGCATTTTAAAATCATCTTTCTCATATATGCTCGTTTTGTATTTCTAAGTTAATATATTGATCATGATGTGTTTGAATTTGCGTTCCATTTTGGATTCAAATAAATTGACTGGGCCGAGCTTCATGGACTAGCTTAGAAGCTTGAGAATTGTTCTCAAGGTTGAAAAGCTTGCAAATGTCCTCGAAGCGCCTCTTCCCGCCCGTCATAGTGATGATGCAACTCTGGACCAATTGTTGGCCTATCAGAAACATGTGAGTGATTCTGAACAAATGAGTTGCATCATGCTAGCCACGATGGAACCCAAGCTAAAGCGGCATGAGCATATGGATGCTCATATCGTAGTCCTTCATCTTTGTGAGTTGGTTGATGAGCAAGTGAGATTGAAGGTTGAAGTCTCAGCTCCTCTTCACCTACGAGATGCTAGGAGGTTCATCGTGATCTTGCTCAATATCTTTGAAGGCTGTGGAGTCTTACGAGAAGCATGAGCGAGGGCAGTCTTTGTTAGTTGATTCCTCGAAGAAAGGTTCTAAGAGGAAGTCAAAGGAATAGCGAAGGAAAGAAGAGAAAGGCTAAGAAGGTAGAACTAGCACAAAAGGAAACTTGCCATCATTATGGCAAGGAGAGCCATTTGTGAAGAAAGTGCAAGATTTATCTTGAGTTCGTGAAGAAGGATAAGGCATCGGATGCCCCATCTTCTTCAGAAATCTTCTTTATTGATTGTCATTCTATTTCCTCAGACACTTGGGTATTTGATACTGGGTGTGACTCACATATATGTAATGACATACATGGGCTATGGAATAGAAGAAGACTCGTCAAGGGGAGAGTCAAATTTACGTGTTGGGAATGGAGCAACGGTTGCTGCACTCGCCATCGGAATATATTTGTTGGAACTCCCTGTAGGACTTGTCTTAGAACTGGACAATTGCTTGTATGTTCCTTCGTTGATAAAGAACATCATTTCTATTTCTTGTCTAAATAGAAATGGGTTTCATTTGACTTTTAGTAACAATTGTTGTTACATAACTTTGAATGGGGTTCTTTATGGGACTGGAACTTTAAGCAATGGTGTATCTACGTTGGACGTATCCAGTGACATTTGCAATATCGAAGCGAGCAACAAGCGTGCTCGAAAGGATAATCAAATAGACTCCTACATGTGGCATTGTCATCTTGGCCATGTAAGTAAGAAACGCATGTCCGAATTACACCGATGTGGAATTCTAGAATCGTTTGAATTGGATTCATACGATACATGCGAATCATGCTTAAAAGGCAAGATGACTAAGTTACCTTTTACGGGAAAAGGTGAACGAGTGGGAGAGTTGCTAGGCCTAATACATAGTGATGTATATGGACCTATGTCAACTCAATCTTTAGGAGGCTATAGCTACTTCATTACCTTCACCGATGATCACTCACGGTTTGGGTATGTGTTCTTGATGAAACACAAGTATGAAGCCTTTGAAAGGTTCAAAGAATTAAGAAATGAAGTAGAGAAACAACATGACAAGAGTATTAAAATACTTCGATCGGATCAAGGTGGTGAATACTTAAGTCAAGAGTTTCTTGATTATCTAAGAGACAATGGCATATTGTCTCAATGGACTCCGCCCTATACACCACATAATGGGGTATCGAGGCGTAATCGACCTTGTTGGACATGGTCAGTCAATGATGAATCATGCGACTCTTCCCAAGTCCTTTTGGGGTTATGCACTTGACATATTGTTTACTTGTTAAGCAGAATGCCTACAGGTAGTCTCTACTACTCCATATGAGATATGGGCTAGTAAGAAACCTCATGTATCTTACTTGAAGATATGGGGTTGTCACCTTATGTGAAGCGGGTGTATCGGACAAGCTGGATGCTAAGTCGATAAATGTCTATTTATTGGATACCCTAAGGAAACAAGGGTTACCAATTCTATCATCTGTGGAACAAAGGTGTTTGTTTCAAGGCATCTTTGTGTTTCTAGAGAAAGAGTTTCTCTTGCAGAAAGCGTGGGAGTGTCGTCGAGCTTGAGGAGGCTCGAGAGACTCAAATGAACATTGATGAGATACAGTGAAGCACAACTGACAACTCATAGTGATGAGCAATTTGGACCTGTTATTGTAACACCACATCTTCGTAGATCCGTAGAACACACAACATTCACGAGAGATATGGATTCTCGTAAGTGAATCGAGCAGCGTGTTACTCATTGATGATGAGAGCCTACAGTTATGAAGAAGTGCTGACAAGTTTAGAAAGGGATAAGTGGCTTGGTGCCATGAAGTCGGAAATGGATTCCATGTATGAAAACCAAGTTTGGAACTTAGTTGACCCACCTGAAGGCATAAAGCCTATAGGGTGCAAGTGGGTTTTCAAGAAGAAAACCGACATGGATGGTAATGTGATTACCTATAAGGCTAGATTGGTGGCGAAAGGATATCGTCAAAAACAAGGTGTTGATTATGACGAAACCTATTTGCCTGTAGCTATGCTTAAATCCATTCGGATGCTCCTGGCCATAGCGGCTCATTATGATTATGAGATATGGCAGATGGATGTGAAAACAGCTTTCCTTAATGGAAACCTGCTCGAGGATGTGTATATGATACAGCCTGAGGGTTTCACATCGGTTGATAAAACCAAGGTATGCAAATTGCGACGATCCATTTATGGATTGAAGCAAGCATCCAGGAGCTGGAATATCCGTTTTGATGAGACGATCAAAAGTTTGATTTCTCACAAAATCGACGAACCTTGTGTGTACAAGAAGGTTAGTGGGAGTCGATCGTGTTCCTAATATTGTATGTCGATGACATATTACTTATAGGAAAGCGATGTGTCAATCTTCTGATCGATTAAGGTTTGGTTATCAAGACATTCTCCATGAAAGACACAGGAGAAGCAACCTACATCCTTGGGATTAAGATCTATAGAGATAGATCGAAGCGGTTGCTTGGTCTTTCGCAGTCTACATATATAGGCCGAGTGCTAAGAGGTTTAGCATGTCGGAATCCAAGAAAGGTTATCTCGCCCATCGGGCATGGGGTACACCTTTCAAGTCTATGTGTCCGCCACGAAGGCGAGAGGATTTGCATGAGTAAGATTCCTATGCATCCACAATAGGATCTATCATGTATGCTATGTTATGTACGAGGCCCGATGTATCGTGACGCTCGAGTGTCACGCGGCGGATACCAATCCGATCGAGAATGGATCATTGGCGGTATTAAGGCGATCCTTAAGTACTTGAGAAGAACTAAGGATGTGTTCCTAATATATGGAGAAGGGTACATGGTGATACGTGGGTATCACGGATGCGGATCGGAGACAAGGATGATTCCATGTCTTAGTGCAGGTATGTATTCACCTAGAATGGAGGCAATAAGTTGGAAAGGTTCCAAGCTTGACACTATAGCGGATTACGCCACTAAGGCGAGAATCGTTGCGGCTTTAGGCGAAAAAGAGCGGTTTGGATCAAGTAGTTCATCTATGAACTTGATGTGGTCTCATCAATGATCCAAACATGTGCTTCAGCTATCATCTTATCGGAGAGATCATCGGTAGGAAGCGAAATACAAATCGAGAAAATTCCCACTTTGAAAGGAACTTAGCGGATCCCTTGACTAAGGCATTACCTCAAAATAAGTTTGAGGGTCATGTTAGAGCTTATGGTATTGGATACCGTAGCGATTGGCATTAGGCCAAGTGGGAGTCTCTGTTAGTAATATATGAGAGATGTCCTAAGGCAATCGCCTTATGTATGAACCATTTATATGATAAATGAAGATTCACTATTTGAGTATACATGTTTTATGTATTTGATTGGATCTTAAACTCATTTCTTGAATGTCCACGATCGATTCACGGCATGAGAGAATTTGTGATTGGATCACAACTAGTGAGTATCTCTACATGTGTAATTGTGATGTATCGGAATTATCCTAGTCGATGAATTGATGGATTTGGACACCATCAATTACGTCGAGACTAGCACGAGGTATACTCCTTGGTGTATCAAGCGGTGATTCTCACCTTTTGGAGACATAGTGATGTCGGAGTTAATCGTGGATGCTAGTTATGGTAACTAGTTCATTGGAGTGACCGGTAGTAAGACTTCATATGGTTCTCTGCATATATAGATATGTCAATGAAGTTCTTCTTGTGGCTTAAGTGCGATGTTCCTTTGACTTGCGGTATTCAAGTCATCTTGATCATGGAGACTTATGCTTTGACATCTTAAGCAAACATCTCCGAGGAGATGTGGACCCGGGATGATTGGGTATAAGTCGAAGTGATCGAAGATGTTTGAATAGCCTATAAAGGATTCACCACTCCTTGCGAGGAGATGTATACCCATGGCCTCTCGTCGGATTGTTACTAAAGTCTTTGGCCAAAGCATTACATGTTTAGAGTAAAGTACTCTTCGATACATGTGGAGTAACTAGAATCCGTGGGGCGAGGAAATGATACTTGGGCTAGGTGTGGCGTGAGTCACTAGTGGGGTGACACAATAGACCATGTCACAACCAAGTGGGTATAAGATGAGTGAAGGGAATGGGGCACGATTCATTCGAAGCTCTTGAAGGGTTTGAGAAATAGTTACGGATCAGCGTTGATCTTTTGGTTAATTGGGGATCATGATGTACTACTAGGTGCCACTCATGATCGTTCTATAATTAATGGTTAATTATAGGCTAACATAAACCGAGAACCTATTTGGTCACACGCTGCGAGTGTAATCCAAAGGATTTAAAGCGAGCTTGAGAATGAGATTCTCGGGCCGAGAGAAACTATGTTTGGTTGGACCAAACATAAGCGAGCATGAAATTGTTTGATCGCAATGGAAGGCGTGGATGGGCTGCGTCTTATGAAGACGTAATGGATGGACCAAAATGGTTTGGTTCTAATCCAATGGATGAGAATAAACCAAAGGGTTTGGTTTATATTAAACGAATGAACCAAAGGTTGGTTCGGTTCGTTTTAACTTAAAATAAACCATCATGGTTTGGTTTATTTTAACTTATCTTAATGGAGCGGGTTAACGGGCTTTATGGATATGATCCATTAACCATTAAGAGAATTAGTTCTCTATAAAAGTGGGCTTAAGGGATTGTTAAACCCTAATTAATCCAAACCCTAGCCCCCCCTTGAGTTGCCGCCCACTCCTTGGAGGAGTTTTCGGCGCCAACCCAAGAGCAGTCGCCGCCCAGCCTTGTGCCGCCGTCCAAGACCCTTGCCGGCATCCAAGCTCCAGCCGGTGAACCTCCTGCGACCCTCCGGTGATCTCCTATAGGTTCGGCATCAAGGTGAGCCTTTTCTCTCCTTGTTTTGGCCGGCGCCTACTCCTCCACCAAGCTGTCCAGTTTTCTGGACAGCTTCTTCTCCTCTCGTCGGAGCGTCGTTTGGACGACGGTTAGTGCTCCGACAGCGGCTAACTTACCGGGGATTTGATCTCCGGTAATCCTCTGAGGTGGAGGACGAAGGATTCGTCAAACGGTTGACGAATACCTCTCCGGAGAAGCGAGTTTTGAGAACTCGTTTTGGATCCGAATTTGGATTCGGATCGTGATCATCTCTCGATCACGTCGTCTTCAACACGAGGCTAGTAACCCGTACGAAGACGAAGCTCGTGACTTAGCGAAGTCATCCCGAGGAGCTCGGCGTGGATACGGATAGAGACGATTCTTACGAGGATCGTTCCGGTTGATGCCGTTCCCGCTACACGTCATACGGAAGGTATAACGTAGTTTAATTTCCTTTTATTACAAATTTTAATTTACGGTTATGTCTACACTTGTTGTAATAGCATGCGTGTGTTGTGTGTGTTGTAATACATAGGAGTATTTATTATTTTTAATTGCTTCCGCTGTGCTCATGTTTACGAAACATGATCGAACACACACACGCCGCAGTGCCAGAAACCCAACACACTGGGTAATTTCTCTCGTGATCTTTTAGTTGACGGGAGGCATAAGATACCACACGGTTGGACTGCATCAGGACTGCACCCAACCCTTGGATAGAAGCATTTGTATAGAGAACCATCCCATCAACACCAGAAGGAATCACTAAGATTGGTGCAGAAACTAGCCGTCGCTTATGCTCCTGGAAGCTAGTTTCACAAGCCTCTGACCAGGTGAATTTGACCCCTTTCCGAGTCAGACGAGTGAGTGGCATGGCGATACTCGAGAATCCCTCCACGAATCTCTGATAATACCCGGCCAGACCAAGGAAACTACGGACCTCCTGAACTGATTTTGGCTGCTCCCAACTGGTAATCGCCTCAATCTTCTGGGGATCTACAGAAATACCTCTGTTGGAAACCACATGTTCAAGAAAACCCACTGAGGATAACCAGAACGAACATTTGCTAAACTTGGCATACAACTGCTCCTGTCGTAATATCTCCAATACTATCCGCAGATGTTGTTCATGCTCTTCCTCGGATCGAGAATAAATCAATATATCGTCGATGAACACTATTACGAACTGATGTATATACCTCAGGAATACCCGGTTCATTAAGTCCATAAATGCAGCTGAGGCATTCGTGAGACCGAAAGGCATCACTAGAAACTCGTAATGTCCATAACGGGTGCGGAAAGCTATTTTCTGAACATCCTCATCTCTTATCCGAAGCTGATGATATCCTGAGCGCAGATCAATTTTAGAATACACACATGTATCCTTAAGCTGATCGAACAAATCTTCTATCCTCGGCAGTGGATATCCTGAGCGCAGATCAATTTTAGAATACGCAACGATCCATCCTTCTTCTTGAAAAAGAGTACTGGTGCTCCCCATGGTGAAACACTAGGTCGGATGAATCCATTATCTAGCAACTCCTGTAGCTGAACTTTAAGTTCATTCTGCTCCTTTGATGCCATCCGATAAGGAGGTTTCGATATAGGCGCAGTTCCTGGAATCACCTCTATCGCAAATTCAACTTGCCTAGGAGGTGGCAAGCCTGGAAGTTCATCGGGAAATACATCTGGATACTCTCGGACTACTTGCACATCAGAGAGGGGTGGTAGTCCTTCATTCTCAACTTTGACCAGAGATAGCAAATAACCTTGACAACCCTGGGCCAATAACTTCTGAGCCTGTAAAGCTGATATAATGGATAATCCATCGTCTCTAGTACCAACAAATTCCCAAGCTGGTTGATCTGGTGGTTAGAATGTCACCACTCTTGCTCTACAATCCACTGTAGCATGATAAGCGGCTAACCAGTCCATACCGAGAATAATATCGAACTCTATCATTTCCAACACCTGAAGGTCCACTGTAAGGATATGCCCGTCAAAGTCTAATGGGCAACCCTTAATTTCTTGGTGGCTAGTCAGCACCTCTCCTGACGGTAAGGATACTGCTAACCCACAAGAACGAACCCTTGGGATCCTTCTCTACTCTACCCAGAAATATTCTAGATACGAATGAGTGAGAACTACCGGTATCAATCAAAGTATCAGCATATATGAAATAAACTGAAACCATACCCCGAATGACTGATCCTCACCACTGGTGGCCTCATCTCTCGTGATGGCAAAACTCGTCTCAGTTTTGATTTGACCGATCCCGATAAAGAAGTAGTGTGCCTCCACTGGGCCGAAGTCGACTGAGGTGTCAAGATCGAGTCATCGTGCGGTGCATAAGGTAACCCTGAGAGCTGGCTGGTAACGACGGCGGTGCATATACCCCTGGGTAGTAGATCATCGGAGATGCAGGATACTGGATCGATGTCGACATCACTGTAGGAGCGCCTCGTGATCGATACAAGTGTGCCGTGGAGGTATGCCGCCTCTGTCCATAAAGATCGTGCATACGCGGTCCTCTCCTGCCGCGTTGGACTGTCTTCCCTTGTTAGAGCTATCAGAAAACTCCAACTGTGCTCTCAACGTACACTCTCGGCTAGTATGTCCGGGTTGCTTGCAATAGTAGCAAACCGGCTACTCCAAAGGACACTCTGGAGCTCTATGACTTCCGGATCCGCATTTATAACATCCAGTTCTGCTCTGACTCTTACGGTTCTTCTGAGACCCTCCAGAGAATTCTGATGCTGGATGCTTCCCCTTCTGCGATCTAGATGACCCTTCTGTCGCACCTCATGTAGTTCCTTTTTGCTCCCCTTTCTTCTGAGTCCCCTGAGCTGAACCCTGGTTCTGCTGCTTGCCCTTAGTCATCTGTTTCTCGATATCTTTCTCCTTGGAGATTTGTTGGGAAGTCATCTCGATAAAGAGGGCACGGTCCAATGCCTCCCTATAGGAGGTAATACTAGATCCTGACATCCTCGCTTTGATATAAGCTGCTAGGTCCTGGGTGAACTGGTACATCCGGTCTGAATCCTGCGCTACCAAATGAGAGCAGAACTCTGATAGTCTGGTAAACTCTGCGTTGTACTCCATAACAGAATGGTCACCTTGCTTCAGGCTTAGAAACTCCTGACGACGTGCTGTAGAAAACACCAAAGGAAAGTACTGCCTCCAGAAAGCGTCTCGAAAGCTAGCCCAAGTAATCCCACGCTCCCCAGATAGAGTCTTCTGCAATTTCCACCAAGTGACAGCCTGATCTCTGAGATGATATGCAGCAAGGCCCACCTTCTCCACATCTGTGCAGTTTATATACTCGAAGGTGTCTTCCATATTTTCCAGCCAAGATCGGGCAATCCATGGGTCGGACTCCCCTCGGAACAAGGTGAACTTCTCCTTGGATGATCATGCTAACACGAGTATCCGTGACTTATCATTAAGCCTACTGGACTCTGTGGGCTCTGGCGTAGTCAGTGGTGTATCCGGATTCTGAGGCTCCGGGTCACCAATAGGGGTTTGCTGAGGTGGTGCTTGAGTAGCAGGCTCAGTCTCAACAGTATCTCGTCCCCTCCCTCTGGCTGCTCGCCTGGATGGACGACCTCGACCACGAGTCTGAACAGGTGGCATGACTCTGACAGTATTCACCTGTTGAACAAGTCTAGATAAGCATCTAACTAAAGTATAAATTATCAAGAATACTTACTTCATGCTGCCTGAGCTTATGCGAATCCCATCTCACAAAAACCAAAACCGAAAAATATACCGACTCCCGAGAATCCAAGACTCAAAAAAAAAATCATAATATGGCATCGCAGAACCTTTGGCTCTGATACCAATAAAGTTGTCACGCCCCGAGAGTATGCCGTGCCGAAAATCAAACGGACGGCATCTCCCCTGTACGTGGCAACATCTCGGGTTAATACAAGGTCCGTAGGCCCACAACAACAACATAATAAACAGATATAAGTATATCAAACACACACAGGGGAAACATAAACACATACCACAACAAGAATACCAAAAACATAGAGGTGTACACCACCTGACAAGACTACAGTACTAAAATAGTACATAAAGCAACGACACAAAACAAGGTCCACAACATAACGACGAAGTCCATACATAAACTCGAGTCAATAACATAGAACCAAAAATCCATAACACAACCACAAATCACAAATCCTCGTGAGACTCAAAATGTGATGGGATGGATCATCGGCGCAACTCCAAGTAGTCACGAAGACCTCTACCTGTTACCTGGGCGACAGAAAAACCCAGGGTCCGTGGGAGTGAGTAAAACTCAGCAGGTAATAGATAAACATGTATATTAATATCACATGTATTTCGACAGTAAAATCTACAGGTATCACTAGCATGATAACATATCCATGTATATACCTTCTAACCAAAAGTCAATATGAACTGCAGACATACCTGAACGTCTGCTACGCTACACCTATCCAACCTGAGCACATATCCACAACATATGGTATAAGGAATAGTACTACTATACTACATCCTGATATGGGTCAAGGGTATCACAATGAATAACTAACAAGTATACATGTACTGGCCTATTACCATACAGAAAAATGTAATAACATGTATGAATATGTGCAAACAAATGCAACAAACATAGTACATACAAATGCAGCATCACAATAAGCATATCTATATATAGACTGCATCTATATACGTATGCTAATCACAATCATCCATATATATATATATACATGCATATATGTATATATATGGTAATATGCAAAAATGCCATAAGTCGGCAATGCAGCATGCATGGTCATGTCGGCTCACCCTAAAGCTACCACGACCCCAGTGTGGCCTCGGTGGCTCGAGAATGACAACTGCCCCAACTCAACACCAACCACTACTCTCGAGTGGCCGAGTGGGCAGTATGATCGAGTAGCATATAAGCGTAAAGAGCAAGCTACACGATGGGGGTCCCTACTGTTGGCCACTCCGACAGTCACTACCCATGAGTGGTCGAGTGCCACACACGCAGGACTACGACATGCAAATCCAACTATCACCGTCTGTAGTGATAGAGTATGGCACTACAATGCTCTGCCCTCACACCAGTTACTCCTCCTATGAGTGACCGTGGATGCAGGATGACTGGCGACACTCTCAACCACAAGGGAGACATCATCGCCAGCGTGCATGCAAATGACATGAATGTAAGGTCTCACAAACAGACATCCACCATAGACTATCTATTCTACAGAGGGTTGTGCTAACCAGATCAACGCACTCTCTATCCTGTAGAGAGTCGTGCTCAACTGATCGTATCAGACTAGGACCACCGGTCCGTAGCGACACCCTAAATACCATTCACCCGACCATTTACATAATGCATGGTCGGTAGAAACATGCACTCTAAGGGGTACTAGAATTAACTCTAGGTTCAAGGCATCATCTACCTACGGATGACCTTTTTGCCCAACTTACAATCAGGTTGTCATCCGGACTTTACTACTTGTATTTAACTTAAATAAATTCTAAGTTATTTACATCATCTATATGTATAACTCCTAATCATGGTAAAATAAACTTGATAGTAGCAAAGAGTTAATAGCCAACGGATAAAGTATCAAGCATAAGATAAATAGAACAGGATCAAGGTAACATGATCATTTAAGATGATCATGCATCTAAATCTGTATGCATTAACTACCTGACCAGGGTAGGAATTACCCACCTGCTGTCAATGCTCGTGGTAATTGAGTCCTCACGGCCGCGGACCCGTCTCGTATCCACGTCTTGCAAGTATCATCAATTATCATTCAGTGAAAGCATACAATATATATATATCAATTCACTACTACATCGTTCATATATTTACGTCCTTCTATCGAATGTGAATTAAAAGTCCCAATCAACCATGGCCGATTCACTATAACCAACCATCACATTAGACCCTCACCTGGTACGATTAACATCATAATTAAAACAACCCAATATTGAATAAGATCAAGAACAACCCTATTTATCTAAAAGGATCACAGAACACACAAAATCACCCCTTTAAAATACTAAGGTCAGATAGTATACCCTAGATTGCATCTAACCCCGTCATATACCATCTACATCAGCCGCAGCCACTGACCCATGTCAACTATTGAATCAAAATTGTATTCACAGCACACCGGAGGGAAATTGATTTGGCTTACCAACACCTAAAGCTTTACTGACAGTACCAATCCTTAACCGGAATGTAAACAAATCACTGCCCAAAAACCAAATCAACACTTCGACGATAAACCCAACCCTAACAGAGACAACGTCCATTAGCCAACATCACAACCATTTCTAACGCCAGCCCCTGCTCACATCCACACAGCCACCTCTACGGTAAGCACCATCGACAGCCAAACCACACACTGGACAGTAGGGAAAGGGAAGAGATGGATCGTGCTTACCAGCGAATTCAGCGCAGTACTCCCCCAAATCACTCTGTTCCCGGAAACAACCACTGCCCAAAAATCACAATGGTCTCAGCCAAGGGGAAAAACACACGGTAAACAATGAGAATCCAGGCTTACCGATAGTAGGAACTTCACCGGCCAAGCAATTCCTCCAAGATCCTCAGTCGGCCGGAAACAAACACTGCCCCAAATTAGGTTTCGAGCTTAGCCACACCAAATCCACAGAGCATCTTATTCTTGTTCAAGGTAAGGAGAATCCAAGATCGATGCTTACCTTTCCTCGACTCCAAGCGGCAGTGGACTGCTCGGTTTGCCAGAAACTCAAGAACACCGCCCAAATCGGCGCTTCCAGCCATCCCGGGAAGGCTGTCGAGGTCGCCGGCTACTTCTTGCGGAGGGGAGAGTCGTGAGGCGAGAAGACCGGTGAGGAGAGGGCGTCCGGCGTCCGACATTCCGTGGAGGCGAGATCGCTCGGAGAAGGGAATCGTCGCGCATGCAAAGGCAAAGAAAACCGAAGTCGCGGCAGTGATCGAAGGAACGCTCGATTTAAGTCGCGGGGTGAAACCGTAACTGGACGAAAAATACGGCTTGGCGTTAATGGGGGATAACGGGTCGGGTTTCTTTTGTTTAACGGGTTGGATTTCAGACCCGTTAAGCCCATTAACAAAAAGGGTCATTAGAAATTTCCATTCGAGTCCAAAAAAATTTCTAAAAATTTCTGGAAAAATTTCTATAGGGTATTTTCCTAATTACCCAACATTTATTTTATTTTATTTTATTTATTTATTTATTTATTTTTCTGGTATTTTACACCTGACCTTCTAAATCGAACAAGGAGGGTTCTCCTTTCTGCAATTCAGAAAGAGAGGGACAACAATTCTCCCCCCATTCATGTTATAGCTGATCCCATCCTCGACCTTAGAGAGTCTGAGAACCTGTTTGATGATGGCCAACGTATCTCTGATCTTTCCACTACTTTCAAACACACTGTTAAATTTTTGCATCCTTTAATCACTGTTGAGCGCTCCCACTCTATCGCTTACACATGGTGATCTCCACTCCAGGAGAACATCTCACACGGATAAGCCGGCACTCTCGGTATTTCTCCTTGATAACCATTCATCGCAAAGAACTACGGACCTTGATAAGCCCTTCACGTATGTATGCACATCGCCACCCCTCATAGAAGGGAGGGGCATGCGGTTGGATAAGGAGCAGCTCCTAATTGTTCTGATGTATTCCAATTCGTTTTCACCGAGCAATGCCCACCAACTTGAGAGGCAAAGGGTGCCACACTTTTTCTTGGGAAAATCTGATGAACATACTTCAGAGAAATACATAAGTTGTAGGAATAAGATAACTTCCAAATATTTGGAAAATCCAAAGAAGAAATTTTCATTTCCTGATTGCCAAGCCTACTTACAGGTTTTTTCTAGGTCTCAATTGACCAACTCTGAGCTTAATGCATCATGAACTACCCATGCTTATCACACCAGAAGTATGGTTTTCTTTACAAAAATTTGGAGCTACACATGGCATCTTTATAGTTTTTATTATTCCCTCGAGTTGAGGCAAAGTGGGGAGGAGAGAAGTTTTCGCTCAGCCCGACGAGACCTTTCGTAAGCCCTCGACCCTACTGCAATGTTCGCCTGACCTGAAGAGGCCATTTGTAAGCCCTCAATCCTACCACAATGTTTTCATTATTCCCTCGAGTGGAGGCGAAGTAAGGAGGAGAGAAGTTTCCGCTCAGTCTGATGAGGCCATTAGTAAGCCCTCAACCCTGTTGTAGTGTTCATCTGGTTCGACAAGGCCATTTGTAAGCCCTCGACCCTGCCAGAGTATTTTTATTATTCCCACGAGTGGAGGTGAAGCAGAGAGGAGATAAGTTTTCACTCATTCGTGAGGAATTTGCTATAGCATTCACTCGTCTAGGTGAGGCCATTAGTAAGCTCTTGTCCCTGCTACAATATTTTCATTATTATCTTGAGTGGAGGTGTTGCGGGGAGGAGTGAAGCAAGTTAGGACCCTATGGAGGCAATTTGTAGGACCTTGCCTTGGTCGAAGTGCTCTGGCGACGTAAACACCTCGGTTCGGCCGAGGTAGTTCGTAAGCCCTCATGTCAACCTTCTTCTTATTCGGTTGAGGCAGTTTGTAAGCCCTTGTGTCAACTTTTTGTCTATTCGACCGAGGCCTCATGTCAACCTTTTTCCTATTCGGTTGAGATAGTTCGTAAGCTCTCGCACTGACTTTCTTCTTATTCAGTTGAGGCAGTTTGTAAGCTCTTGTGTTGACCTTCTTCTTATTCGACTGAGGCAGTTAGTAAGC
The DNA here is from genome assembly GCA_025175895.1 of Wurfbainia villosa. Taxonomy (NCBI): domain Eukaryota; kingdom Viridiplantae; phylum Streptophyta; class Magnoliopsida; order Zingiberales; family Zingiberaceae; genus Wurfbainia; species Wurfbainia villosa. The sequence goes on from CM045987.1 coordinate 6,650,189, forward strand.
CCTCATGTTGACCTTTCTTCTTATTTAGTCGAGGCAATTCGTAAGCCCTCATGATAACCTTTTTCCTATTCGGTCAAAGCAGTTCATAAACCCTCGTGCCGACCTTCTTCTTATTCAGCTGAGACAGTTCATAAGCATTCGTGTCGACCTTCTTCCTATTTGACTAAGGCAGTTCTTAAGTCATCGTGCTGACCTTTTTTCCTATTCGACCGAAGTAGTTCATAAGCCCTCATGCTGACCTTCTTCTTATTTGGTCAAGGCAGTTCGTAAGACCTCGTGCTGACCTTTTTTCTTATTCGACCGAGGAAATTCATAAGCCATCATGTCGACCTTTTTTCTATTCGGCCGAGGCAGTTCGTAAGCCTCGAGCCAATATTTTTTTTCCTATTTGGCCGAGGTAGTTCGTAAGTCCTTGAGCTGACCTTTCTACTATTCAACCGAGATAGTTTGCAAGCCCTCAGGCTGACCTTCCTCAAGCTGACAATCTTCATACCGACCAAGGTCATTCGTAAGCCCTTGAGTCAATTATCTCATTATTCATCTGAACATCTCATAAGCCCTTACTCTTGTCCTTCTCTTATTCGATCGTAATCGTTCGTAAGTCCTCAAGTTGATAATATTCTTATTCATGCGAGGCAGTTCATAAGTCATCACTTCGACTAACAGGATATTATTGATAAGTATGATATCCTCAAATAAAGGATAAGTAATAAAGCTAAAGTCAGACTCATCAGAGTGAATCATTTGACTATTTAGGTAGAGGTCACCAATGATACTGTTGAAATTAATCCATGATAAATGATGACACTTCATTGAGTGTTTTCTTGAGTATTCCTAACTCTCTTGAGTGTCAGACTCTCCCTAGCACCGACTCTCCCGAGTACTCACTCTTCCTCGAGCACTCTCCGGTTCCTCCAATTTCTATCACCCATAGCTGCTGAGTACCGTAACCTCCTGATAGGCTCAACTTCTCAAGCTCCCGAGTCAGTACTGCAACCTCCCGAGTGTCGCTCGAACACTCTGCCTTCCGAGTGCCGCTCAAGCACACTTCTTCTCGAGTGTTGCGTGAGCCCCGACCTCTCGAGTGCTGACCGAACACTCTGCTTCCTGAGTGCCGCTCAAGCACTCTGCTTCCCTAGTGCACACCCAAGTGTCAATCTCCTCGCCCAAGTTGCTTTCTTGAGCTCTGAGCCCCTATGACTTCTTCTCGAGTGACTCGACTTCCCAAATAGCTTCTTCCCGAATTATGTTCATGACTTCGTGATAGCACTCACTCTTGGGTACCTGATCTATATAACATATGTGACACCATTGGAAATATCCTAGTTTCATCCATATATGACAAAGAGAGAATAGGTCAGAGCATATGACGACTCCACACAACATCTGTCCCCTAACAACCCGACAAAGGACACCGATGTCAGATAAACTTGGTCGGTGGAGAAATAGGAGATCCAATATAAGGACTGATGGAGGTTTCTAGAGAGGAATTTTCTTCTTCTTCCTTTTCTTCTCTAAGCACTCTAGTAGAGGAGGATGCAAGATCTCACATATTTCCGATTATACAGGAGATAACTCTTCTTCTCCTCCTTCTTCTTCTTCTCCCTTAGTTTTTACTGTACTGAATAAATTTTCTTTCTTCTATGTCTTGTATGACTTAAGCATCGGAGGGTCATTGTCAGATTACTGATGATGCCCTTTGACGCTTGTTGATCATGACAAGATTTATTATTGCGGCCGTGAAAACCCCATCTTTCTCTGATGCTTCTGTAGAAGAGACTAAAAAGCAAGCCACATCAAACATATTTGTCTTGAGGCTTTCCATAACCCCAAAATGCTCCTTTGCTCACTGTATCAATTGAAGAATCTTTTCTTCCTTCAATGGAATCCACAGAAGTTGTTTTTTTTGTCACAAATAATAATACAAATGAAATAAGAATTTAGCCTTTTAAGAATTACTCTAAAGTGCAAACAAAAAGGATAGTTGGACTAGAATCAAGCCATCTTCCTTCCTCCTGTGCAAAATTATCACACATGGATTATTACTCCATTTCCTTTCTCCTTCCCTTTCTTTCCTTCTTTTTCTTCCATTTCCATTCTTTTCTCTTTCAAATTCCCCCCTTTTGATTCCTTTTTCTCCTCTATTTGCTCTTGAGTAGACATAAAATAAACCTTATTAAAACTCATTATATCAAGCTAGGTAATCCCTCCAAAGAGTATTATTATACATATTTGAACTCTTTTTCTCCGAATTTAATATATTTATCATTAGGCCAAACACATTGTCCATAAGTAAATTATCATACTTTCATAAATGATAAAAAGACTTCAAATTGATATTTTTTATGATCAATTCATGACAGTATAAAAGTAGTGTTGGAAATTTGGATGGAAACGTATGATGAGAGAAGATCCTCAAGCATAACATACACTTTAAAATGGTAATTAATGACATATTAAAGAGCTTGAACAAAATGGTTGAGCTGTAGCTACCGTTTCACAATCAAGCCTTAAAAGCTCAAATGAAACAGTAGATCTGTTGCTACCATTTCTAGAATAAACCTTTATTATGCCATTAATCGAAACTAGAGGATACAATCAATATAAATAGGATGTAACTCTGTAAGGAAGAGTGAGTGACCTCATGAGATCTTTCCTTGTTCTGTGGAAGCTTTCAGGCGTGAGTGACCTCGTGAGATCTTTCTCTATTATGTGGAAGCTTTCAGGTGTGAGTTCAATTTGTCGTGAACAATCAATGATTAATTGTGTCCATAGTTCTCATCGTTGTATCTTGGGAGATAGACGTTTGACGAAACCTTGAAAGCACGACTAGAAGAGGGCAAATCTATTTTAAGGACATTGTGTATTTCACAAGCCTTGACGGATGGTTTCTCACACTCGGCTTGGCAGACTCCCAAGCACCACAGTGCTTTCCCGAGCACCACAATGCTCAATTGTCCGCTTCTCAGTTGAACAACATGCTCGGTAGAAACTCTCAAGCACCACAGTGCTTGGCCACCCACTTCTCAGTCGGACAAGCTACTCGACAAAAACTCCCGAGCACCATAGTGTTCGGCTGTGTTGGGGATCAGTTTGACAGGATAGAGGGGGGGGGGTGAATAGCATTTTTTGATTTATCACTTTGATTCAATCGATTGCATGCTCGTCTACAAAACTTGTTAATGCACAGCGAAATATAAAATAATAAAAATGCACAACAAGACAATCATAAGCATAAACATAATAGCAATTTAACGTGATTTGGAAACTTAGTTCCTACTCCACAGTCGAGCTCTAGAGTGAACTCTAGTGATGCACTACACCACCACTAATAAACTTCTCCTTTTCGGTATGACACCGGAGGTGGAGAAACCTCTTATAAGATGTTTATAGCAATCAACAAGATACAAGCAAATACAATAAGCAAATGAAAACTAGAAGTGAAAACACATTACAAGATTGCACTTTTGATTGCTTGCACTTTGGTTGATTTGGACGAGCTTGGAAGGTCTAGATGTTATGTTTGAGGGGTCTCCTAAGGCAATCTCCTTATGGCTATTTATTTGATAAATAAAGATTCACTATTTGAGTGCACATCTCATATGTGTTTGTGTTAAATACAAAAATTTAAAATACTAAATTAAATGACCAAAATTTAGGAAAATAATCCTAGGAATTATTTTCGAGATTTTGGAGAATTTTAGAAATTTTTCTAGAATTTTTTTGGAATTAAATGGGGCTTGTACGGGATATGTACAGGGATAAGAAAAATAGACTTTTAAAAGGTCTATTTTAATTATTTGATATGTATAATTAACCTAAGTTATAAACTTAGGTTATAAGTTAACCTTATGGTTTTTCCCCCTGAACCCGTTTCCTCTTCTCCCGATTTCTCCGGCGCCACTCCGCATGACACGGTCACTTCTCCTTTCCACTCGCAAGCCCATCGCCATCGCCTTTTTCTCCATCGCAACGCCGACTGACCTCCCCAGACACGACTCACCCTACACCACAGGCTCGCTCGCGTCGCACGCGTTGCGCGTCCACTATCCATTTCCTCTCCATCACTCGCGTCGCCAGCCCCAAGTGTCGTCGACGCCTTTGCTTCAACTCTGCCTCACATCGCGAGACTGCAACACAACTACTCGCCCACCTTCAAGATATCGTCAATATCCTGCACGCCATTGGATAAAAGGTTGAGAATCGAGAACTTATAAGGTATGCTTTAAATGCTTTCCCTAGGACTACCTTGTGGGCATCCATGGTCGATGCCTACAAGGTTTCTAAGGACCTTTCAAAAATTAGACTAGATGAATTATTTTCTGAATTTGAACTCCATGAACAGTCTAATTCAGTTCCCGAGAAAGATATTGCCTTACTTGCAGGTTCGAAGAAGAAGCCCACAAACAAACCACCTCCTAAGGAAGAGGATGAGTACGAGTCAGAGGTAGACCCCGAGATGGAAACCGAAATAGTAAATCTAGTTCGGAAGATGATCAAGAGCCGAAGATGACCCATCAATCAAGGTAAATGTAAATCCAATTCTAATTTTAGATGTTTTGAATGTAACAGGTTCAGACACATCAAGTCGGAGTGTCTGAAACTCAAGAACAAAGCACCCAAGTCCAAGAAAGTGCTTAACGCTACTTGGGAAGAATCGTCGGAGGAGGAAGCCGATGACCTTGTATTCATGGCCAAGCTGACCAAGCCCGAACAAGAGTCCGAACTCGAGGAAGAGTCTGAGTCTGGATCCGACGATGAGTCGCTATTCAAGACAAGCCACGGATCCTCATCTGATTCAAAAGGGTCACTTAAGGTAAGTTGATATTTACTTAGCACATTATATAATGCAATTAAATTCTTAACTAGAAAATTAGCTAAGTCCGAGTCCAAGGTCGAGACCTTAGTTGAGGAGGTTAAACTTCTTAAACATGAGGTCTCCCTAACATCTTCGACTAGTCAAGTTCAAAAGGAGGACTCAACTCGAGTTAAAAAGCTCGAAGTTGAGAACTCACTTTTGAAAAGTCAAGTTGGAGACCTTAGGCATACGTTGGAGAGGTTTACTTTGGGATCCAAGGGACTTGACCTTTTACTTGGATCTCAAAGGGTCGTGTACAACAAGGTTGGGCTTGGGTTTAGCTCAAATACGACTAACAAGTTGTATATGTCGATTGTAAGTTGAAATAAAAAACATGTTCAAGCATGGATACCTAAAACCATTTTGATTTCTAAATTAGGATCTAATAAGTACCGATTCAATGGTCCAGGGGGAGCTAGTACAAAATTTATTTGTGCTATTAATTAGATTTTGCATGCTTAGGTATTTTTCTTTTTATTTTTAGAATGTTTAGATAGGACCTATAACTAGTCATTTCTTGACAACATAGTACTAGGATGCGGCGAGATGATAGTACGCTAGGGAAGCGAAGTTCTGTATGTCCAAGTTAGATAAGGCGTATCTAGCTCGGTGCACTCGACTAAGTAGAACTAGCTGAAGCTATTTTGCCGTATCCTTAACTAGTTAGACCAGGAGGTGATCTTAGGTGAATCAAGTTATTATTTTCTCGAACTTGGCTTTGTCTAAGAAAGTGGTCGTTGTTCCGATCAAAGAAGGCCTCTGTGCCTCTCCACGACCTGGAAACCAATTTCTTAAAAAGGTGACTTGACGAGCTTAGGATTAAATCTGAATCTAACCCAAGGTTGACTAGCTTCAATTCATTAAAGTTAATCAAGTAAAATTGAAGTTCTCACATGAACACATAAGGATAACATGTTTGATCATGTAGAAATGGGTGAGATGATCTAGGACTAATAATCTTCAACCAACCTTTAAATTCTAATATCCGATCCAACTACCTTGTGTGTATGATCAATGGATGTTGGACAGTGGGTGCTCCTGACATATGACTGGAGATCAACTTAAATTTTCGAAACTTAGATTCAAACGACAAGGATCGGTAGCTTTTAGAAACAACGACAAGCTCAAAATCATTGGATCATGTGATATTGAGCTAAATTCTAATTTCACAATTCACAATGTTTTATTAGTTAAAGATTTTCAATATAATTTACTTAGTGTAAGTCAATTGTGTGATAACAACTATAAGGTTATATTCTTAGAAAATGAATGCTTAATTAAAACAAATGAAACCTCTAAAACAATACATAAAGGAACTAGGAATAGTAACATCTACACAATTAACTTACCCAACTCCTCAACCAAGTGTCTTATGACATAGCAAGAGGAATTGTGGTTGTGGCACCGATGACTTGGTCACTCGCACCCAAGACTCGTTCACTAGATGAGTCAGAGTGGCTTAGTCAGAGGTTTGCCTAACCTTAACAACTTAGACAATAAAATTTGTAATGCTTGTCAACAAGGTAAACAACCTAGGGCACAACATCAACTAACTAATCAAAAATGAACCAAAAGTGTGCTTGAGCTTCTACACATGGGTCTATTTGATTCTCATGGAGCTAAGCCACTTAATGGGAGTCAATTTTGCTTAGTCATGACGACTATTCTAGGTTTACCTGGGTTAGGTTCCTTAAACACAAAAGTGATACCTTAGACCAACTCATCAACTTGTTTAAATTAATCGAAAACCAAAAGAATTTTAAAATTAAAAGACTTTGAAGTGATCATGGTGGTTAATTCGAAAATCATAGGTTCACAGATTTCTGTAACCTAAATGGATACCACCATGAATTCTCATGTCCTAGAACCCCACAACAAAATGACCTAGTCGAGCGGAAAAATAGAACCTTACAAGAAGCTGCTAGGACCATGTTGAACGAATATAACCTACTCGATAGATTTTGGGCAGAAGCCGTTAGTACAACTTATTATGTCTAAAATAGAATCGTAATGGTAAAGAGGCACCTTAATACCTCATACGAAATCTACCATGACAAATTACCTAACATTAAATACTTTAGGGTATTTGGATGTAAGGTACATATCCTAAACACTAAGGACTACCTAGAAAAATTCACATCCAAAACCTCCACCGGAATCTTCCTAGGATACTCAACTATGAGTAGAGCCTATAGGGTATATAACAATGACACCCTTAAAATTGAGAAAACTATTAATGTAGTATTCGACGAAGAACATGAACTCATAAAACCCATAGTAGAACCAACTAACGAACCAACTCATACCAGACTCGACTTTGACCATGAAATCGAGTCCAGTATTAATCCTAACTCGAGTCAACCTAGGGTTCAAACAAATCATCCTATTGACCAAGTGATAGGTGATACTAATCCAAGTCAGTCTAGAATTCAATCAAATCATCCTATCGACCAAGTGATAGGTGATCCTAACCTAGGGGTTCGAACTAGAGCATCATATCGAAACCTTAGTCAAATTTCCTTGATTTCAAAAATCGAACCCAAATCAATTGAACAAGCTCTTCTTGATCAATTTACTAGGAACAAAGTTTGGGAATTAGTACCACCACTTAAAGATAAATAAATGATTGGAACACGGTGGGTCTTCCGAAACAAACTTGATGACAAAGGTGAAGTAGTTAGAAACAAAGCGAGATTGGTCGCGAAAGGGTTTAATCAAGTAGAAGGATTAGATTACGATGAAACATATGCCCCCGTAGCTAGATTAGAATCCATTCAAATGTTGTTGGCATACGCTGCACATCAAGGATTTAAATTATTTCAAATGGATGTCAAGTCAGCATTCTTGAATGGACTTATTAAGGAAGAAGTGTATGTTAGTCAACCCACAGGATTCGAAAGCCTAGACAAACCCAACCATGTCTTTAGACTCAAGAAAACTTTATATGGACTAAAACAAGCTCCTAGAGCTTGGTATGAGAGGCTTTCTATATACCTTAAGTCTAAAGGGTTTAGCCAAGACTTAGTCGACCCAACCTGTAGAAATCCATAGGCAAAGAAATTTTTATAGCCCAAATCTACGTAGATGACATAATATTTGGAACCACTAATTCGATCCTACTAAACGAGTTCATTTCACTCATGGAAAGTGAATTTGAAATGAACTTAGTAGGAGAATTAAATTTCTTTCTAGGATTACAAATTAAACAAACTAAAGAAGGAATCTATTTACATCAACAAAAATACGCTAAGGAATTAATTAACCGATTCGGAATGCAAAATGCTAAAATCATTAATACACTCATGGCAACAAATGTTAATATAGGAGAAGATGTAGAAGGAAAACCTATTGACCTAAAATACTATAGGAGTGCGATAGGGAGTCTCCTTTACTTAACTGCAAGTCGACCCGATATATTATTCGCAATAAGTATGTGCACAATATTCCAAACTTGTGCCAAGGAGTCGCACCTAACATAAGTTAAGCATATCCTTAGATATCTAAAGGGCACGCTAAGCATAGATATTTGGTATCCTAGATCTACTGAGTTTGAACTAATCGGCTACTCCGACTCGAATTATGCCGGTAGTAAACTCGATAGAAAGAGCACGAGTGGTTGCTGTCAACTTCTCGGCTTGAGTCTAGTGAGTTGGTGCAGTAGGAAGCAACACTGTGTTAACTTATCTACCACCGAAGCTGAATACGTCGCAATGGGTGACTGTGTGGCTCAGCTTCTTTAAATGAAGCACACTCTATAATACTTTAACTTAAACTTCAACAATATTAAAACTCACATAGATAATATTAGCTCAATCAACTTAACAAAAAATCCTATATGCTACTCTAGGACCAAACATATAGAGGTCAAACACCACTTTATTCAAGAACATGTAGCTAATGGAACCATACAACTCGAATACGTGGAATCCAAGTCAAACCTAGCGGACCTATTTACCAAACCTTTACCCGAAGCCGAATTTAGTCTACTAAGACATAAATTAGGTATATGCGTAATAGAGTAGGACTTAAACTTACAATTTTGATATACTCTATTTACTTTTCATGCAAAATGGAACTAGCTTACGCCTTACCTTAGAAATCATGCACTTATAGATTTAAAAAGCCAGTACATCTAACAACACATAGGACTAATGTGTTTGTGTACTTAGCCATATAGATGGGCGTGAGATGTTAGGACCTTACTCCTGGTTCCAGATGTAGATTTAGTGCATCGACATGAACCACGGAGTATAATTACCTAAATTAACCAACTTTAATCAGGACTTGTTAATCATTCCATATAAATCAAGTTTTCAAAACCCCCCACTCTTTTCGATTTATGGCAAAAGGGGGAGAAAAGGCCAAAGTTAAGGGATCAAATTTTTTATAACTTAACTTAATACACATATTATGTATCTTTTAATGGCCCGAATACTTATTTAACTTAATTTTTAAACTTAACCTTTATGGTTAAACTTTCTTAATTGAAAAAGGGGATAAAGGCCAAGGTTAAGAAATCAAATTTTAATCTCTTAACTTAAATTTATTTTATACACTAAGGCCAATATTAAGTAATTTTTATTGCTTAACCTTTTAAAGTAGCAAACATTAAGGGGGAGGGTTAAGGTTTTTTTAAGTACTCACCTTTGGTCAAGGGGGAGGTTACCTTAAGGGGGAGTACTTGAAAAAGAGTCTTACTCATACTCATACTTAAGCTAAGTTGCTCACACTAACTTGTTAAGTTAACATATTCCTTCATATTCATGTTTTATGCTAGTCATTCACTTAATACATACAATTTATTTCCTTAACTTTGTGTAGGTTTTCCATAGATCAAAAAGGGAGAGATTGTTGGTGCAGTAGGCACCTAAGTCGAACCTGAGTTTTGATTATAGCAAAAGACACAAAGTTAAGCTCATATTGTTATCTCACGAGCTCAATCAAGTATGCAAGAATGCTAAGCTAAGCTGAAGGTCAGCGACACCCGGAGGGAATCGTGGTAGTCGGGCAACACCAGGAGGACTTCGGAGGGAGCCGAAGAAATCAGGTGGAGACCGGAAGCGAAGCTTCATAGGTAAAAGGTTGAGGTAAGCTCGTGTGAGTGAGCATAAGTAAGGTCGTGTCCTCCGTACGGGGACGTCCTTAGGTGATGATCCGACCAAGACTTCCCATGGAAGGTTTAAGTTAAGATCGGATGGTACATGACCATCAAATTTACTTATATTAATTGTATTTTTGAACTAACTCTTCATCGCAGCTAGAAACCCTGGCAATAGTCGACTGTTGGCAGTCGACTGCTACCTCTATCAGTCGACTAGTAGTGTTGATCAGTTGACTATTGGGCAAAGATCAGCTTCGACGAGAGTAAAAACTTATCACCATTTCTCAAGTACTAGGTGGCATCACCTCATGAAACCTAATCTCAACGATTAGGGTTTCTCAAGGCTATAAAATAAGGGGTTCTCCACACCATTTTCATCATTCTAAGTGCTCTCAATTGCTTCCGTAATGCCGCTCTTCTACAAAGATCTCCCTATGACGAAGCGCTACCAAAATGATGACAACCTGATCTCAATCTACCATTCCTTAAGTTGTCGGTAAAAGTTTTACTTTAAGTTTATTTCAAGGCTTGTAATCCTTCTATTTTTCAGAGCTTTAATCGTAAAAAGGAGAGGGGGAGTGTCCCTCTACCTTTGAGTTTTATCGTTTTATTGTAATCGTTCACTCCTACCTCCAACGAGGAGTACTTTAGTTATTTGCCCTCCGTACATGGTCTAGGACCGTTAGGGCCTTGGATTAGCAGCCGAAGGCTGTGAACCAAGTAAAAATAAAAGTGTCATATTTATTTTCCGCTGCACTAAACTCTTCTTGCTTATCAAATCGACAAATGAATGAAAAATTATTTTGCGCTATTCACCCCCCCTCTAGCGCTCAAATCGATCCAACAGGAACCCTAGTTCCTACTTTACGATCGAGCTCTATTCGAGCTCTAGTGATGTACACCACCACTATAAACTTCTCCTTCTCGGAAACAATCCGGAGGTGAAGAAACCTCTTACAATAATCTTACAAGAAGAATAAGGACAACAAATACAAAGCAAATGAAATATTACAAAACAAAAACCTTTACGAGTGTGCTTTTGATTGCTTGTTGATTTGGTAGCTTTGGAGTGCCATGAAGGTCAGGAATCACAGCAGTGTTTCCCCTTCAAACTCCCAAGAATCGACTTCCTTCAACCCTCCATCGTAACCACCTATATATTCTACATCGGCCTAATTTTCCGCCATCCAGTCGATTGCCAAAAGACCCATGTAGACTGGTCGCATATCCGTTGTCTCATAACAGACTAATCCACATTGGATTCTACCCATTGTATACTTGAGCAATCGACTATCATTACCATCAGTCGACTACCAAGCCAGTAGTCGATTGCCCTGTCGACTATGAAACATTCTATGCCCTATCCACTTATGGCTAGTCGACTGTCCATTCATGGCATTCGACTGCTAGTGGTCAGTCGATTAGTAAAAGCCAAAAGTCGACTGCTAGAGCTATAGAAACAGTCGAGCTATAGTCGACTACATGACTAGTCGAGCCGGTCATAACCCCAGTCGACTACACAAGTCAACTAAGCTTCCAAGTGCTGAACACTCGACCAATTAACTAGCCAAAGCCATGAGTCAACTGGTAAACCTCAAACATGAGGTTTAACCCAAGTATGATCTCCTTATACTTGATACTCACCCTTAGTCTAGACTTAAACCTTCTAGCCACCTGTATCAGCCTTATGCCTTCAGGATCCATCCAAGTCCTCCATGACTCATTCACCATTCTCGCTAGCCTTTAAGTGCTTCCATTGGCTATGTCATGCTAACCGAGTCACCTTTGCTAAGAGGTCACGCCTCCGGAGCTTCTCCATTGCCAAGCTTCAATGCTTGGACTTTCACTGCTAAGAATACACACTTAGACTTACTTGACCAAGGCTATACCCTTAGACTTTCCTTTGCCAAATATCCATATTTGGACTTTCATAGCTAAGACTACACACTTGGACTTACATAGTCAAGACCACACTCTTGGACTTTTCCTTTGCCAAGACTTCACCCTTGGACTTTTCCTTGCCAAGTATCCATACTTGGATTTCTCCATTGCTAAGAATCCAATCTTGGACTTCCCTTGCCAAGTCTCCAAACTTGAACTTTCACTCGAGTCTCACTCGTGCTAGGTCACTCTTGACCTGAGGCCGATTGCTCCAACAATCGCCTCCTAATATCTCCCCCATATGACCTTGGACATCCCAAACATCCACTTGTCATATGGTCAACGTATGGTCAAACAATGGTCAAACCCATTGTCAAACATCAAAATCCTACTCAAGTCTGGTCAATCATAACCTGAGATGATTGCACCAACATAATGCTAGATGAGAAAATTTTTGAAAATAAAAATCAAATTTTTTTAATAAAGATTTTCATAAAGGTTTTCCACCTCGAATCTCATCTTGAGATCATAACCCCACTTACCCATCTCCGCTACATATGAAGCACAATTGTTAGCTATGTTTACCCTCTTATTCTACTTCTCACACTAGTTAATCTTTTCTTTTCAATTCATTTTTGGATGTGACAAGAGGTTACTCTCTTGATCAAGCATCCATGTTTTCCAACCCAAGTCAGCCCATTTTGAGGAGTTGTCGTTGAAAAAAACGAATGGAAAAATGAAAAGGGTAAAAGGGGACTGAAGGAGTTTTAATTCCATGTTAATAGTTGAGAGACAAATTGAATGATTTATATTGAATCACACCATATAAAATTGTGAACATGTTTGAATGAGAAGTTTTCTCTCATATGTGTACGAGCACAATGTACGCACATTAAATGTCAGACCAAACTGAGGTTTCGAGTCAAGTAGACAAAGGCAATAAATAATCTTTACTCGGTCATTAATTAGATATTTTGTCTCGAAGCCGATATAAGGATGCTACAACCTAAACAGAGAATGAGATAATATAGATGAGCTCTCTATCCAACATCTCTCCCCCTCATTACCTTCCTCCCTATTAAGTAACCCACTCAGTAGTCCTTTCCATGATAGCATTCGAGTTCACTGCGAACAATCCATCCTAGGTTATGTATGTAGTTCTACCATTGTATCATAAGAAATAGACTCCCGTAGTATCCTTGAAGTACTATCGAAGGAGATAAATTTGTTTTAAGGAAATTATATCAAACACATACCTCGGTATCTCTTTCCACTCGGTCACTCGGGCGACTTGACCACTCATCCACTCAGACAACTCAACACTTGATAGCTCAACCACTTAGCCAGCTCGAGTATTTAGCCACTCAATCAATTTTACCACTCAAACAACTTGGTCACTCATCTCGCTTAGTTACTCAGGCAACTCAACTACTCGGCTACTTAATCAAACTTAGACACTCAACCACTCATCCAACTTGATGACTTAAGTAACTCGACACTCGATAGCTCATCTACTTAGCCAGCTTAGGTATTCAATTACCTTGGATGCTCAACGCTCAACAACTAGATCATTCTGTTAAGAAAGGTGTCTTCTTGATGTGGAATAAGATGTTGGTGCAATGGTCCCAGGTCACGATTTACCATAATCAAGTTTGACTCGAGTAGTATTTTGATGTTCGACAAAATGATTGACAATGTGATTGTCAAGGAAATTCCAAGTCATGGGTACTTGGCAATTGGAAAAGTCCAAGCATAGGTCTTGGCTTGGAAAGTCCAAGAATGGATCTTGGCAAAAGAAATATCCAAGCATGGGTCTTAGCAATGGTAAAATTCATGTCATGGGTACTTGGCAAGGAAAGTCCAAAGGTATAGTCTTGGTGAAATAAGTCCAAGTGTGTAGTCTTGGCGGTGTAAAGTCCAAGTGAACTTTGGCGGTGAAAGCCCAAGTATGGATACTTGGCAATTGGGAAGTCCAAGGGTGTGATATTGGCGATGCAAAGTCCAAGTTGTAGTCTTGGCAATATAAATCCAATGTTTAGCGGGGTAAAGTCCAAGTGTTTGTCTTAGTGGTATAAGTCTAAGTGTATCTTGGCAAAGTAGACCCGGTTAGCATGACAATAGTCGATAAAAGCATTTGAAGTCTAGTGTATGTATGAGCAAGTCATAGATGACTTAGAGAGATCCAATAGGCATGAGGCTAATGGAAGAGGCTAGAAGGCTTAGGTCTAGGGTAAGGGTGGTCTATCAAGTAAGAGGGGATCATACTTAAGTTAAACCTCATGTTTGAGGTTTATCATTCGATTGGGTTATGAACCAGTCAACTGGCCAAGTGTTTGACACTTTGTAGCACAGTCAACTTGGATCGATCAGTGGGATTATGACGATCAGTCAAGTAGTCGAAGATTTTGACGGTAAATATTTTGTGATTTGGAGAGGTAAAATGGAATATTTTTTAAATAATAAAGATATAGATTATTGGTATAGTATTGTAGATGGTTTTGATCCACCCAAGGACAAGAAAGGAAGAGTCTTCAAGAAGAAAAAGTGGACCAAGGAGCAAAACAAGAAATACGAAATTAATAAAAAAACTAATGCTAATTTATACTAAATTTATGCCTAGTAATATCTTGCATAAGGTAGGAGATTGTAAGGATGCTAAAGAATTATGGAGCAAGTTGATCAAGATTAATGAAGTTCCTTCACCAACTCAAGTAGAGAATGAGCCCGAAGTAGAAGAAGTCGAAGAGGTTGGAGAAGCCTCCACCTCAAGGATTGAGGAAGGGGAGGAGAGACCATCCACTCTGAAGAAAAATCAAGATGAAGCTTCTACTTTCGGAAGAGAAGAAGAATCCAACCAAGAGCCTCCTACCACCATTCAAGAAGGTAACTCAAGGATAATTAATAATAATAAAAATCATATCATATGTTTTGAGTGTAGGGAAGTAAAGAACTATAAGAGCAAGTGTCCAAAAAGAGTCATGAATGCTCAACTGACACTAAAAGTCAATGAAAAGTCTAAGGATATTGGAGCCCCAACAAATAAGAGCAAGGAGCATATTATTTGCTTCAAATGCAATCAAAGGGGCCACTATAAGACTCAATACCCTAGGGGGAGGAGGCAAACCAAGGGGAAAGGAGGAGCATCACATGTAGAGGAAGCTAAGGCAAACCCTAAGGTAAATTTAAATAATGCACTTACTTTATGTAATGATAGAAAGTATGCTAGAAATTTCCTTGCTATTACCCATGAAAAACATGCTAGAAATAATAAATATTATTGCTTAGGTGTCAAGCATGTTAATTTATCTAAGGACAAATCTAGAACCAATAACTCAAGAACAATTCTACCTAAGGAAGCTATTAGGAAAATAGAGAACTATTTTGGCATTAACTCTAAGAAGGGTAGGCATATGCCTAAGAGGAGGAACAATGCCAAAGAACAAATGAAAATTCAAAATTTGAGGCATTAGTGGTAGAAAATCAAGTCTTGAGGTCAAGGCTTGAGAAAATGGAAAAAAACCCTTAGAAGAATGACAAATTAAATTAATGGGTCTAATGATAAAAAATTAGGATCTAGGAAGCAAGAGTCTTCCAAGGATAGGAAAGTCTTGGGGTCACAAGCCTAAGTCCAAGGAGGTTATGCCAATCTGCCATAGCATTCTATTTGACTATGGAACCGCCCATAAGTCTAGGACAACCAAGATTACTAGGGAAGTCATCCCTAAGGCTAACCAAGGTAAGTGTCAAGTGATTAAGGCTTCGAAGAAGTCTAGGAAAGTCACTAGTAATGTTACAAGGAGAGTTACCCTAGAGTTAACCTTGACAAGATCCAAATGATCAAGGCTTCAAAGTCTAGAAGGGTCATTAGAAAGGAAAGGTTATTGTTAGTGCCTATAAGATTCATATATCTCCACAATAGCATTATATTGTCCACTTTAGGCCTAAGCCCTCATGGTTTTATTTTTGGGCTTTACCCGAAAGGTCTCATACCAATAGAGATATTTTTTCATCTTATAAGCACATAATCTTTTTCATGTCTTACCAATTTGAGACTTTGATTATATTCTCAATACTCTCAACAATCCCCCCCTCTCAAACGAAGGACCACATTGAGCCCCCCTCAAGCCTATCCATCCTCAAAGGACTTCCTCTGCTTGATGTCGTATCCTCAACCCACTAGGACTTCCTGCCAACTATCTAGTCCTCCTGACCCAGTTGGACTTCTTGCCAGTTGTCCATCCCTTCTGGCCCAACTGGACTTCCTGTCAGTTGTTCAACCATCCCGACCCAATTGGACTTCCTGCTTGGTGTCTGGTTATCTTGATCTGAATATGGGAGCAATGAGTGGCATGGATCATGACTCTGATACCAATTGTTAGTGCCTATAAGATTCATATATCTCCATAATAGCATGATATTATCCACTTTGTGCCTAAGTCCTCATGGTTTTATTTTTGGGCTTTACCCAAAAGGCCTCATACCAATAGAGATATATTTTTTATCTTATAAACACATAATCTTTTCCGTGTCTTACCAATGTGAGATTTTGATTGTATTTCCAATACTCTCAACAGTTATCCCTATTGAGTACCTTGTGAACCCAAGGAGCTATAATAGATATTGGATTTTTAGGAGCGTGATTCCCTCATGCTAAATAGGTTAGGGTGTGTCAACCCTAAGTGGATGGGTAGTTAACTTTACCATGGTAGAGTTGACACTTTAGGACATTTTCAAAGTAATATGATACTTTGGAAATGAGGTTAGAATGTTGATCCTAACGATTTTAGGATATGCCAATAGAATTTGAGAAGTATAAAAAATTGATCAAAATTGGCACAATTAGATTTTAGAGTAATGGTATGTCATTTTGGGTTTTTAGAACACTTTGGAGATTTGGTATTATGGCAAATTGGGTTTAATTCTAACAAATGACAACTAATATTAAAATTTAGATATTCTTATGCCTTTACATTTTATTTGCCCTATTTTGTTTGTAATGTGCCATGTCATGATATCATATTTCATTTAATCATATAAAATGTCATGATAATGTTTAGTTAAATGTCATGCTTATACTTAAGTTATATCTTTATGTTATGACATCATGTATCATTGGCACATGCTCAATTGTGCTATCATTTTATGTCATGATCATATTTCATGTTTTTTGGTCAATAAAATTGATTTAAATACTATGACATGATTTGAAGTCCCATGATAAGGGAATCAAATAGAATTGCCTAGTTAAAATGCATGAGACCTTAGACTAGGAAGAACAAAAACCTACATCTCACATTAAATTGATATGTGTGTGTATTGATACACTCTAGACACATGTGAGATTCTAGGAAATGAGTTAAGTTCATGTGCTTATTTAGTACAATATAATGAACTTAGAACTCATTAATTGATAATGATGAATCATGAGGAAATCTAATGTACAAGTCATGTACATCTAGCCCATAAATCATGGTTCAAAATATGTTTTCAAAAACATTTTAAAATCATTTTAGAAAACCTTGGTGAAGTCTATCTTTTGATAGCAATCACCATTGATGAAGTTGATATAAAGTTGAATCAAAATATTGAAGTTATCATTGTTTTTGAACTTTGTATCAATCTCTCATTTTAATGGGTATTTTCATACAAAAATATTTTTCACCCATTATATCTGACATAAGTTATATACATATGAATTTTTATGATTTTTCAAATTATGTATAATTACTTATATTTTTTCAAATCTCATTTTGGATTTCTGATTTCTGTATTTGCAGATATTAGTCGACTGCCGCTTGAAAGTAGTTGATTACTGCTGATGGCAGTCAACTGATTGCTGATCAAGTCAACTCCTGAACTGATTTCGGATAAACAAGATTTGTTTAGCCCATTTTCAGTCATCCCTAGCTACCCTAACTGCTCCTAACCCTAGGATATGCTTTCAAAAGTATTGGAAGAATAAAAATTTATTGGAAATGAATTATGAGAGGTGTTTGGGATGAAAATCAAATTTTAAGGGAGGTGAAAGTTCAATGTCGAATATTTACCCTTAATTTCAATTGTTTCGAGTTCTTATTGACTTAGGGTCTCTCCAAGGACATTGTTGGTGCAATGGTCAAGGGGGAGCAAGCCTTTAGGGGGAGGTTATTATAGGATCAAGAAACGCTAGAGAGGGGGGGGGGTGAATAGCATTCGAAAAACTTTCTTTTCTTTGAGGTTAAAACCAAAGCGTGCAGCAGAAACACACAACAAAAGACACAAGTATTTTTTTACTTGGTTCAGAGCCCACCGACTGCTAATCCAAGGCTCTATGATCTTTGATCACTTCCGAAGGGCAAAGAACTAAATATCTCTTCCTTGTTAGAGGTAAGAGACAAACGATTACAACAATGTAGAGGATGAGGTAACACGCCTATTGGTGCAATCGACCCAGACTCGAGTTTGACTCGAACTATATTTTGATGTTAGACAAAACGCATGACATGGGATTGTCATGGGAAGTCCGACATGGGTTGGCCACGTAAGTCCAAGTGTGTAGCCTTGGCGGTGAAAGTCCAAGCATGAGGCTTGGCATGGAAAATCCAAGCATGAGGTTTGGTGTGGGAAGTTTTGAGGACTTGGCAAGTTCACTAGGCTCGGGGTCCTTGAGTCGGTGAAGGATGACATTGCAAAGCCGTGCGCTTGGTGCATCCGAGGGACCACTGGACGAGGAGCGAATGGAGTGAGGCCCAAGGGAAGCATACTTCGAGGGAAAGAGACGCGAAGGATGACATTGCAAAGCCGTGCGCTTAGTGCATCCGAGGAACGTAGGCTGAGGGAAGAGAGCTTGGGTGGGGAACTCCATGAGAGAATGAGGTGGACTTGGCCAAGTGGCTAAGACTGAGTGTTAGATGCTCAAACTTAGTGTTTGAGGTTTTACCCAATGGTCGGATGCTCAAACAACTTGGTGTTTGAGGTTTACCCGACAGCAGTCGACTGGCACAGGTGCCAGTTCGACTGATCCAAGTTGACTAGGGTTCGACTGGTGTTAGACTACAGTTTTGTGGCTTTGACGATCGGGCCAGGATCGATCGTGATGTCGGCGGCCCAATTCTTAGAGGATGGCGATCGTGATGGAAGTGTCACGGGCACATAACACTCCATAGCCGACTGGGCAGTCGACTACGAGGTCAGCAGTCAACTGATGGTCATCATCAGTCGACTGGTAGAGGATCCGTTGGAATTTGTCCAGCGTGGATCAAGCCATTGTGAGACAATGACTACAGAAGTAGTCGACTGGGACCTTTTGGCAGTCGACTGCTAGGCGCGAAATCAGCTCGATGCAGGTTATAAATGAAGCTCGAGATAGAGGATTTTGCTAATACTTTTGGGGTGACTTTGGAGGGGAATTGCTGTTGCATTCCAGACCTTCAAGAGCAAACAAAAGCAAGCAACAAGCAAGTGATAAAAAACAATCGGTGAAAAGTTTTCTTTTGTATTGTATTTGTATTCTTGTTTGTACTTCGTGTATTACTTTGTAATTTGTTATACGAGATTTCTCCACCTCCGATGTGTTATTGAGGAGTGTTAGTTAGTGTCGTGCGCATAACTAGAGCTCAGTGAGCTCGCCCGTGGAGTAGGAACTATTCGGTTCTGAACCACGTATATCGTGTGTGTTTACGTGTGCTTGTGTTGTTGTTAGTATTTCTATTTGTTTCCGCTGCGCTAACGACAATCGTAGTCAAGCGATGCACGACGAACGATCGTATTCCATTCTACGACGATTGAGGGCTATTCACCCCCCTCTAGCCGGCTAAGAGACAAACGATTACAACAATGTAGAGGAAGAGGTAACAAGCCTACCTCTCCTCTTAGCAAATAATAAATAATAAATAAGTAAAATACCGCCAAATGAATTGAAGTGGGTGCTCGGTCGGAGATGCATTGTGGCACGTAGAATTACGGTTGGAGAGCAAGCACACTTTAGGAGTTCATTGATTCTTAGAGTTTGTGTCCTCTCCTTTTATAGACTTGTGCCTTGGAATAAGTTTAGATCCAGATCCAAAACTCGTGGATCTTATCTTGAGGTGGCAACTTATCTTATCATGAGGTGGCGGCATCGATCGATAACTCTTTGATCTTGTGCTTTGGGTTGATTCATCAACATCAGTCAACTGATCTATCAACATTCGACTACCTTCAGTCGACTGCTACTCTTGAGAATTTAACCTGTTTCCTACAACACAAGGTTAGCACAAGAGATGCATCATGCCCATGCAGTGTGACAACCCTTCGACTATCCAATCTCAACTTTGGCATTCCTCCGAAACCTTGGTCGGATTGACCGATGCCTAGGATTGTCTTCTTACTAGGACACATCCTTATCACCACTCCACACATGGAGCTTACCTTTGGTCTTCCTAACTTATCGCTTAGCTTACGGTCACCATTGAGGTTCCTCGACTCCCCGAGGTTCTCCTGGTGTCACCCGACCACTGAGGTTTCTCGTCCTGATATTCTCCTGGCATCGTTGACCTTAGCAAAGCCTAACACATTACCTGCACACTCAGTACAACATATGAGATAACAAGAATGACTTAACTTTGAATCTTTGCTATTATCAAAACCTAGGTTCAATTATCTTGTGCCCATGCACTAACAATCTTTCCCTTTTTGATCTATGACAAACCAATTCAAAGCTAAGGAAATAGTAAGCATTAAATGCACATTTTTCAAAACCTCCCACTTAAGGTTACCTCCCCCTTAACCCTAAGTGAGTTTTGAAAAACAACTTACAAGTTGAACTTAACTCTCTCTCTCTCTCTCTCTCCCTTTGCCATATATCAAAAGGAGTTTTAGGAAGAGCTCTCAGTTCAGTCAGTTGTCAAGGCGCTAGAGAGAGAAGCTCTGGCTTCTCTCTACGTTCCCTAGGATCTCGGCGGTGGCGGCTGGCGTTGGAAAGGCGGAGCAGCAGTGACGGCGTATCCTGAGCTCCAGGAGCTGGTGAAGAACACTCACGCACCGGAAGATACAACAAGCCAAGGAGAGCGTCGGAGATCGGAGGGTGAAGTGGGTAGTGGAATCAGCAGCTGAGGCCCAAGGACGCGAAAGACACTTCCTTGGCAAAACCTAAGGTGCATACGGTGCATGTCGGTTTCCGTAGGAGAGGCGGAATAATAGCTAGCAACTGAATAGCGGAGAAAGGATGGCGGTGGGAAAGCGAGGTGGTGGAGCAACCGGAGCAACGAAACCAGCTCTCAAGGAGACCCCAGCGGCTACTCCTAAAGCGTTCAGGGAGAACCCAGGTGCAGCATTTCTTCTGATGGACTAAGGGGTCATTACCCAGAGTTCGTCGGAGACGGGAGGAAGACGGAAGGCAAGGACGGTGGTAGGTGAACAGTAGAGGGCGTACGGTACGGAAGGCACGACCAACGAGAAGACAAAAGGAACGGTTGCTTTTCAAATTTCCGGATCTAGCGAAAGTTCGCCCGGGACCACTTTTCCTAGACTTCTCCGAAAACCCATAACCCGTTTAACTTACGCCAAGACAACCCGCTAGCCCGATAACACAAGGCAAAGGACATGCGAGGAGGGGGGAAAATTCCTCGACGAGGATGGAAGCCCTTGCAATGGGACACTGCTGGAAGCTCAACAGAGAGACTGCAGAGGCTGGATAATCAAACATCGGAAGGAAATGGACCTGGAAAGGAAACCAAGAACACTCAACAAGGGGAGGTAACTGACAGACATGAGACTGGGGAAAAGGAAGAAGGACGTCAAGCACCAATGGCGTCGGAGCCCACAGAACCACCAGAAATGAGTAAGACACACAAATGGTCTGATCTTTTCAGAGAGAATAGAGTGTATAGTTCAGATACCACCCTGAAACAATTCCAGAAGCAAGAAGAACGAGCGAAATTAGGTGCTGAGGATCTAGAAGCAATAGAAGAATCAGTGGGATTTTGCCTAATTGGCAGGTTCCTAGGGAGATTTCCAGGATGGAGGGCACTAAAAGGGATCACAGCAAGATGGCGGGCACCGCATAAGCTCCTTACGCATAACTCCTTATGGATGGTGTTTAAATTTGCAAGTAAAGAGTTGCGGGATGCAGTCTTAGAAGGAGGGCCATACAATGCATACGGGAGTCCCCTATACCTCAAAACATTACCGACGTGTTTCTCCTTCAGGGAGGAATCTCAAGCTCAGATTCTAGTGTGGATGCAAATCGCGATGCCTTTTGAGCTCTTGGTCCACCTCGGGGCTAAGCAAAGTAGCCTCTCACAAGTTGGCACACCACTATATCTGAGAGTACACCAAAGTAAGAGAGCGGGTTAATTATGCCAGAGTCTTGGTAGAAGTGGATATCTCCAAGGAACTGCCCACAATCATAGCCATCACACTGCCGGATGGTACAAATACGGACTTAGAGGTCAAATTTGAATCCAATTTGAAACTCTGTAAATCTTGCAAGCTAATGGGCCACTACCATGGGGACTGTCCAACGATTGTGAGGGGACAACAACCAGCAGTGCCAATGGAGGCAATGGAGGTAACGGACCAACAAATGATAGTATATGTGGATGCTGCAACAAGGGGAATGGCGATAGGGGAGGAAACAGCTGCAGAGGAAAATACAAAGGAAAGCACACCAGAATGGGAACACAGTGATAACAGTAAAGGCGAGTGGCAATACAACGGAAAGAGGAAGAAACAACACCGCGAAGATATGCAAATGAGACAGGCGAGAATAGATGTAACAGGGACTACATGCAGACAGGAAGGCAACACATGCAGCCAAGGCAGTCAAGGAGGACAGAGGAAACACGGCAAACAAACGAATAAAGGAAAGGAGCAAGCGAGTCCAAGAATAGCGAGCAAAGCAAGAAGAATGGGCAAAATGGGAACACAGAAGTGCATAGACTAGTTAGATCAACATCAGGGGATCAGCTGAATCCGGTGCATGGAACACAGGATGGGGAAAGAAGTCCGAGAGAAAAGCAGTTGATAACCGGCAAGGAGAAATCAGATCCGGAAATAATTTTGGGAGCAACAATATCAGATAAAGGGACATTTGTACAGACTGGCACCAAAAGCGCACGCATGGCGTAGTGAAATCTGAGCAAAGAGAGAACATTCAGCGAGAATCAAACAGAGAGGGAAATCATCTAGAGCGAGGCATTGGCCAGGACTAACATGGGAAATATAATGAGTAACAGAATGGGGCTTGGTGTACAGGAAAAAATCGAGCATACAACAGGGGATCGGGGCAACTCATTAAAGGATAGATCAACAACAAACGCAGAGAAACAGGTCAGTCTCAGACGGAGTATCAGGGGAAAAGGAGGGAATAATGACAAGCAGAATGATGAACAGGAAGAAATGGGCAATAATAACAGGCATATACACAGTATACGAACAGAACAGTTACCCATATATCACGAGAAAGCGAGCAATAAGGATATCTAAACAATACAAACAATGAGATCAGAAACATGGCCAGTGGATAATGGGGAAAAAGAGTACTCAGAGATAAGTGGCAAAAACATAACAACGAAACTGTCGGGAGAACATGATGTAGAAATATCAAGCAGTCCAAGTGAAAGAGTGCAAGAACAGAAGATAACATCCAGCAGCATAATACAGGAGCATAAACAATATACTGATGGGAAGGTGAATAGTGGGCAAGTAAATTCACAAGATGGCCAAGTCAGTAACTTCCCGTTGATTATCCTAGGGTTACCAGCTGCCCGATGGGGCAAGGAAGAAGCATCAATAAAAACAAATGGAGACAAAGAAACACAGGAGGAAGATCTACAAGACACACAAGAACAGATAGAGAAAAGGGCAAGATTGAGCAGAGCGAAACATGAAAAGCAAGGGAAGAACACTAATGCTAGACGGCGGAAGAGATTGGATCATGGAATATAAGAGGTCTCAATAAAGGCCTCAAATAGAAAGGCATGGCACCTCTGCAACAAAAGTTAGGCATCCTAAGTGTACTAGAAACAAAGTTAACACAACAGTGTTACCTGAATTTAAAGAATGGAAGGTTTCAGAAATGGGAGATTGAACAGAGACTGGGGAACTCTTCAAGAAGCAGAATGCTACTTATATGGGAAACGCAACTCATTGAGCTTAATGTTGAAAGGTGGGAAGAGCAATTGATACACACTAGGATAAAATGTAAGACCACAGGGTGCGTTTATGCAGTCACATTCATATCTGATCAGCCCATCGATAACAAGCGGGAAAAGCATGTGGGCACACTTTCACAGTTGCCTTAATCACGGATACCTTGGTTAATATTAGGTGATTTCAACTCACCTCTTTCCCCGGCAGATAAGCAAGGAGGTAGGCCGGTCACAACATATGCTACAGCTGATTTCCAGGACTTTATAATGGAGGCTGGGTTTGAAGACTTACACTCCATAGGGTGTAAATTCACATGGACAAATGGGCACATAGTGAGCAAATTGGACCGTGCAATGGGCAATAGAAGATGGATGGAACAGAACCGAAGCAGCTATGCAGATTTTAGAATGCCAGGGACAATTTCGGATCATGCAGCATGCATAGTTTCTGTCCTTGGAAACTCAGAGCAACAAAAACCCAAACCGTTTAGATTTTATAACATGTGGATGACCCATCCTGACTATGGGGAAATACTGCAAAGAAAATGGCAAACAGTCCTCCCCAGCACTACGAATGGCACAATGCAGTATAAGCTAAAACAGAAACTCAAGCTACTCAAACCACACTTCAGGCAGTTCAATCACCTCCACTACCAACACATTCAAGAGAGAGTCAAGCTGGCACGACAACAATTGGAAACAAAGCAGCTAGAAGGACTCACGCGAGGACATATGGATGAGGAATATAACTCCATAAGAAGGAAAGTGGAATTACTTGAGAGGGCAGAATATCTATTCTACTTACAGAGAGAAAAACATGAATACTTCCGGAAAACAGATAGGAACACATCCTTTTTTCATGCACTGGTGAAGAGAAACAATAAGAAAAGAGAAATAGTAGCAATAGAAAAGACGAATGGGGAGCACACAAACTCAGCAGAAGAAATAGCGAAGGAATTCCTAACATACTTTCAGGATCAACTAGGGGTAGAGGAAACGAGGACTGACTTCAAAGAGAGCGCATGCGATTTGGGACGAAACTCGAAGAAGGCGTGAGGCGAATAACCAGATTACCAACGGAAGAAGAAATCCGGATAGCCTTATTTGACATTGGGGACCTCAAAGCCCCAGGACCAGATGGATACAACTCAAAATTTTTCAAACACTCATGGGATCTAGTCAAAACTGATGTTGTAGCAGCAGTCCTGGAATTTTTTATCAATGGTCAACTTCTGAAATCCTGGAACCACACAGTGATTGCCTTGATCCCGAAATTCCCCCAGGCACACAAGGTACAAGAGTATAGGCCGATATCCTGCTGCACAGTGGTTTACAAGATTATTGCTAAGCTCTTAGCGGCCATCGAAGTGATGGATCATTTCTTTGCTGAAGAACAAAAGCGCTTTTGTGCGAGGGCGAGGTATTGCAGATAACATACACTTAGCTCAAGAGCTTATGCGTAATTACACCAGGAAAAGAATCTCTCCACGATGTATGCTTAAAGTTGATATGCAGAAAGCGTTTGACTCAGTACACTGGGGTTTCCTTCAAGATATCCTCTCATCGTTGCAGTTTCCAGAAAAATTCACAGCTTGGATTAAAGAAAGCATCACCAGTCCAACATACTCGGTTACAATCAATGGTTACATGCATGGTTTCTTTAAAGGCGTGGGGACTTAGGCAGGATCCCTCTCCCATATTTGTTTGGATTATGCATGGAATATTTCTCACGTATGCTAGCCAAGTACACTAGTAAATCTGATTTTCACCACCCCAAGTGTAAGGAACTCAGGATTTCACATCTGATGTATGCTGATGACCTCCTACTCCTTAGTCATGGGGATATACCATCGGTGGCTATTTTGAAAGACTGTCTAAAGCAATTTGCTAGGATGGCAGGCCTGAATGCTAATCTGGATAAGTCAAGCATCTATATGGCAGGAGTGGATTCAAATACCCGTGAAAGACTGATTGATATAACTGGTTTCAAAGCAGGGGAGATGCCATTTAGATACTTGGGGATACCAATTGCATCTCGAAAGTGAAGTTCTTGATTATTATGCGCTCGAAAGTTAACTCATGGCCAAAAGCTACATTGTCATATGCAGGGAAAAGTCAGCTAATAGCTTCAGTATTGCAAGGAATAGAATGCTACTGGATGTCGATCTTGCCAATTCCAACAGGAGTAATAGAAAGGATATATGGTATATGCCGATCACTTATGTGGAATACAAAAAATCCTCCGGTAGCATGGAAAACAATGTGCAAACCCAAGGATGAAGGAGGATTAGGGCTGCGAGACCTGAAGGCATGGAATATGGCACTATTAGCTAAGGTCTTATGGCGGATACAAGAGAAACAAGACACCCTGTGGATACGGTGGGTTCATCATGCATATATACAAGGAGGAGACATCTGGGGCTGGCAAAGTAAACACACGTACTCCCCACTCATGAAGAAATTAATTCTGATCAAGAACAACATCCTAGGCACCACAAATAACGCAGCGGATGACAAGCCAATACACATCGGCATGGTTTAGGGCGGGGACAAAGATGGAGTTAGAAAGGCATATGACTATTTCCGGCAAAATGGAACTAAGAAATCTTGGACGGTAACAGTTTGGCAGAAGGATATACAACCAAGCCATAGATTCACTGCTTGTGGATCTTTGGCCAATGGCAAACTACCGGTCAGAGCAGGGCAGGAATATATGGAGGATAAACAATGCATCTTCTGTAAACAGGAGAAGGAAACCATGGAACACATCTTCTTCAAATGTGAACAAATACGCCAACTATGGAGCAAGGTTAGAGGATGGCTACGGATGACAGAAGAAATGATAACCCACCGGAGTATGTTCAGAATTTTCAGATCACGGTACAAGAAAGATACGCCTATGAATCAAGCCCGGCACATAGCAATGTCAGCCCTAATCCACATAGTCTGGAGGCAAAGAAATTCAAGCAGGTTTGAAGATGCGAAGTTTGATGGAGACCTAATATTCCGCAAGGTGCAGATTCATGTCTACAGAGCGATGGAGCACAGCAACATACCACTCCCAGTACAGCTCACATAAATCCATGGTAAGGCCTTGTCCACCGTGCCCCCCCTTATCCCTTACTCACAGGGCAACCCTTCCCCATGCTCAACCCCAGGGCAATTCTCCTGTACTTCAGTTCCAGAGTAAAAAAAAAAAAATCAGAGTGGTTTTGGCGCAAAAGGAATGGCTGGCAGGGTGGTTTTAGTTCAGGGTGGTTTATGGCGCAAAAGGAGTGGCTGGCAGGGCGGTTTTAGTTCAGGGTGGTTCATGGCGCAAAAGGAGTGGCTGGCAGGGCGGTTTTCCCAGAGTGGTTTTAGTTCAGAGTGGTTTTGGCGCAAAAGGAGTGGCTGGCAGGGTGGTTTCCCAGAGTGGTTTTAGTTCAGAGTGGTTTTGGCGCAAAAGGAATGGATGGCAGGGCGGTTTTAATTCAGGGTGGTTTATGGCGCAAAAGGAGTGGCTGGCAGGGCGGTTTTAGTTCAGGGTGGTTTATGGCGCATAAGGAGTGGCTGGCAGGGTGGTTTCCCAGGGTGGTTTTAGTTCAGAGTGGTTTTGGCGCAAAAGGAATGGCTGGCAGGGCGGTTTTAGTTCAGGGTGGTTTATGGCGCAAAAGGAGTGGCCGACAGGGTGGTTTCCCAGGGCAGTTTTAGTTTAGAGATGTTTTTGGCGTAAGGAAATGCCTGGCAGGGCGGTTTTACAGGGCAGTTTTCTTTGAACAAAAGAGTGATGCCCAGGGTGGTTTTCCAGGGTGGTTACGCCTGCCGGTTTGCGTAAGGACCGTGACCGTGGCTCTTGGTCTCAAAACGCCAGGGCAGTTTTGTGCTCAAGATCAGGGTGGTTTCTACACAAGAGGGAGGAGCAGAGTGGTTTCCCTCCAAGGCCAGGGGGGTCCCAATCTGCAGAATGGATCGTTGCCAGGGCGGTTTTCATTGAGCTGGTTTGGTCTACTATAGGGTCGCTTTGCTCAAGTCGAGCAATACAAAGACTCGGGCAAAGATTCGAGGCGGTTTTGATGTCTTGGGCAGGCGGTTTGGTCAACTCGAGCGATATTTCCACTTGAGTGGTTGGCTCAATTCGGGGCAATCCAAGGGCAACTCGAGTCAATTCGAGCGATTAAAATGCCAAGCGGGGTTGTTTGAGGCGATTTTGATGTCTTGGGCAGGGCGGTTTGATCAACTCAGAGCGATAGTTCCACTTGAGTGGTTGGCTCAATTCGTGGCAAATCAAGGGCAATTCAGTCAATTCTAGGCGATTAAAATGCCAAGGCGGGGTGGTTGGTCAACTTCGGGGCTTTTCTCCCCACTCCAGAGCGTGTTGATCAGTCCAGGGCAATTTCAGGAACAGAGCAATCAAGGCGGGAAAGCCCAGGGTGATTTACCAAAAGTGGCGAATATTGGATGGTTATCACACAAGCGTGACGACAACGATGAACATACATGGACATGGATGGACAACGCATAAAGGAACACATGGAACACATGGAATGGAGAAGACAAAGAGATAACATGGATGTGAGAAAGAAACATGTGAGATGAGCTTGCACGCTGCAAGAGGGAAAGGTGGACTATGTACGCATGTATGAGTGTATGTATGAGTGTATGTACTCATGAGAGATTTAGTACACATGAGAGGTCAGGTACCCATGAGAGCACATGTACGCCCCTTGGTACACCTCATATCTGACACATCGTCAGACATGACATGAGTGTGCATTTAAGGATTCTGTATGATTGTGCTTTTCTTGATGATATATATTTACCTTCATCAAAAAAAAAAAAAAAAAGAGTTTTAGGAGTGCATTTTCAAGGTTAATGTTTGATACCATGGGCTTAGGTTTCTAGATCCTGCACCAACAATATATATCCTAGGTTAGGATGTGACCCTCCAAGCTTTAATATTGTTATAAAATTTTTGAGAAGGATACATTTACATGATATTAAAGGCTCATGTTTATTAGGTTTATGCCAAACTAGAGGTAGCTAGAGATGCTAAGTTTGTCTAACTTAAGTCTTCTCTCCCCTTTGGCATAATATCAAAAAGAAGGATTTTTTTTTTAATTTTGAAAGTATTGGCAATTTTTTTTATTTTAAATAATATTTTAACAACTTCTATAAATGATGATTATCCAATTAGAACATCCCCCTTAACCTAACATCCTTATTAACCACAAGGAAGGCTTATCTAGAGGGTCTCCGCCTTTGTCTGACAAACTCTTAGGACATCTTTGTTGGACACAAGAAAAGCTTACCTAAGTGTCCAGAGGATCTAGGTGTCCAAAGTTGACCTAAGGATCTAGAAGTTCAGTACTGGTCAACTAACCATCATTTTAAGAAGCATAGTTATTTTAAAGACTGCGTATAACTACACACAACAATCATGACAACCAATAAAAATAGTTTTAAGAATATATATATATATATATAGTTGTTGTCCTTACCATCTCACCCATTCTAAATGATCAACCAAGTTATCCTTATAGGTGTTGTGAGATGAACTTAATTTTATATAGTTAATTTTGACGATTTGAAAATTAATTAACCTTGGGTTAGATTCAGGTTTAACCTTTAGTTAGTTAAGTGAATATTTCAAAAGAGGGCTTCCAGGTCATTGCGAGGCACAGAGACCTTCTTTGATTGGAACAAAGACCACTTCTTTAGACAAAGTCAATCTTAAGAAATTATACACTTAATTTACTTTGGGTCAAATCCTGGTCTAACTAGTTTAGGATGTGGTGAGGGTAGTTCCACTTAGCCAAGTGAACCAAGCTAGATACTATTTATCTAACCCGGATACACGAGACTTCATTTCCCTAATGTACTATCATCTCACTGCATCCTGATACTATGTTGTCAAGGTTAATAAACCATTTCCTATCTAACCGTTCTATGAGAGTTAATTTAAGACTAGTATGTATGACATGACAAAAATAAGCATGATAATTAATTAAAATGATATGCATGCATGAGTCTGTTATATTCAATCAATTCAAAGAAGTGGTTCGTTTCTTAGGTAGACTTTTATTTATAAGGTTTACAAATTTTAGAGTCTTGATTTTTTTTTAACATACACTTGTAACCCAAGTCTACATATTTATTTGTTGAATTTCTAAAAGTTGAAGGTTTAATTACTAAATTATTAATTTGTGTATAATAAAATGGTACTTTATTATAACTAATTTTATCGATTTGATTATCTAATTTTGAATTTTAATTATGTTAGATTTTGAATTATTTAAAATAAATTTAATAGAATTATTAGCCTTTTTTTAAATAATATTATTAGACTTTTTCAAAATAAGATTATTAGACTTTTTCAAAGTAGAATTATTTTATTAGGATTTTTCAAGATAAGATTATTAGAATTATTAGAATTTTTTAGATTATATTTGTAACACCCCCCTAGTCTTTCCACTCTCTACTAGGGGAGATGTCACTACTTTACTATCTTATTTTTATTTTCTTCCTGATCTTACTTTGACACTATACTTTAATCATCACTTAAACAATAACCATAAGCAATCCAATTGAACTCCAACAATATCAGAAAGAAAATAATTAAAAACTTAAAATCTGGTTTAGACATCTGCACTTAGGATCTTTTACTTCCACTGTTCCGTCGCCACACACTCCAAGCACTTCGTCCGCCATGCCACCTCACTGTAACTTTTCTTTACCTTTATCTGCAGTATATAAGGAAATGCAACTATAAGCAATAATGCTTAGTAAGTACTTTCTATGCTCACAAAAACATGCACTGTATGAAATCATACAACTAGTTCTCTTGCCCTGGATACATTGATACACATGCAAACATAACTGGAAATCATAACTCTGATTACATGTCTCTTGTATAAATCATGCTCTTAAGTATTTTAAAACTTATAAACAGTGTATCTGAATTGGAATGATTAACTTTGAAAACTTTTATTCATACTTATACTGATACTTCAAATTAATAATCATCCTAGATATGAGCCCGACATAGTACCAATGCGCGCTTTCCTAATAGGCCGGGGTGACCAACCACCGAACCTACTAGGGTAACTGAGACTGAGGGCCTTGGCCCGTGGGCGAAACTGATGCCCGGTACATGCCCTGTCAAAAGTAAAATACTTCTTTTATACTTATATTCTTATACATACTGAAAAAATGCTCTTAATCCCCTAAACCACGAATGGGGAGCACCATAAAGATCATTATACTCTTGACCCCCAAAACTGAAATGGGGAGCATACTGAAGATCATCGTGCTCTTAATCCCCAATTCGAACGGGGAGCATCTTTAAATTTTCTTTATAAAGGAAATATTTTTACGTCTTACTCTATATCATGCATATAATTGTAAGCTACAACTCATTTACAACATGCATGATCATAAATCACATTCTTATTATGGATCTAAACATGATACTAAATCAAACATGACATAACGGGTAAAAATCATATAACTAAAATACCATGCATAACTGACTCATATACATGCGTATAAACTGCTCAACCATGTAACTGGAAATAACAAGCACAAAAAAAAATATATCTATGACATACGATAACTATTTATACTGCAGGTGAGCAATACTTACATCCTACGCTTTTTCACCAATTTATACTGTTAGATTTTGTAAAGAAAAGATCTCCTACGTGTTCCTTTGCTTTAGCGTGAGCCTCTACCAAGTCCTCGAGGAGATCCCTCTTGAAAATCCCCTCTTGAATTATCTCACAATAAGACAACCTTCTTCCTTGCTTCGACGGCTTCCTTCTTTGATAGTAACCTCAGTGAAGCTCTTGTAGTTGGGTAGAAGATCCTGCCACCTATGCTGCATTCTTTTTCCAATCCTCCTCTTCTTCACCGCCCTTTACCGCACTCGTTCCCTCGTCCTTGGCGGCACATCACGTAGGAAACCCTCTCGCTCTCGCAATCGGCGCAGCGCCACGCAGATAAGGTCGGAGGGTTAGGGAAGTAGAGGGGGGGGGGAGGATGCTGTACGGCGGCTGGAGGAAAAAAAAATGAGAGAGAGAGAGAGCGGCTGGAACTCGAGAGGTAGAGAGAGAGGGAGATCGGCGTGAGGTTTCAGGGAGAGGGAAGAAAAGAAATATATATATATATATAAATTAAGATTTTTTCTTAACCTAATTACCCATTTAAATAATTAGTCAAATTAACCAATCTCTCCTTTTTTTTCGCCTATAGATATATTTTGTTATATTCTATTCATTGGTAATCTTATGACTTAGTGATAGGAAGCCTATTCCCCTAAACCAACGGTTCATAGTTCGAGCCCCAACTAACGAACCATTTATTCGATTTTTTTTTCTTTTTTCCCTCCTATTCTTATTTATATTTTTTTTTTCTAAATAAATAAATAAAAGTATCAGAACTAAAATTTGGGTTGTTACAATCCCTTATACCTTATAAAAGTTTCGTCCTCGAAACTTAGAATAACTTGGGGTACTTTTGCTTCATGTCATCCTCACGTTCCCAGGTTGCTTCTTCAAACCTTTGACTTTGCCATAAGACTTTTACTAACGGTATTTCTTTATTTCTTAGTTTTCTGATTGCTCGGTCTATTATATGAATAAGTCAACTTTCATAACTTAGATCTGTCTGAATCTGTACCCTTTGTGGCTCAATCACTTGGTTGGTGTCTGGGACGTGCTTCTTAAGCATTGAAACATGAAATACATTATGGATAGTTGACATTTCCTGTGGTAGCTCTAGCTCATAAGCTACCTTACCAACTCTCTTGGTGATCAGGCAGGGGCCTACATATCTGGGACTTAACTTGCCTTTCTTCCCAAATCTCATTACCCCTTTCATAGGAGCTACCTTAATGAACACTGAATCTCCGACTTGGAACTCTAGGGGTTTGCGTCGGACATCGGCGTAACTCTTCTGCCGACTCTGGGTAGTCTCTATCCTTTGGTGTATGTTATTTATAGCTTTGGTGGCGTCATTTATAAAATCAGTCTTGAGTCCCATTTCTTTCTTCTCACCACCCTCATACCAACCGATAGGTGATCTACATCTCCTTCCATACAAGGCTTTATAAGGTGTCATTCCAATTGTGGTTTGATAACTATTATTATAGGCAAACTCTGTCAAACACAAATATTTGCACCAGCTTCCTTTAAAATCTAAGGCACAAGCTCTTAGCATATCCTTCAGAATCTGATTCACTCTTTCTGTTTGCCCATCTGTCTGAGGATGAAATACAGTGCTAAATCGTAGCTTAGTGACGAGGGCTATCTGAACACACTCCCAGAAGTGTGAAGTGAAGCGACTGTCTCTATCAGAGATAATGGTCTTAGGTACTCCATGCAGTCTAACTGTCTCTATCTGATAGGCATGAAGTGAGCATACTTTGTTAATCTATCGATAACTACCCAAATAGAATCGTAGCCATTGGTTGTTTTGGGCAGTCCTACTATGAAATCCATGGCTAGTTCCTCCCACTTCCATTCTGGAATCTGGATAAGCTGTAGAACTCCTCCTGGTCTCTGGTGTTTGACTTTCACTCTCTGACATGTCAGACAAGTGCTAACATACTTGTCACGCCCCGAGAGTATGCCGTGCCGAAAAGCAAACGGACGACATCTCCCCTGTACGTGGCAACATATCGGGTTAATACAAGGCCCGTAGGCCCACAACAACAATATGATATACACAGATATCAACATATCAAACACACTAAACACAGAGGAAACATTACAAATAGATCAACAAGATACAAAGACCAACTGTGCACTCCAGAGTGACTTGACACGACAAGAATCATAACAAAAATCGAATCAAAGACCAAATACATACAATATGTCCGTATATCACAAATACGGAAACAATAGGAAAAACCCCAACAATCCGTAAGGATACAACAACAAAACATATCCATTTGTCGGTGTGAGATGGGATCATGGCGGAGCTCAACGTCAAGGAATCTTCTACATTATGGCGGGAAGCCCGAGTCCGGTGGTGAGTATAAACTCGGGGTAATATATAGAAAGTGCATGAACAACATATAAGGATAGATCTACAAGTATACATGTGAAGATCTACAATTATCTGACATGAGTCCAATAGACATACGGTCATATCCAAATCTAATAACAAGTAACTACGGTAAAATCATACTCAATGTATATACTAAAGCGATCAATCAACATAAAGTAATGTACCAGCGTACCTAACGATCGCAACACCATAAGCTATATCGTCACAGATATACAATAACATAACCCATATAATGTACGAGTCAATCCATACGACCAATACTCCAACATATGAACAATATAAGATCACTGTAATAACAACCGTCCGTACCCTGACAAGATGCTAATCAAATGCATATAACGAGAATCAACGCATGTATCATGCTCAACACATAGTAAATAAAAATCGATGACATGTATCATGATGAACAACCATATCGGCAATCATAGCTCAATCAAATCGATCTCACCGGGCATATGTAAAACATATATCAAATACATGCATACATATATATCGCATGGCATATGCATGTACCATGTCTGCGGACCCGTCACCACGACTATCGGGTGTACGGCATGACGACTAGCCCGACTCGGCCGTCACTACTCTCGAGTGGCCAGTTGGGTAGTATGAATGAGTAGAATATAAGCGTAAAGAGCTAACTACTCGGGGTCCTTCTGCTGGTCGCTCGTCACTACCCGAGTAGGCAGCTCGCACGAGACAAGCACGTCACAACCACCGTCTATAGTGGGTGAGTGCTAACACCACTCTGCCGGTGGCGGTCGCATCTCTACCACCATCCCTAGTGGTAGCACATCCAATGCTCTGCCCTCAACTACCACTACCCAGTGGGTGGCGGGATGTTGACGACCGTCTCATCCACAAGGGAGACGATCGTCGATGCATGCAATGTAATGATGCATAGCTCCATACATGTATCCTCGCCTCACTCCCTTTCCCATGGGGAGTCCTGGTCAACCAAAAGTCAACTATGCAAGGACTACAATCACAAGACTCTCTCTATCGCACAAAGAGTCATACTCATCTGACAGTCCACCACGCTAAGACCTCTAGTCAGTAGCGATATACAATCGACCCTCCATATAACCATACACACACACAATCCATAATGGATATACCATCGCGCTAGGACCTCTAGTCCATGGTCACATATTGACAACCATACACTTATCTATGCACAGACAACTAGATCCACCATAAATGCACCACTAATATGGTTATGATATAACGATCGACTCCATAATCCAATCCATCACCTAACTCTAGTTAGGTAACACAGTAACCCTATCTGAGGTCACAAAGATAACCCTAACCACATGTACTTACTGAACATCTATCAGCTAATACATAATAGGGTTTATAATTCCTATCCGTGCTAGATAATCAATGAGTAACAGAGTATATATCTCAAAGGTCAAGGTAGTACAAGCATATGATTAAATAAGAGTGGATTTAAGGTAAATAGGTATAAACATAAATCCAAGGTCATGCACTAGAATTTGATCAAAACTACCGGACCAGGTAGATATTACCCACCTGATATGTAATCCGTGCTATACATCTCCACTCCATGTATCTATCACAATCAACATCCTGTAACAATAGGATACAATTAAGTATCATCACATATCTAATGATCGAATAAACTCTCATATCATCCTTATATCTCGATCAATTAATCGAACAATCTAATACTACAGGATGAATGAATTCATATTAACCGATCAATCTACTACATTCATCTATATCAATCCACAATATTAACTATAAATATACCAATCGGACATACCTTGCATTTTTGAATTTGATCCAAAAGGCAATCTCTGCTTCCACACAATCGCGTGTCAATTCCATAGAGCTCATCTCATCAATACACCAATTCGCAATACCTTATTGTCAATACCTCCAACCGTAGCTAAGCTTCAATCACAGCAAATTCAGGTTCCCTGCTCCACTGCATCCACTGCCAACTCAATAGAGCCGAGCTCTCAACCTCACAATCCATTAGCACAACAAAACCAATAGGGCAGCCAACCAATGCTTCCACTCTCGATGCAATGCAGATGGATGAAACTCTGCACACGACAAGGATAAAGAGGCATAAAGCGACCCGATCTGCTCACCATTAAGCAGGAGAAAATGCGGAAAAACTCATCATCCCTGATTTCTTTCTTCCGGTACCATCCGAAATCACACCTAGCTAGAAACCTCAGATCAGCTGTTGGTAGAAATCAGACGCAAGCGATGATGATCCGCTCGAGATCTAGCCGGCCGGCGATAGAGTCGCGTGATCGAAACTACTCGAGGTGAGTGATAGGCGTGGCAATCGCGATGGTGGGCCGCGATGATGCGGAGAAAAGAAAAGCACGATCGATCTCGGGAAGAAGAGGATGGCGGCGATCGAAGCTCAACTCACGGTCCGATTGACTCGCGCCTCGGCGAGAACTCTTCACCGGAAATCGAGCTCGGGAACCCGAAATCAGAGATCCCGGCGACGATCGCGCGTGGCGACCACAACTAGAGGAGCGGCTCACGTCGGATCAAAGCGGCGGTCGCGATGATCGAAGAAGTGGGCGGCGTCGCGTGCGATCGAAGGGCGTGGCGTGGCTTCCCTCCCAGGCCTGGCGGTGAGATCGAGCGCATGATCGCTCGGAGAAA
Organism: Wurfbainia villosa; assembly: GCA_025175895.1. Classification (NCBI taxonomy): domain Eukaryota; kingdom Viridiplantae; phylum Streptophyta; class Magnoliopsida; order Zingiberales; family Zingiberaceae; genus Wurfbainia; species Wurfbainia villosa. The sequence goes on from CM045987.1 coordinate 6,686,844, forward strand.
GAGCGAGAACTCACGAGGAAGGAGGAAAACGATCGCGATGGAAAGCGAGAATCACGCTATGGGTGGTTTTGTTTGATTCGATTGAGCGGTTCAAACAAACTCAATTCAATTTGGTTCAGCCCTTAACCCAAGTCAAATCCAATCATTTGTAATGATACATTAAGCCTAATACCCATTATCTAATACCAAGCCCAGATTTCTAATTAACCCACTAATTAAATCCAAATTAATTAAAAAGGTTAATCCTATTTTTTTTCCATATTCTATATTCTCCCCCACTTATAAAAATTTGGTCCCCAAATTTCTGACTCATGTACGAGTATGAGATGTCACAATAATCATCTCAAGTATCCGGAGGAAAGTCACACATCTCAAGTGACTAAGTGGGGTACTGAGCTCGAATATTATATTCCAGCTCTTATACGCTCTCATCCAACCTATTATTCTGCAGTGGAGCTCTATACGTGCAGATGGGAAACTTTGCCAGAATCGTAAGGTGAATCATGAATCACTATCAGAAATGATACTCAAGGTTACTCCATGGATATAATTCCATCAAGCGATCCAACGGAGTCCATCTTACGGCTCGGAAGAAAATGAGCGGACCTAGCTAATCGATCATCGACTACCCAAAATTGATCAAGTCCTTTCCGAATTCTAGATAATCTCCCAACACAGTCTAACGTACTAGGCTCTCACTTCATCACGGTACGTGACCCTACCGATCACAATATTTCACCTTTGCTTGTTGGCATACCCAACATCAAACTACGAAATCAACCGTGTCCCATATCTCATTCCACCAACATGAACATCCCAATACTCACTATTTTCGAATACACTCCGAATAAATCATCACCCTCAAATGAATAGTCTCCTGAAACAACTCTTCCTAAAGCGAATGCAACTCTGGGAACCACCATCCTTCCCAGAGACGGAGATTTATTCTCACAAGAGAAATTAATCCAATGTCCAAAAATTCACTCTGTTACCATCGAAATGTAAGACTATAATGACTAATCTCCCGATTGCATCTATCGTGCTCTAACAACCCTATACTTGGCTACCAGTAGCCAAAACTCCAGCACTCTGCTCTATACATCTACTACTCAAGATAATAAGCGCTAAGCTCCTAATCCTGAAATATTGCATCTATGTGCAATACCCTTCCATCAATATCGACGGATTAACTAACACGACAAAGTCACCACCTTCTAGGCCTTGAAACCTAGCTTAACTTAGGCGGTGATTGCTATCACCTTCTTGGTCCCTGTCGATGATATAGTATCGCTAGTGCATCCTATCCACATCTACGGTAAACCAAATCAATCTTGGGAAACCACAACTTCCTCAAGATTGAGAATATATCCATAAATATATCCTCCACAGATATGATGACAATCGATCTCAAATACTCCAAGAGTACTTGATTCCTCAAATCCATGAACGACTAAATCGTCGATAAGTCTAACAACATTATCAATCAGCTCTATACACCTGCATCCTTTTACTTTATGCTAACGATAGCTCAATCATCACAACCTCACAATCCATTAGCACAACAAAACCAATAGGGCAGCCAACCAATGCTTCCACTCTCGATGCAATGCAGATGGATGAAACTCGCACAAGGATAAAAGTGGCATAAAGCGACCCGCATCCTTACCATTAAGCAGGGGGAAAATGCAAAACTCATCATCCTTGATTTCTTTCTTTTCTAAACCATCCGAAATCACACCTAGCTAGAAACCTCGAGATCCAAGCGATGATGGTAGAAATCAGCTTGCAAGCACGATGATCATTCGAGATCTAGCCGACTGGCGATAGATAGCGTCGCATGATCAGCACACGACTCTGGCTCGAGGTGAGTGATAGCTGTGGCGATCCGCGATGGTGGACGTGATAGCTGCGGAGAAAAGAAAAGCACCGACGATCTGATCTCAGGGAAGAAGAGGATGGCGACGGCGATCGGCTCGACTCACGGAACGATTGACTCCTTCAGCTCGGCGAGAACTCTTCATCGGAAATCGAGCTCGGGAACCCGAAATAAGAGATCCCCTCCGGCGACGATCAGCACGCATGGCGACCCGATAGGAGGCTACAGTCGTGATCAAAGCGATAGCTCACGGCGATGCGATGATCGAAGAAGTCGGCCAGCGTCGCGTGATCAGGAAGGTCGGCGTTGCAAGCTTCCTCCCTAGGATGTCGGCGAAATTTGAGATCGAATTAGCGAGAATCGAAGAAAGCGAGAACTCACGAGGAAAGGAGAAAAGCGTATCGCGATGGAAAATCGCGATCACATAGTGGTTTATTTGTTTGATTCGATTGAACCGGTTCAAGCCCACTCAATTCAATTTCACTTGGTTGCGATTCATAAACTTTAGTACTTAGCAGAGGTCTGAGTTGAATCTAGGAAAAACCCACTTCGGTGGGAAGACTTAACGACGGGCCAATAAGGCGGCGATAAATCGACCAATAAATGCCGAATTCCGATAGGGCCCGATCATTACAATAAAGGCGCCTTTATTTGTTTATTATTCACTGTATTGGCGGATCAATTGTCGACGTATATGTTAGCGTCGTTACTCGACTTACTAAAGTGGGTTTTGCCTTCCCGATTGAACTCTGATTCGAATAAATCAAAAATTATGAATCTAACAATAAAATGATCACTTGGTTGCAGATTCATAAACTTTAGTACTTAGCCTGTAGGTCTAGAGTTCGAATCACGGGAAGGCAAAACCACTTCAGTGAAGTCTAGGTGAGTAACGGCCAATTAGGCGATTGCTTCGTTCCAGTTGCATGTATTGCTTTGCTGCTCAATACAATTAAGTTCTACTTATTTCCCTTAAAAAGCCACCAGAATTTTCCTTTCATATCTTGATACATCTTGGTGAATCCAGGATGCATCGAGTATGGAGTCCCATGAGCTTCTTCTAGGATCTTCTTTCTTAAGTCTGGGTCCTTGGGGACACATAAGCGTTCACCTAGATATAATACCCCACTGTCAGAGACACAAAATCCTTCATCCTTTTCTTCTTGGATCTCTTGCTTGATCCTTTGGATGCTAGGATCTTTGTCCTATCTTGCTAATATATCCTCGAACAGTGTAAGTACTATGGTCAAGTGGAGAGCTGTCCAGAAATGATCTCAACCTCAAAATTCATTATCTCTTTCTCCAGTGGTTGGGATAGTGTTGCTAGGGACATCAAAGTAGTGCATGATTTTCTACTCAGCGCGTCTGCTACTTTGTTTGCCTTTCCAGGATGGTAGTGGATTTCACAGTCATAGTCCTTTACTAGCTCAAGCCATCTGCGCTGTCGCATATTCAGATTCTTCTGAGTGAAGAAATACTTCAGACTTTGGTGATCTGTGTAAATCTTGAATTGGACTCCATATAAGTAACGTCTCCAAACTTTCAGAGCAAAGACCACTGCTGCCAACTCAAGGTCATGAGTGGGGTAATTCTTTTCGTAGTCCTCGAGTTGTCTAGATGCATAAGCAATGACTTTACCCTTCTGCATAAGTACTGCTCCGAGTCCCATCTTGGATGCATCACTATACAGGTCAAATCCCTCATTACTTTCTGGAAAGGTAAACATTGGAGAACTTGTGAGTCTCCTCTTTAATTCAAGGAAGCTCTTTTCATAATCTTCTGTCCATTCGAACTTCTTGTTCTTTCTGGTAAGAACCGTCAACGGTGAAGCTATCCTTGAGAAGTTTTCCATAAACTTTCGATAGTACCCTGCTAATCCGAGGAAACTTCTGACTTCACTGGCATTCTTTGGTTGACCCCAATTACTGACCGCTTCTATCTTTGTCGGGTCTACCATAACTCCATCTTTTGAAATAACATGTCCCAGAAACGATATTTGATCAAGCCAAAACTCACACTTGGAGAACTTTGCATATAATTGTCTTTGTTGAAGGGTCTGTAAGACTGTCTTCAAGTGTTAGGCATGTTCCTCTTGGGCTCTCGAGAAGATAAGGATGTCGTCAATGAAGACAACCACAAACTTGTCAAGGAACTCCTTAAATACCTGATTCATCAAGTCCATAAACATAGCGGGCGCATTTGTCACTCTGAAGGGCATGACCACGAACTCATAGTGTCCATACCTCGTTCAGAAGGCTATTTTCAATATATCATCCTCTTTAACTCTTACTTGATGATAACCGGACTGCAAATCAATCTTGGAGAAGATTGTGGCTCCCCTCAATTGATCAAATAAATCCTCTATCCTTGGCAGAGGATATCTGTTCTTGATCGTCACTTGATTCAAGGCTCGGTAGTCTATGCACATCCTCATAGACCCATCTTTATTTTTCACGAACAACACCGGAGCTCCCCATGGGGAATGACTAGGGCGGATGAATCCCTTGTCTAGCAACTCCTGTAATTGTTCCTAAAGCTCTTTCAATTCAGCTGGAGCCATACGATAGGGTGCCTTTGAGATTGGGTTGGTACCAGGAATAAGCTCAATCTCAAACTCAACTTCCCTTCTAGGTGCTAGTCCTGGTAGCTCGTCAGGAAATACTTTCGGGTAGTCACATACGATTGGGACTTCTTCCAGCTTTTGGATTCTTTCTTGCTTAGTATCAACTATATGTGCTAAATACCCAGTGCATCCACTAGCTAACATCTTTTGAGCTTCCATGGCAGATAAGAACTTCTTAGTCTTCTTCCTTGGTTCTCCAATAAACTCAAATTTGGCCTCGGTCTCAGGTTGGAATACTACTCTTCGCTTACGACACTCAATGGAAGTACCGTACTTGCTAAGAAAGTCCATTCCAAAGATGACATCATAGTCATGCATGTCCAGCAAGATCAGATCACTATAAAGCTCTCTGTCTGAAATTCTGATCGGTACGACACGCAACCAGTGTGTAGATGTCATTATTTCACCCGAAGGTAGGGTCGTTAAAAATTGAATATCTAAGATATCCAGAGTTATATCTATCTTCTTACAAATGTCATAGACATGAAAGAATGGGTTGCCCCAGTATCAAATAGTATGGTAGCATGCTGACTAAGGATAGGTATCTGACCTGTGACCACCGTAGAAGCATTTGCTACCTCTTCCTTGGTGAGGGAGAAGATCCGGGCATTAGGTGTAACTGATGGGGCCTCCAATCTTCCTTGACTGATGTAAGGACCCTCCAGTGCTCCCTGCATCTGATGTAGCTGGGCTGGTCTACCTCCATACTAAATAGACTATGGCGGAGGTAGATTGGTCTTAGTGGGGCACTGTTTAGCGAAGTGTCCCTCGACACTACATATATAACACCCGCTCATGCCTTGGCAGCAAACTCCTGGATGCTTCCTCTCACACTTAGAACATATAGGATACGTAGGCTGCTTACTGGCTGAACCTCCCTTTGCATTATTCCATTGTTTCCTCTTTCCATTGTTGTTTCTCTTGCAGTTCGAATTACCGCTCTGAGGTTTTTGACCTTCTGAACTTCCCTGGCTTTTGCTTTCTACCGAGGCTAGCTTCTGGTGCTTGATACTATTCATGTAATGCTCTGTGATTAGTGCACTATTGGTTAGCTCTTCAGTAGTCTGTGGTCTATTAATTCCACCAGCCATATTCAGAGCTATCTCCGGTCTCAACATCTTTAGCATTAACCTAACTCTTTTCTTCTCAGTACTGACCAGTTCTGGGCATAGACGAGCCAACCTATTGAACTTCTTCACCGCTTCATCTACTGATAAATCCCCTTGTCGGAACTCTATGAACTCATCATAATGCTTATTGGTGACTCACATATGGAAGAACTCCTCGAAGAACTCCATCTTAAAGTCCTTCCATGACATTTGGTTCACCACCCTCTTGGCCTTTACTCGCTCCCACCATATTCTGGCATCTCCGGTCAGACAGAACGAGGCGCACTTGACTTTCTCATTCTTAGGCCAGTCCAGCAATTCCACTATGCTCTCTACTGTCTTGAACCATGCCTGAGCATCCCATGGTTCACTGGCATCGGCAAAACTCTCTGGCTTCAACTTTTGCCATTGAATCAGATAGGCCTCTTACCTCACCCCTCCCACTAGAGCTGTTGGTGGGACTGGTGGGGCGGAAGATGTAGTTGGAATGACATTCTGAGTCCCTGGCTAAGTAACAGGATTTTCTCGCTGATTCGTCATCAAGGTATTGATGACCTGCTGCTGCTCTGCCACTTGCTGTTGGAGCAGAGTGATTATTTGCATCCATGCAGGTGGTGATGTTAGTTAAAGCCCTAGAACCAATCATGTGATGGTTGAATAGGGAACATTTTGTATCATATTCTATAAAGGCAAAGGATTGGTTATTATATTTACATCTTGCTTGTGCAAGCTAATTTAAATATAATAATGCCCTAGAAAAGTAGGTTCTTATCTACAGCACATCAATTGGCAGAATTGATTATGAGAGGCTGTAGAGAACACTTTCCTAAATGTTCCTAGTCGAGTATTAATATGCAAGGGCAATATTAATACATAAAGACTAGCATGTAGGTCAATTGATGACTTGATCTCACAAGTCATGGATATATGATATCGAGTTGACACATGGGTATATATTGGAGAATATATACTGAACTGACCCGCCATGAGAAAGTTTCATGGATCGTTATATGAGTGTCATAAACTTTCTCATGTGACTATTGGTATGAATAGTCCTTAGACCTGAAGTCACTACGGTTCCCTACATAAGGAGTTATGTACTTTGGTATCGTCAAGCGTCACCCGTAACAGGGTGGACCATAAAGGCGATTACTGGGTATGTAACAAATTATGCGGAGGGATGTGAGTGATGTAGATGGGATCTATCCCTTCCATATGACGGGAGTGATATCGGTGGGCCCCTTGATTGAGTAGAACTACTAAAACGCATGGCCATGCTCGAATGAGTCAATATGAGATATTGAGCTCATTTGTTTGAGTTAGTTTACTCAGGGATCAAGAAACACATAGATTGATCGAGGATGACACGGTCTATGCCTCATTGATCAATCTGATATCAAGGATAGAAGGACACGGTCATATATTATAGTAGTCACGGAAAGGTTAGTCGGATCTTGACTTATCTCGTAACTTGGGTAGCAATGATGTATTGCTAGATGTCGCTCATTGCTTGTGTATCTAAAAGAGTTTAGGTCCACTGCCAACGTTATGAGAGCCTATAGGGGTCACACACAAAGAGCATGATAATTAGAGGAATTAGAGTATTCTAGTTTGACTAGAATAATATGGGAATAAGCTTAAGTACAAAATGGTTTTGGGACTTTAAGCTTAATGAGAATTTTAGCTAATTGATTTAATGAGATTAATTCAATATGTTACCTTATTGATTTAATAAGATTAATTCAATATGATAACATAAGCTTAATTGAATTAATAAGATTAATTCAATATGATAACATAAGCTTAATTGAATTAATAAGATTAATTCAACATGCATGAATGCCACATAAGAATGCCACATAAGCATGCCACATAAGCATGCCACCTAAGCATCCACCTAAGCTAGTTAAGGTGGAAGGAAACAAAATGGTTTTGTCTCCTTAAGTGGCCGGCCAAACAAGGAAGCCAAATCCTTTTTGAGTGTGTCTCAATGCAATGGATTGCATTGAATGTGAAGGAGGTGGAAGGGTTTTTCCAACCCTATAAAAGGCTCCATGGAGTGGCCGGCCATAGAGAGTTTTTGGTGTTGTGGTTGTGAGAGAGCTTGGTGGAAGCTTTAGTTGTGTGGGTTTGTGAGTGTAGGCTAGCAAGAAGAGGAGTCTTCTTCTTCCTTTCTCCTTTTCCCTCTCTTCCTCTCCTTTAGGGACTTCTCTAGCAAGAAGTAAAGGAGAGCTCTTCTAGTTTTCCTTTTGTGAGACAAGAGCGTGCTCGTGTGGATACGTATAGAGGCACGGACACTTGAACGTGCTAAAGATCCAACAAACCGAAAGGAAAAGCGGGATTAACAAGGGCACGCAACAAAGGTAATCCTCTCCTATAAGATAGGTTTGGTTTAGAGAAATTTATTTTATACGAGTTTACTTTCGCATGGATCACTTGGAAGGGATCCTATTTTCCGTTCTTGCATATGCCATTTTGGCATAAAGAGATCCCTACGATGGTATCAGAGCTACTAAAATAGGTTTCTCTATTTTATATATGATATAGAAGTAGGATAAATTTTATTATGAGTTGATAATTGCATTAGCAAATTTTCAAACATAATAAAATATCCAATGTCTTTTAAAAGTTAAAATGACATGGTGCATGGTTATGGCCTAGTCCCAAAAGTTTGTGATTGTGTGTTGTAATTCTTAATACGGCTGCGTGTCGTGCCTTTCTCCTAATATTCTTGTTGTAAAATTAGTTTTAGACTGAATGTAACTCAGTATTTCTCCTTTTGTAATGTACAAAACAAGGATGGAGGGTCCATTGGAAGATGAGGTTACAAGGAGGAAGTCAACACACAAGACAACCAAAAGGAAGCACTTAGGAGAAGATGCTATCCCTAGGTTGACCAATCAATCTTTTCATTGGCTTGAGAAGATTGTAGAATAAGGGCCATAACCATGACACGTTAGTTTAATATGTATGTGATGCATGTTAGTTTAGCTTGTATGTGATGCATGATTAGTTTAGCTTATATGTGATGTATGCTAATATGTATATGATACATGTTTATTTCTTAATAAGTCAAAAACGATATGCCTACCAAAGCTTGGTACTCACTACTTCCTCGATCATTTGTTATTGGGTTTGCCAAAGCAAAGCAATGCATTTTATCTTGGAAAGTGCAGTGGACAATCGTGATGTCCGCTATCAAACTTAGTTAAGACTTAATTAAGTGTTTTCTTAATTGGTTAAGAAAGTAGAGGCATATATTAGCTTTGAACATAAGTGTTAACATTAGTTTTGTGTGATTTAGAACATCACTTTGTCTTAGAAGTGGTCGTTGCTCGATATCCAAGAAGGCCCCTGTGCCTCGCCACGGCTGGAAGTCTGGTTTAGGAATAAACACTAAACTAATCTAAAACTTAACCAAAGCTATTAAAGAGTTACATCAGATGTAATTGGCAAAAGATTGCCTACCTAATTATACTCGTCTTGGGCGATTAGCCAAAGCTAACTCAAGGCAATTATGATGTGGATCTTTATCCCATATAAATTTATAGCTAAATAGTAGCTATGAGAATTTAGTAGAGCCTCATTTAATTAAAGGCCTAATTAAATGATTTAGGTATGATACTTAACTTTGCATTTTAATGTTGTAGATCACCATGTCATCTAACACGACACACCCCTCGACTTGCGATCTGCTTAGAAGGACAAGCTCAATGGAGCAAACTTTCTTGGTGGTATAGGAACTTGAGGATTATCCTCAAGCAAGAACGCAAACTATATGTCCTAGAGCAGCTACCCTGAAATACCCGCCCTACGCCACTGTCTTTGAAAAGGATGCTTATAAGAAGCATCAAGATGACGCATTAGATGTGTCATGCCTTATGCTTGCCACCATGAACTCTGAGCTTCAGAAGCAACATGAGAACATGGATGCCTATGATATGGTTGAGCATTTGAAACAACTATATCAAGGACAAGCTAGGCACGAGCGTTTTGAAGTGTCTAAGGCTCTTTTTGCATGCAAGATGCAAGAAGGAACATCTGTAGGAACTCACGTACTCAAAATGATTGGGTACGTTGAGAACCTTGAAAGACTAGGTTTTCCACTGAGCCAAGAATTGGCAATCGATGTTATCCTGCAATCGTTGCCGGAAGCATACAATCAATTCGTCATGAATTATAACATGAATGAAATTGATAAACCTTTGCCTGAGATTCTCAGCATGTTGAGAACTGCTGAACCAAATCTCAAGAAGAAAGTTAGTAATGTACTAATGGTCAAGAAGGACAAAGGTAAGCGCAAAGGCAAGGGTAAGACCCAAGCCAAATGCAAGGCCAATTCATCCACTTCAAAGGGTAAAGGTAAAGTACCTAAGGAAGGGATTGCTTCCATTGCGGTGAGGGGACCTTTAGGCGGATCTGCAAAGTCTAACTTGAGGAAGTAAAGAACAAGAGAAGTGGGACTTCTGCCTCAGGTATACACGTTATAGAAGTTAATCTATCTATTTCTTCTACATGGGTATTAGATACCGGATGTGCATCTCACATTTGTACTAATGTGCAGGGTGAAATAGTAGAATAATGGCAAAGGGTGAAGTGGACCTCTGAGTAGGCAATGGCGCAAAAGTTCTTCTTGTGTTTGTAGGAACATATTCTTTGTCTTTGCCCACTGGGCTTATCTTAGAACTAGAGGAGTGCTTCTATGTACCCGCATTAACAAAGAACATAATTTCTGTATCTTGTTTAGACAAGAAAAACTTTTCTTTTATAATAAAGGACAAATGTTGTTCCATTTATTTAAATGAAATGTTCTATTGTAATGCACCACTTATGAATGGTCTCTATGTTCTAGATTTAGATAACCCAATTTATAACGTAAATACCAAACGGTTCAAATCGAATGATTTGAACAAACATATCTCTTGCATCGCCTAGGTCACATAAATGAAAAACGCATATCCCAACTCCATAAAGATGGATTATTGGACTCATTTGATTTTGAATCATATGAGGTATGCAAGTCTTGTCTTTTAGGAAAGATGACTAAAACTCCATTTAGTGGACATGGCGAGAGAGCGACGGACTTGTTAGGACTCATACATACTGATGTATGTGGCCCTTTCAATGTCGAAGCCAGAGGAGGCTATAAGTACTTTATTACTTTCACTGATGATATGAGTAGATTTGGCTACTTATATTTGATGAGACATAAGTCAGAATCCTTTGAAAAGTTCAAAGAATTCAAGAATGAAGTACAAAACCAACTTGGTAAGCGTATTAAGCTACTTCGATCAGATCGAGGTGGTGAATACCTTAGTCAAGAGTTTCGTGATCACCTGGCTGAGTGTGGGATAATATCCCAACTCACTCCCCCTGGAACACCACAATGGAATGGTGTATCTGAGAGGAGAAATCGTACTCTATTAGATATGGTACGATCAATGATGAGCCAGACTGATCTACCTACTTCCTTTTGGGGTTTAGCTCTAGAGACAGCCGCTTTCACACTTAATCGCGTTCCATCAAAAGCCGTAGAAAAGACACCATATACGATATGGACCGGGAAGAGTCCCAAAATGTCTTTTATAAAGATTTGGGGTTGTGAAGCTTACGTTAGACGTCAAGTCTCAGATAAACTAGGACCCAAATCAGATAAGTGTTATTTTGTAGGATATCCCAAGGAAACTAAGGGATATTACTTTTACAATCCCACACTTGGCAAGGTGTTTGTTGCAAATCTTTGTCTTTCTAGAAAGAGAATTTATTTCTAGAAATACTAGTGGGAGTAAAATTCATCTTGAAGAAGTTCAAGATGATGATAACACTAAGGCCCGATGGAAAATGAGCAGAACCACAAAGTGTTGTGGATGAGGAAATTGTTGCCCAAGAGTTGTGGAAGCAAACACTGTTCAAGTAGACCAACCTCTTCGTAGATCTGATAGGATCCGTTCGACTGAGAGATATTCTTTTCTCTTGACTGACAAGGGTGAGGTATTGCTTGTCGATCTTGACGAGCCTACATCCTATCAAGAAGCTATGATGAGCCCAGATTCCGAGAAATGGCTAGAGGCCATGAGATCCGAAATGGAATCCATGTACACTAACCAAGTATGGACTTTGGTTGATCCACCTGAAGGGGTAAAACCCATTGGGTGTAAGTGGGTCTTTAAAGTAAAGACTGACATGGATGGTAATAAGCATACCTATAAAGGTAGATTGGTGGCTAAAGGATTCAAACAAATTCATGGTATTGACTATGATGAAACCTTTTCACCAGTTGCGATGCTTAAATCCATTCGGATCATACTTGCTATTGCAGCCTACCATGATTATGAGATCTGGCAGATGGATGTCAAAAACCGCTTTTCGAATGGAAAGCTACTCGAGGATGTGTACATGACACAACCTTTGAGGTTTTGAAGATCCAAAGCATCTGGAAAGGTATGCAAGCGCAAAGGTCCATTTATGGACTAAAGCAAGCCTCTCGAAGCTGGAATCTTCGATTCGATGATGCAATCAAAGAGTTTGGTTTCATCAAGAATGAAGATGAGCCTTGTGTCTACAAGAGAAATAGTGGGAGCACAGTTGTATTTCTTGTCTTGTATGTAGATGACATACTTCTCATCGGAAATGATATTCCCTCACTCCAGTCTGTGAAGATGTGGTTAGGGAATTGTTTCTCGATGAAGGACTTAGGTGAAGCTGCCTATATTCTAGGCATCAAGATCTATAGAGATAGATCTAGAAGATTACTTGGCCTAAGTCAGAGTACATACATTGATAAAGTGCTAGATCGTTTTGCTATGCAAAATTCTAAGAAAGGTTTACGCCTTTATCACATGCTGTGAGTCTTTCGAAGACTCAATGTCCCTCTTCTAAGGAGGAGAGAGATCGCATGGATAAGATCCCTTATGCATCACCTATAGGGTCTATCATGTACGTCATGCTTTGTACTCGTCCTGACGTCTCGTATGCTTTGAGCATGACGAGTAGATACCAGTCAGATCCAGGTGAAAGTCACTGGATAGCAGTCAAAAATATTCTTAAATACTTACGAAGAACGAAAGAATATTTCCTGATATTTGGAGGCAATGAGGAGCTAAGCGTAAAGGGTTACGGTGATGCAAGCTTCCAAGCAGACAAGGATGACTATAGATCGCAATCGAGTCGTGTTTTGCACGAATGGTGGAGCCGTGGTGGAAGAGTTCAAGCGAGACACGATTCTTGATTCTACAAGCGTATAGTATATTGCGCATCGATCGTGAAGGAAGGTATTTGGCTCAGTTCATCGATGAACTTGGGGTAGTTCCTAGCATTGCGGATCCAATAGACCTCTATTGTGACAACAATGGGGCTATTGCACGAGCTAAGGAACCTCGATCACATCGGACCAAACACATCTGCGGCGCTTCCATCTCATTCGAGATCATCGATAGAGGAGATGTGAGGATATCTGCAGTCAGCGAAGCTAACATCGCAGATCCATTGACCAAGGCTTTGGCACAGAGGAAGCATGATGGTCACACTAGGTCACTAGGTATTAGATATCATAGTGATTGGTACTAGTGCTAGTGGGAGATTGTTAGTTAAAGCCCTAGAACCAATCATGTGATGGTTGAATAGGGAACATTTTGTATCATATTCTATAAAGGCAAAGGATTGGTTATTATATTTACATCTTGCTTGTGCCACTAAATTTAAATATAATAATGCCCTAGAAAAGTAGGTTCTTATCTCGGCACATCAATTGTGGCGAAATTGATTATGAGAGGTCAGAGAGAACACTTTCCTAAATGTTCCTAGTCAGTATTAATATGCAAGGGCAATATTAATACATAAAGACTAGCATGTAGGTCAATTGATGACTTGATCTCACAAGTCATGGATATATGATATCAAGTTGACACATGGGTATATATTGGAGAATATATCGAATCGACTCGCCATGAGAAAGTTTCATGGATCGTTATATGAGTGTCATAAACTTTCTCATGTGACTATTGGTATGAATAGTCCTTAGACACAAGTCACTACGGTTCCCTACATAGGAGTTATGTACTTTGGTATCGTCAAGCGTCACCCGTAACGGTGGACCATAAAGCGATTCGGGTATATAACAAATTATGCGGAGGATGTGAGTGATGTAGATGGGATCTATCCCTTCCATATGGCGAGTGATATCGGTGGGCCCCTTGATTGAGTAGAACTACTAAACGCATGGCCATGCTCGAATGAGTCAATATGAGATATTGAGCTCATTTGTTTGAGTTAGTTTACTCGAGGATCAAGAAACACATAGATTGATCGAGGATGACACGGTCTATGCCTCATTGATCAATCGATATCAAGGATAGAAGGACACGGTCATATATTATAGTAGTCACGGAAAGGTTAGTCGGATCTTGACTTATCTCGTAGCTTGGGTAGCAATGATGTATTGCTAGATGTCGCTCATTGCTTGTGTATCTAAAGAGTTTAGGTCCTTTATGCCAGCGTTATGAGAGCCTATAAGTCACACACAAAGAGCATGATAATTAGAGGAATTAGAGTATTCTAGTTTGACTAGAATAATTTGGGAATAAGCTTAAGTACAAAATGGTTTTGGACTTTAAGCTTAATGAGAATTTTAGCTAATTGATTTAATGAGATTAATTCAATATGTTACCTTATTGATTTAATAAGATTAATTCAATATGATAACATAAGCTTAATTGAATTAATAAGATTAATTCAATATGATAACATAAGCTTAATTGAATTAATAAGATTAATTCAACATGCATGAATGCCACATAAGAATGCCACATAAGCATGCCACATAAGCATGCCACCTAAGCATCCACCTAAGCTAGTTAAGGTGGAAGGAAACAAAATGGTTTTGTCTCCTTAAGTGGCCGGCCAAACAAGGAAGCCAAATCCTTTTTGAGTGTCTCAATGCAATGGATTGCATTGAATGTGAAGGAGGTGGAAGGGTTTTTCCAACCCTATAAAAGGCTCCATGGAGTGGCCGGCCATAGAGAGTTTTTGGTGTTGTGGTTGTGAGAGAGCTTGGTGGAAGCTTTAGTTGTGTGGGTTTGTGAGTGTAGGCTAGCAAGAAGAGGAGTCTTCTTCTTCCTTTCTCCTTTTCCCTCTTCCTCTCTCTTTAGGACTTCTCTAGCAAGAAGTAAAGGAGAGCTCTTCTAGTTTTCCTTTTGTGAGACAAGAGCGTGCTCGTGTGGATACGTATAGAGGCACGGACACTTGAACGTGCTAAAGATCCAACAAACCGAAAGGAAAAGCGGGATTAACAAGGGCACGCAACAAAGGTAATCCTCTCCTATAAGATAGGTTTGGTTTAGAGAAATTTATTTTATACGAGTTTGCTTTCGCATGGATCACTTGGAAGGGATCCTATTTTCCGTTGCGCATATGCCATTTGGCATACGAGAGATCCCTACAGGTGATACCTCTTCATTCATTCCTTGTCCTCTACGGGGTCTTCCTCGAGGCATTTCTTTCTCTTCATAAGATGATAAAGTGAAACCACTGTAAGGATATTATCACTACTTTTTATCATCTTCACATACATATCTAGATATGCTCTATTACTTACTGTCTATCATCTTCATATATATATATGCAAACATGTTTAACTCAAAGATAACATTCTAGGTGAGCAGGTTTAACTTAAAAGAAGCATTCCTTACTACTCATAAAGTAAATAAAGCAGATAATTACTCGCTTACTTGGAGGCGGGATGCTCGATGTGTGTGTGAAGGAAGGGCAGAAACTCGCTTTGAT
Source organism: Wurfbainia villosa (assembly GCA_025175895.1). NCBI lineage: Eukaryota > Viridiplantae > Streptophyta > Magnoliopsida > Zingiberales > Zingiberaceae > Wurfbainia > Wurfbainia villosa. Next base: position 6,702,232 of record CM045987.1, read on the forward strand.
ACCATCTTGTAACACCCCCCTAGTCTTTCCGCTCTCTACTAGGGGAGATGTCACTACTTTACTGTCTTATTCTTATTTTCTTCCTGATCTTACTTTGACACTATACTTTAATCATCACTTAAATAATAACCATAAGCAATCCAATTGAACTCCAACAATATCATAAAGAAAACAATTAAAAACTTAAAATATGGTTTAGACATCTGCACTTAGGATCTTTTACTTCCACTGTTCCATCGCCACACACTCCAAGCACTTCGTCTGCCATGCCACCTCACTGTAATTTTTCTTTACCTTTATCTGCAGTATAAGGAAATGCAACTATAAGCAATAACGCTTAGTAAGTACTTTCTATTCTCACAAAACATGCACTGTATGAAATCATGCAACTAGTTCTCTTGCCCTGGATACATTGATATACATGCAAATATAACTGGAAATCATAACTCTAATTACATGTCTCTTGTATTTTTACGTCTTACTCTACATCATGCATATAATTGTAAGCTACAACTCATCTACAACATGCATGATTATAAATCACATTCTTATCATGGATCTAAACATGATACTAAATCAAACATGACATAACTGGTAAAAATCATATAACTAAAATACCATGCATAACTGACTCATATACATGCGTATAAACTGCTCAACCAAGTAACTGGAAATAACAAGCATAAAAAAAAACATATCTATGAGATACGATAACTACTTATACTGCAGGTGAGCAATACTTACATCCTATGCTTTTTCACCAATTTATATCGTTAGATTTTGTAAAGAAAAGATCTCCTACGTGTTCTTTTTCTTTAGCGTGAGCCTCTACGAAGTCCTCGAGGAGATCCCTCTTGAATTATCTCACGAGAAGACAACCTCTTCCTTGCTTCGGCGGCTTCCTTCTTTGATAGTAACCTCAATGAAGCTCCTGTAGTTGGGTAGAAGATCCTACCACCTATGCCGCTTTCTTTTTCCAATCCTCCTCTTCGTCACCGCCCTTTACCACACTCATTCCCTTGTCCTCGGCGGTGCACCACGTAGGAAACCCTCTCGCTCTCGCAATCGACACAACACCATGCAGATAAGGTCGGAGGGTTAGGGAAGGAGAGGGGGGGGGGAGGAGGCTGTTCGGCGGCTGGAGGGAAAAAATGAGAGAGAGAGAGAGAGAGAGAGAGAGAGAGAGAGAGTGGCTGGAACCCGAGAGGTAGAGAGAGAGATCAACGTGAGGTTTCAGGGAGAGGGAAGAAAAGATATATATATATATATATATATATATATATATATATATATATATATATATATATATATATATATATATAAATTAAGATTTTTTTTTAACCTAATTACCCCTTTAAATAATTAGTCAAATTAACCAATCTCTCTTTTTTTTCGCCTATAGATATATTTTGTTATATTCTACTCATTGGTTGTCACGCCCCGAGAGCATAGCGAGCCGAAAATCAAACGGACGGCACCTCCCCTGTACGTGGCAACATTTCGGGTTAATACAAGGCCCGTAGGCCCACAATAACAACAATATATATAACAATATAACCAAACCACAACATATCAAACTACTACAACAAATACACAGCGGAAACGATACAACAACAATACAATCCCACACATGCATACCGGTATGACTAACACCATAACATAAAGAAAACCTCGACAAAACCCGCACCAACATGTGCGTACATCACATGATACATAACATCACGAAAACTCCGAATGCAAAACGAGACATACGGAAAATCCAAAACAAAAACGGGAGCCACGGAGGTGAGATGAGACGATGTCAGCTGGCAGTGCTCCAATGCCATCACGAAGTCTTCTACCTGTTACCTGGGCGACAGAAAACCCAGGGTCCGCGGGGGTGGTGAGTAAAACTCAGCAGGTAATAGAAAACATGTATATATGTAATATCACATGTATTTCAACAACATAATCTAAAGGTACAATAGTATATCAACATAGTATATAAATACAATCATATACCATCTAACCAAATAAACAACATATAAATGTAGACATACCTGAAGTCTGCCACGCTACTCTGATCCAACCTGAACATATATCAAACATATATATATATATAACAGGTAGAGTAGATCAACTCGCAATATACTCTAGCTACAGGTCAAGGTATCTAATGGTCTGTCCAACCCATACCAGTATCCGACACAATCGTATAACAAATGCAAGAGACATGCATGAATATGATGTACAACCAAATGCAACAAGCATAGTACAATCAAATGCAAAATCACAATAATCATATATATATAGACTGTATCTATATATATATATTAATCTCAACCATCCATATATATATATATACATGCATATATGTATATATATATGGTAATATGCAAAACGCCATAAGATACAGCAATGCAACATGCATGGTCATGCCTACTCACCCCTACTCGCTACCACGACCCCAGTGTGGCCTAGATGGCACGACATGACAACTATCCCGACTCTAGCCGCCACCACTCTCGAGTGACCGAGTTGGGTAGTATGATCAAGTAACATATGAGCGTAAAGAGCTCGCTACGCAACGAGGGTCCCTGCTGCTGGCCACTCCGACTAACACTACCAATGAGTGGTTGAGTACCACGCACCCAGGACAACTGCACGCAACTCCAACTACTACCGTCTATAGTGGTAGAGTGCGGCACAATAGATGTTTTGCCCTCACACCAGTTACTCCTCAGGGAGTGCTCTGGGAGGCAAGATGATTGACGACTCTCTCAATCCCCAAGGGAGACTATGTCGTCAGAATGCATGCAAATGACATGTGTATGCTGTCACACGTACAACCATCTACCACAGACTCTCTGTTCAGCAAAGAGTCATACCCATCTAATCAATACTCTGCTCAGAGAGTTGTACTCAACAGTGACGACGGGCTCTCTATCCTCGTACCGATTCAATCGATTATAACTCTCACTCCAAGAGAGAGACGTACTCAACTCAACGACGCACTCTCGATCCGATAGAGAGTCATACTCGACTAATCTTAGCAAGCTAGGACCACCGTCTCGCGTGACACACTAATCACCCTTCACTTAACCATTACACAACTCATGGTTGGTAACAGATGCAACATACAAATATTGAAGTAAATCCTACATTTAGGCATTACCTACCCATGGATGACCTTCTTGCCAAGTTATAAATTGGATCATCCTCCGTACAAACATTTACACCCTGCTAACCAACTAGGTCAATTTACATCACATCTATAACTCCTAAATCATGATAGGATATATGTGTGATATCAACAATTGAGCATAAATACATCAAACGATAAGGTCAAGCATACGATAATAAGAGCAGGGTCAAGGTAACATGAACACCTAGCATGCTCATATCTATGACTAAATCAGGATGCAATACATCTACCCACGTAGGAAATTACCCACCGATATATGCACTACATTGTCCGCCTTCACATCCAAGATTCCGCCTTGTATCAACGTCCCCGCATACAACATAAAACATACTTAAGTTCTATCATACATCGAATAGTCAAATCGAATCTTACATCGACTTCATATTCCAAACTACTAAACGAATATTAACTAAAGTCTCGTTCACCCATCATACATAATATCTACTATATCACCATGATGCAATACTTGATATAATTAACCACCACACTAATTCATAGCTATAATTCTACAACAAATCAATCCATATCAACTTTGTGAACTGCATCCACCATAATTCCAATAATCCTAAACCGAAACAATGCAAGCTGCATAAGCTATAGGTAGACCACCTTTCAACAAATCAAAACTATCATTCATACAACTTAAAATTTACCTCAATCTCAAATTCCACAAATTTCCCCATCCAAATATTCTCCTTGTTCACCACCATCCTCGAAATCACTATCATATTGACTACAAAATATTCATATACCAGATTCGTCTTGAACTTACCTAGTCTTTCCTTTCCCATTCACCCAGAATCCTTGATCTCCCCGGATCAACTGATGAGATGAGTTGTACTTCAATCAAAGTTTCCATCGAGACGAACACCACCTACGCCATAAGACGGGTTCACGGCTGTAATGCCCTCGGAGAAGAGAGGATGGTGGAGCCGTGTGCTCATGATGTATTGGTAGGTTTCTGAAGCTTATAATTCGTCGAGGAGGATAGGGAAAAGGGCGAACACAGCAATGGTAGAATACTGCTACCCGTGTTGAAGGGGGTAGTGGTGGTCGTTTGGGGTTATCACAGCTGGCCACGAAGCAGAGACATCAGACGCAAGGCGGTGAAGCTGCAATGGAAATGGCTGCTGTCACCTGCTGCTGCCCCTTTTTCCTACCACAATCCGGCTACAAAGAACCCCAAAACAATCAGAACACTCCAACAACAATTTCTATACGAAATTCATCGACAAACACAACCATTCAACCGATTGGAATTCACAGCACACATAGAAAATCTATCTTGCTTACCCAAAGCACCAACACATCCAACGCGTCGGCGACCGGTGAGAAAGAAGTCATCGAGCTGCTGGACCCAAGCCCCCAGATCGAGATCTTCCTTCGCAGAGATCGTCGGGTAGACCAAACGGCCTCGCACCCGATCGCTCCTCAAACCTTGCCCGGCGACACTTTCCGCTATCATCTCCTCCAACCGGATCTCCTGACTTGTGCGCGGAAGTGAGAAGAAATCGCGGAGGGAGAAGGAGTCGCTGGAAGGGAAAGAACAAAATTTAGGGAAACGGAAAAGAATATAAAGGGGTTTTTAATTAACCCATTAATTTCGTAGATAGTCTAAAGCTTTACAAAAGCCTGCTCTATCCCATGAAATTTTCGCTTAAATCCATTTCTAAAAATTCCTGAAAAATTCCACAAAATATTTTATCAATTAACAAGGAATATATTTTTTTCTGTATTTTACATTCTCCCCACTTATAAAAATTTGGTCCCCAAATTTCTTCAAGCAAAAAAATTACTTCAAGCAAGTTTCCGAAAGGACCACCTACCTTCCTCAAGTGAACAGATGAGGCTATCGAGCTCGAATAGTATCTTCCAGCTCTAATATAGTCTCCTCATCAATCACATCCAACCTTTACGAGTCGGATGGTCTTGTGCCGCTTCCTTGCGACCCAGATCCACCGAATCTTCTCGTAAGTCGATTAGACGAGGTAGAATCGTAACATTTTTCGTAACATAATCAATACGATACATGTATTTCCTCAATATAACAACAGGAAATACATGGTGAGCATCTGCAAGAGTCGGAGGTAAAGCCAACCGATAAGCTACACCTCCATAATCCACGACACAATCTGAATAGATCCTCCAACGTTTGAATGTCATGCTCTCCATCCGTCTCATGGATAAAATGTGCCTCAGGCCCATATTATCAATGACTGCACCAAAATCGCGAGGTAAATTGCGGGTCTCTATCAGATATAATACCCAAAGGCACGCCATGCTATCTGATAATCCCTCGACAGTACAACTCTGTCAGACGATCCAACGGGTACGACCCACGAATAGGAAGAAAGTAAGCTGATTTGGTTAGTCGATCCACGATCATCTAAATCGCATCATATCCCTTACGGATTCTAGGTAATCCCGTAACCAAATCTATCATGATTTTCTCCCACTTCCATTCCGGAATTGGAATTCTCTAGAGCAATCCAGCGAATTTTTGATGTCCAGCCTTCACCCACTGGCATAACTAAACATCGAGCAACAAAATCTGCTATAACTCTCTTTATATCATTCCACCAGTATAAACATTTTAACTCTCGGTACATCTGAGTACCATCAGGGTGAATAGCAAATCTCCAATGATATGCTTCCTGTAGCGACTCTTCCTTAAACATTGCAACTCCGTAACCCACTATCCTTATCAGAGACGGAGAATTATTTTCTCAAAAGAGAAGTTCATTAACCATTCCAAATCCACCCCACTACACACTCTGTAAGTGCATGGGAGACTATAACGACCAATCTCACTCGTTTCAACTGTTCGTGTTCCAACAACTCCATTGTAGCTACCCAGTAGCTTGTTAAATTCAATGAGAACTTCTGCTCCATATATCCATAAATAACTACTAAAGTCACATCGTGTATATGATAGATTATCTCGTAGTTTCTTAACTGTCGTAGGCATAAGATATGCCTCATTCAAGCAGATCGGAATCGCTCCGATCCTCAAACGATGCATCGGCACATCATCCTTTTATCCACACGAAAGGATTAACTAATACTCGTGTAAAAGTTAACAAGCCTAAGCCTTGTAACTGGTTTAACCAGCTTCCGACTAAATGATTTCTATCGTCACCTTTGTCAAACAAGTCCGTAGTATAGTAATGCTAAGACATTCTATCCACATCTACAGTACTAACCAAAACATATAAAGAAAACCACCATCTACTACTTGACGAGTGCGCGACTCCAACTACCGCAAGAATCAATAGTGGCCAAGTTACACAACTCCAACAACCATTAACCGATCCAATCGTGTCCGATACACGATTCTCCAATCCCGTGACGATCGATCATTAATTAGTCTAGCAACTTAATCAAAATCCGCATAATTCATACCAAGTATGAAATTGTCGCCTCTACACGCCTACATCTCCTTTACTCTGTCGATTTATATAATAATCATCTCAACGACAATGATAATTGTATGACATCATGTCACTATAATATCAACACTCCAAATGTAGACATCAACCCTAGAGTATACGCAGGTGTCTTTAGCTGATCTAAATAGATCATTTATCCATAACGAAGGATATTCTTCACAATAACTACTGTATTCCATCATCGATAATCGATGAATACTTTCAAAGGCCCATATCTCTTTCAATAAAGAGTTCCGGATCTTCTCAAGGAGGAATACTGGGATAGATAAATATCCCCTCCAACATCTCCTATGATCGCAACTCACGTTCTTCCAATTCTTTTATAGTGTTTAACAACACTGATACCAACAAAAATATCACTCGATATGTGATCTTCGATGCCGGACTATTTTCGTAATCATTTCGATCGCCCACTCCACTTGCCTATACAGCGGCAAGCCTAGGAGTTCATCCAAAATTACATCTGAATACTCTTATATTATACGCATATTCGAGAGACATATCGTACCATACTTCCAACAATTTGACCATCCATAAGGATATGTCTACAGTAAAAGTATGTCTATCAAAGTCTAAGGGTATCCCTTGACTTCTTAATTATTGATCCACGTCTCACCACGCAGAGATACCACCACCACAAGTCGATGTAAAGGACTCTTCGAATCCAACTAAGAATGTTCTAGATAAAGATACCTGTAAACTACAAGTATCTCTCAATATATTAATTCAGAGGGTAAAAACTAGCGTAATACCCTGAACGATGAAATATCTGTCGATCCGATCCCAAAGGCTCCATGCAGGTCTCGACCTTTCTCCGAAGAGAATAAGATCAGATCCAACAAATTACGACAAAATAGTCGATTTCTGAAGATGAATGATCCAAGGATTTTTCCTGGATCATCCGATCCATCCTAAATCCTACGAGCTACAAGTAGAACAATAGATACGACCTTCTTATATTCTCTCTTCTCGCACTAAGCAAAACATCCGAGGTAATTGTTGCTGTTGTCGTGCACTTGCAGTCTTCTACAATGTCTTCAGCCGATCTTTGATCAAGGGGAGTATCAAGGAACTCAAACCACGCCTGAGGTAGTAGGTTGTTGTTGTTGAAATAACCCAATCTTCTGTGCTGATCTCTACTGTCGAGATGGTGCATCATCCTCCCGGAACACCATTGGTAGTCTTCAACTGAGTCTTCAAAGTACACCTCCTCCACTGTACTGGTTGCTCACAATAGCAACAATTAATCGATCCAACTGATAACATCGCAAGATGTCTTTGTTCGTGACTGCACACACAATCCCTTCAGAGTCTTTGTTCTGATTTTGCTGATATGCACAAGAACCTTCTGATGACCTGTGATTGGTCTTCTATAATCGAAAAGTAGCTCAAGGCCTGTGACCCTAATATTGCTTCTTTATCCAACAATTAGAGACTTCTGTCTCTATTAAGTTGACCTGCAATATATGCTTATCGGTCTCTAACTCCTAAACCCTTGTACGGAGTCATTTCTAAACTCGTATCTCAATCCAATGTCTTCCAGATCCGTAGAAGATCCCGACATCCTTATCCAACTATAAGCCAACTCGGGTGGCTTAAATCCTCCATTCATCTTCGAGCTATTAGGCGTAGAACCTCCGCAAGTCTCACGACTCTGCACAGTACACTATTACTAACCGATCGCCCTTTCTGGAAGCTCAAGAATTCCTTACAATGTGTCACTAAAAGTGACACGGGAAAATACACTCTTTCAACATCACTAATCCATGATCAAGTGATATTTTATTTCTCGAAGATTATTTTCTGCATTTATCACCAAATACCTAATATATAATGGTATGCAAATAACTCTACTTTCTCTAAGATAACATGAGTTAAGTACTTAAAAGTACTCTCAAAGTTATACAACTCAAGATTTAACAACTCGTGATAAAATCCCTACGAAACTCCATAACCTAGCCTTCCGCCATCTGCATCAACAATAGTCTATAAGTCCGTTTCATTACCCAGGTAATGATCCGACTATATAGTTAGTGGAAATCTCTAAGACCGTAGTCTCGATTTCCATAATAAATGTGACGACTTATTTGGCGACTGCATGATTAGTCGGGCCTCGTGAGGTAAATCACCTCCTCGAATGAGTTCAAGACTCATCGACTAACAGGTCGCTCCTGTGGTCAACTCATACCACTTCGAATAACCAACCACACACTACAGGTTATACCTTGGTATAAGCATCTAAATGCATAGCCAACAAAACTAGGAGTATAAACACTAAGGTAACTCCAGTTGGTCGCCTCGGTGGACGACCCCTACTACAAGTCTGCACAGGTGTCATAACTCTATTGTATACACCTACTGATCAAGTTTAGATAAATATCTACTAAACCATAAGTTTTTCAGGAATTCTTACCTCGTGCTGCTTGGAGCTCAGGCCGCTGTCCATCTCATCTCAGAAAATCAAAACTGAATAAATCGACTCCCGAGAATCCAAGACTCGACTCAAAACAACATTGTATGGCATCGCAGAACCTTGGGCTCTGATACCACTAAAGTTGTCACGCCCATCTAATCAATACTCTCTGTCCTGTAGAGAGTTGTACTCAACATATCGACGGGCTCTCTATCCTGTAGAGAGCCGTATTCAACTGATTATAACTCTCTCTCCAATAGAGAGTCGTACTCAACTGATCGATGCACTCTCTATCCGATAGAGAGTCATACTCGACTAATCATACCAAGCTGGGACCACCGGTCCGCAGCGAAACACTAATCACCCTTCACTTAACCATTACACAACTCATGGTTGGTAACAGTATGCAACATACAAATATTGGAAGTAAATCCTACATTTAGGGCATTACCTACCCATGGATGACCTTCTTGCCAATTTATAAATTGGATCATCCTCCGTACAAACATTTACACCCTGCTAACCAACTAGGTCAATTTACATCACATCTATAACTACTAAATCATGATAGGATATATGTGTGATATCAACAATTGAGCATAAATACATCAAACGATAAGGTCAAGCATACGATAATAAGAGCAGGGTCAAGGTAACATGAACACCTAGCATGCTCATATCTATGACTAAATCAGGATGCAATACATCCGCCTCGGACAAGGTAAAATTACCCACCGATATGCATACATTGTCCGCCTTCACATCCAAGATTCCGCCTTGTATCAACGCCTGCACAACATAAAAAACATACATAAGTTCTATCATACATTGAATAATCGAATCAAATCTTACATCGACTTCATATTCCAAACTACTAAACGAATATTAACTAAAGTCTCGTTCACCCATCATACATAATATCTACTATATCACCATGATGCGATACTTGATATAATTAACCACCACACTAATTCATAGCTATAATTCTACAACAAATCAATCCATATCAACTTTGTGAACTGCATCTACCATAATTCCAATAATCCTAAACCGAAACAATGCAAGATGCATAAGCTATAGGTAGACCACCTTTCAACAAATCAAAACTATCATTCATACAACTTAAAATTTACCTCAATCTCAGCTTCCACAGCCCCATCTGAAATATTCTCCCCTTGTTCACCACCATCCCTGAAATCACTATCATATTGACTACAAAATATTCATATACTGATTTAGAATTTGAACTTACCTAGTCTTTCCTTTCCCATTCAAGAAATCCCTTGATCTCCCGTGATCAACTGTGATGAGATGAGTTGTACTTGAATCAAAGTTTCCGAGACGAACACCATCGACCCATAAGATCGGTTCTGCTGCAATGCCCTCGGCCGGAGAAGAGAGGATGGTGTGTGGTCGCTCATGTATTGTAGGTTTCAAGCTTATAATTCGCCGAGGAGGATAGGAAAAGGGCTAACACAACAATGGTAGAATATCGCTACCCGTGTTGAAGGGGTAGTGGTGGTCGCTTGGGGTTATCACGGCCACGGAAGCAGACATCGACGCAAGGCGTGAAGCCGCAATGGAAATGGTCGGCCACGCCACCGCCTCTTTTCCTACCACAATCCGACACAGCAACCCCCAAAACAATCAGAACACTCCAACAACAATTTCTATACGAAATTCATCGACAAACACAACCATTCAACCGATTGGAATTCATATCACACATAGAAAATCTATCTTGCTTACCCAAAGTTAAACCTCGTCGGCAGCAACTCTAGAACCGACAACCCCACCTTTACCTATCCCCTGTTTGTCGGCACCAACACCTAGTTTCCAGTGGCGATCCTCTGTTCACCGGCGAAGTCAACGCGTCCGAAGCACTGCCCTAGCTCCCGCTGAGAACCCCGGTTCCAGCAGCAAGTCGTCGTCGTCCCTACCCGAGCACAGCGCCGTCGCCATTGACCTAAGCCCCCAGATCGAGAGCTTCCTTCGTAGAGATCGCCGGGTAGACCAACCGCTGTTGCTGCCAGTCTCTGGCACCCTGATCGCTCCCTCAAACCTTGCCCGGCGACACATTTCCGCTATCGTCTCCTCCAATCGGATCTCCCACCAGCGTGGCGTCGGCAGCGACTTGGTGCGCGGTGGAAGTGAGGCGAAGAAATCGCGGGAGGGAGAAGGAGTCGCGGAAGGGAAAGAAACGACGCGATTCGGAATTTAGGGGAAACGGAAAGAATATAAAGGGGTTTTTAATTAACCCATTAATTTCCTTGTAGATAGTCTAAACAGGCTTTACAAAAGCCTGTTCGCTTTATCCCCATGAAATTTTCGTTTAAATCCATTTCTAAAAATTCCTGAAAAATTCCACAAAATATTTTATCAATTAACAAGGAATATATTTTTTTTTCTGGTATTTTACATTCTCCCCCACTTATAAAAAATTTGGTCCCCAAATTTCGTACTAACAAGCAAAAAAATTACTTCAAGCAAGTTTCCGAAAGGACCACCTACCTTCCTCAAGTGAACAGATGAGGCTATCGAGCTCGAATAGTATCTTCCAGCTCTAATATAGTCTCCTCATCAGTCGGATACTGTCATCCAACCTTTACGAGTCGGATGGTCTTGTTCCGCTACTGTCGCTCCTTGCGACCCAGGATCCACCCTGGAATCTTCTCGTAAGTCGCATTAGACTGAGGTAGAATTCAGAACATTTTTCAGAACATAATCAACATGCGACACGTATTTCCTCAGTATAACAACAGGAAATACATGGTGAGCATCCGCAAATCGGTAAAGCCAACCGATAAGCTACACCTCCATAATCCACGACACAATCTGAATAGATCCTCCAACGTTTGAATGTCATGCTCAGACAGTCCATCCGTCCGCGGATAAAATGTTGCACTAAGCCGAAGCTCTGTGCCCATATTCTGATGCAGACTCTACCAAAATCGCGAGGTAAATCGCGGGTCTCTATCAGATATAATACCCAAAGGCACGCCATGCTATCTGATAATCCCTCGACAGTACAACTCTGTCAGACGATCCAACGGGTACGACCCACGAATAGGCAGAAAGTAAGCTGATTTGGTTAGTCGATCCACGATCATCTAAATCGCATCATATCCCTTACGGATTCTAGGTAATCCCGTAACCAAATCTATCATGATTTTCTCCCACTTCCATTCCGGAATCGGAATTCTCTAGAGCAATCCAGCGGATTTTTGATGTCCAGCCTTCACCCACTGGCATAACTAAACATCGAGCAACAAAATCTGCTATAACTCTCTTTATATCATTCCACCAGTATAAACGTTTTGACTCTCGGTACATCTGAGTACCATCAGGGTGAATTGCAAATCTCCAATGATATGCTTCCTGTAGCGACTCTTCCTTAAACACTGCAACTCCGTAACCCACTATCCTTATCAGAGACGGAGAATTATTTTCTCAAAAGAGAAGTTCATTAACCATTCCAAATCCACCCCACTACACACTCTGTAAGTGCATGGGAGACTATAACGACCAATCTCACTCGTTGCAACTGTTCGCGTTCCAACAACTCCATTGTAGCTACCCAGTAGCTTATTAAATTCAATGAGAACTTCTGCTCCATATATCCATAAATAACTACTAAAGTCACATCGTGTATATGATAGACTATCTCGTAGTTTCTTAACTGTCGTAGGCATAAGATATGCCTCATTCAACTGCATCGGAATCGTTCCGATCCCTGAAACGACGCATCTGCGTACATCATCCTTTTATCCACACCGAAAGGATTAACTAATACTCGTGTAAAAGTTAACCGCCGTCTAAGCCTTGTAACTGGTTTAACCAGCTTCCGACTAAATGATTTCTATCGTCACCTTTGTCAAACAAGTCCGTAGTATAGTAATGCTAAGACATTCTATCCACATCTACAGTACTAACCAAAACATATAAAGAAAACCACCATCTACGGCGGACGAGTGCGCGACTCCAACTACCGCAATCAATAGTGGCCAAGTTACACAACTCCAACAACCACAAACTGATCCAATCGTGTCCAGGATACACGATTCTCCAATCCCGTGACGACTGCATCATTAATTAGTCTAGCAACTTAATAAAAATCCGTACAATTCATACCAAGTATGAAATTGTCATCTCTACACGCCTACATCTCCTTTACTCTAAGCTGACGATATAATAATCATCTCAACGACAATGATAATTGTATGACATCATGTCACTATAATATCAACACTCCAGTCGTACATCAACCCTAGAGTATACGCAGGTGTCTTTAGCTGATCTAAATAGATCATTTATCCATAACGAAGGATATTCTTCACAATAACTACTGTATTCCATCATCGATAATCGATGCATACTTTCAAAGGCCCATATCTCTTTCAATAAAGAGTTTCGGATCTTCTCAAGGAGGAATACTGGGATAGATAAATATCCCCTCCAACATCTCCTATGATTGCAACTCACGTTCTTCCAATTCTTTTATAGTGTTTAACAACACTGATACCAACAAAAATATCACTCGATATGTGATCTTCGATGCCAGACTATTTTCGCAATCATTTCGATCGCCCACTCCACTTGCCTATACAGCGGCAAGCCTAGGAGTTCATCCAAAATTACATCTGAATACTCTCATATTATACGCATATTCGAGAGACATATCGTACCATACTTCCAACAATTTGACCATCCATAAGGATATGTCTACAGTAAAAGTATGTCTATCAAAGTCTAAGGGTATCCCTTGACTTCTTAATTATTGATCCACATCTCACCAGACGGTAGAGATACCACCGACCCACAAGTCGATGTAAAGGACTCTTCGAATCCAACTAAGAATGTTCTAGACAAAGATACCTGTAAACTACAAGTATCTCTCAATATATTAATCGAGAGGGTAAAAACTAGCGTAATACCCTGAACGATGAAATATCTGTCGATCCGATCCCAAAGGCTCCATGCAGGTCTCGACCTTTCTCCGAAGAGAATAAGATCAGATCCAACAGTCCACGCGACAAAAGCAAATCGATTTCTGCGATGAATGATCCAAGGATTTTTCCCAGATCATCTGATCCATCCCTAAATCCTACGAGCTACAACTGTAGAATACCGAATAGATACGACCTTCGTCGTATATTCTCTCTTCTGCACTAAGCAAAACACATCTGGAGGTAATTGTTGTTGTTGTCGTCTGCACGAGTCTTCTACAATGTCTTCTGCTGATGCTGCTTCTGTGATGATCTTTACTGAAGGGGAGTATCAAGGAACTCCAACCACGCCTGAGGTAGTAGATTGTTGTTGTTGAAATAACCCAATCTTCTGTGCTGATCTCTGCTGTCGAGATGGTGCATCATCCTCCCGGAACACCATTGATAGTCTTCAACTGAGTCTTCAAAGTACACCTCCTCCACTGTACTAGTTGCTCACAATAGCAACAGCTGAACTAATCCAACGGATAATCTGACTTCGCATGTCTTTGTGCTCCGCACTGTACGCACACAATCCCTTCAGAGTCTTTGTTCTAATTTTGCTGATATGCACAAGAACCTTCTGATGACTTGTGATTGGTCTTCTATAATCGAAAAGTAGCTCAAGGCCTGTGACCCTGATATTGCTCCTTTATCCAATAATCGGAGACTTCTGTCTCTATTAAGTTGACCTGCAATATATGCTTATCGGTCTCTAACTCCTAAACCCTTGTACGGAGTCATTTCTAAACTCCTGTCTCAATCCAATGTCTTTCGGCAGGATCTGGTAGAAGATCCCGATATCCTTATCCAACTATAAGCCAACTCTGGGTGGCTTAAATCCTCCATTCATCTTCTTGAGCTATTAGGCGGCCGTAACCTCCGCAAGTCTCACGACTGCGCATAAAGACACTATTACTAACCGACGCCTCTTTCTCGAAGCTCAAGAATTTTTACAATGTGTCACTAAAAGTGACACGGGAAAATACACTCTTTCAACATCACTAATCCATGATCAAGTGATATTTTATTTCGAAGATTATTTTCGTGATTTATCACCAAATACCATGAATCCCGATAATGGTATGCAAATAACTCTACTTCTCGATAACATGAGTTAAGTACTTAAAAGTACTCTCAAAGTTATACAACTCAGTACTAACAACTCAGGGATAAAATCCCTATGAAACTCCATAACCTAGCCTTCCGCTATCTGCATCAACAATAGTCTACAGGTCTGTTCATTACCCACAGGTAATGATCTGACTAACACAGTTAGTGGAAATCTCTAAGACTGTAGTCTCTGATTTCCATAATAAATGTGACAACTTGGCCCTTGCTTTCCGACTCGATCACGGCTCGTGAGGTAAATCACCTCCTCGACACAGTTCAAGACTCACAGACTCAACAGTCGCTTCCGTGGTCAACTCATACCACTTCACGAATAATAACCAACACACTACAGTTATTCCTCGGTATAAGCATCTAAATGCATAGCCAACAAAACTAGGAGTATAAACACTAAGGTAACTCCAGTTGGTCGCCTCGGTGGACGACCCCTACTACAAGTCTGCACAGGTGTCATAACTCTATTGTATACACCTATTGATCAAGTTTAGATAAATATCTACTAAACCATAAGTTTTTCAGGAATTCTTACTGTGCCGCTTGAGCTCGTCAGTCCATCTCATCTCAGAAAATCAAAACCGAATAAATCGACTCCCGAGAATCCAAGACTCGACTCAAAACAACATTGTATGGCATCGCAGAACCTTGGGCTCTGATACCACTAAAGTTGTCACGCCCCGAGAGCATACCGAGCCAAAAATCAAACGGACGACACCTCCCCTGTACGCGGCAACATTTCGGGTTAATACAAGGCCCGTTGGCCCACAATAACAACAATATATATAACAATATAACCAAACCACAACATATCAAACTACTACAACAAATACACAAATAAACGATACAACAACAATACAATCCCACACATGCATACCGGTATGACTAACACCATAACATAAAGAAAACCTCGACAAAACCCGCACCAACATGTGCGTACATCACATGATACATAACATCACGAAAACTCCGAATGCAAAACGAGACATACGGAAAATCCAAAACAAAAACGGGAGCCACGGAGGTGAGATGAGACGATGTCAGCTGGCAGTGCTCCAATGCCATCACGAAGTCTTCTACATTACGGCGCATGTAAAACCTGTGGTCCGTGGGGGTGGTGAGTAAAACTCAAGAATAGAAAAAAACATGTATATATGTAATATCACATGTATTTCAACAACATAATCTAAAGGTACAACAGTATATCAACATAGTATATAAATACAATCATATACCATCTAACCAAATAAACAACATATAAATGCAGACATACTTGAAGTCTGCCACGCTACTCTGATCCAACCTGAACATATGTCAAACACATATATATATATATATAACAGGTAGAGTAGATCAACTCGCAATATACTCTAGCTACAGGTCAAGGTATCTAATGGTCTGTCCAACCCATACCAATATCCGACACAATCGTATAACAAATGCAAGAGACATGCATTAATATGATGTACAACCAAATGCAACAAGCATAGTACAATCAAATGCAACATCACAATAATCATATATATATAGACTGTATCTATATATATATTAATCTCAACCATCCATATATATATATATACATGCATATATGTATATATATATGGTAATATGTAAAACGCCATAAGATACGACAATGCAACATGCATGGTCATGCCTGCTCACCCCTACTCGCTACCACGACCCCAGTGTGGCCTAGGTGGCACGACATGACAACTATCCCGACTCCAGCCGCCACCACTCTCGAGTGACCGAGTTGGGTAGTATGATCAAGTAGCATATGAGCGTAAAGAGCTCGCTACGCAACGGGGGTCCCTGCTGCTGGCCACTCCGACTAACACTACCAATGAGTGGTCGAGTACCACGCACCCAGGACAACTGCACGCAACTCCAACTACCACCGTTTATAGTGGTAGAGTGCGGCACAACAGATGCTCTTCCCTCACACCAGTTACTCCTCAGGGAGTGCTCTGGGAGGCAAGATGACTGACGACTCTCTCAATCCCCAAGGGAGACTATGTCGTCAGAATGCATGCAAATGACATGTGTATGCTGTCACACGTACAACCATCTACCACAGACTCTCTGTTCAGCAAAGAGTCATACCCATCTAATCAATACTCTCTGTCCTGTAGAGAGTTGTACTCAACAGATCGACGGGCTCTCTATCCTGTAGAGAGCCGTATTCAACTGATTATAACTCTCTCTCCAATAGAGAGTCGTACTCAACTGATCGACGCACTCTCTATCCGATAGAGAGTCATACTCGACTAATCATACCAAGCTGGGACCACCGGTCCGCAGCGACACACTAATCACCCTTCACTTAACCATTACACAACTCATGGTTGGTAACAGTATGCAACATACAAATATTGGAAGTAAATCCTACATTTAGGGCATTACCTACCCATGGATGACCTTCTTGCCAATTTATAAATTGGATCATCCTCCGTACAAACATTTACACCCTGCTAACCAACTAGGTCAATTTACATCACATCTATAACTCCTAAATCATGATAGGATATATGTGTGATATCAACAATTGAGCATAAATACATCAAACGATAAGGTCAAGCATACGATAATAAGAGCAGGGTCAAGGTAACATGAACACCTAGCATGCTCATATCTATGACTAAATCAGGATGCAATACATCTACCCGGACCAGGTAGGAAATTACCCACCTGATATGCAGACTACATTGTCCGTCTTCACATCCAAGATTCCGTCTTGTATCAACGTCCTGTACACAACATAAAACATACTTAAGTTCTATCATACATCGAATAATCGAATCGAATCTTACATCGACTTCATATTCCAAACTACTAAACGAATATTAACTAAAGTCTCGTTCACCCATCATACATAATATCTACTATATCACCATGATGCGATACTTGATATAATTAACCACCACACTAATTCATAGCTATAATTCTACAACAAATCAATCCATATCAACTTTGTGAACTGCATCCACCATAATTCCAATAATCCTAAACCGAAACAATGCAAGCTGCATAAGCTATAGGTAGACCACCTTTCAACAAATCAAAACTATCATTCATACAACTTAAAATTTACCTCAATCTCAGCTTCCACAGCCCCATCCGAAATATTCTCCCCTTGTTCACCACCATCCCTGAAATCACTATCATATTGACTACAAAATATTCATATACCAGATTTCTGTAACTTGAACTTACCTAGTCTTTCCTTTCCCATTCACAGCCAGAAATCCCTTGATCTCCCAGATCAACTGTGATGAGATGAGTTGTACTTCGAATCAAAGTTTCCACTGAGACGAACACCATCGGCTCCATAAGATCGGTTCACGGTTGCAATGCCCTCGGCGGAGAAGAGAGGATGGTGGAGCTGTGGCTGTTCGCGATGTATTGGTAGGTTTCTGAAGCTTATAATTCGTCGAGGAGGATAGGGAAAAGGGCGAACACAGCAATGGTAGAATACTGCTACCCGTGTTGAAGGGGGCAGTGGTGGTCGTTTGGGGTTATCACGGTAGCCATGGCGAGAGACATCGACGCAAGGCGGTGAAGGCTGCAGCGAAATGGTCAGTCGCCACTGCCGCCTTTTCCTACCAATCCACGCAAGAACCCTAAAACAATCAGAACACTCCAACAACAATTTCTATACGAAATTCATCGACAAACACAACCATTCAACCGATTGGAATTCACAGCACACATAGAAAATCTATCTTGCTTACCCAAAGTTAAACCTCGTCGGCAGCAACTCTAGAACCGACAGCCCCACCTTTACCTATCCCCTGTTTGTCGACACCAACACCTAGTTTCCAGTGGCGATCCTCTGTTCACCGGCGAAGTCAATGCGTCCGAAGCACTGCCCTAGCTCCCGCTGAGAACCCCGGCTCCGGCAGCAAGTCGTCGTCGTCCCTACCCGAGCACAGCGCCGTCGCCGTTGACCCAAGCCCCCAGATCGAGAGCTTCCTTCGCAGAGATCGCCGGGTAGACCAACCGCTGTTGCTGCCGGTCTCTGGCACCCCGATCGCTCCCTCAAACCTTGCCCGGCGACACTTTCCGCTATCGTCTCCTCCAACCGGATCTCCCACCAGCGTGGCGTCGGCAGCGACTTGGTGCGCGGTGGAAGTGAGGCGAAGAAATCGCGGGAGGGAGAAGGAGTCGCGGAAGGGAAAGAAACGGCACGATTCAGAATTTAGGGGAAACGGAAAGAATATAAAGGGGTTTTTAATTAACCCATTAATTTCCTTGTAGATAGTCTAAACAGGCTTTACAAAAGCTTGTTCGCTTTATCCCCATGAAATTTTCTTTTAAATCCATTTCTAAAAATTCCTGAAAAATTCCCCAAAATATTTTATCAATTAACAAGGAATATATATTTTTTAATCCTATGACTTAGTGATAGGAAGCCTATTCCTCTAAACCAATGGTTCATGGTTGAGCCCCGACTAACGAACCATTTATTCGATTTTTTTTCTTTTTTTCCCTCCTATTCTTATTTCTATTTTTTTTCTAAATAAATAAATAAAAGTATTGGAACTAAAATTTGGGCTGTTACAATATTTGGAATTTTTTAAATTTGAATTATTAGACTTATCAAAAAATTTTAAATTTAATTTCAGATTTTTTATCGTTGAATTTTTTAATATGAAATTATCTTGATTAATCAGATCGAGTGTTTGATAATTTTGTCCTAAGGTTTCATTATTCTGATCTACACTTTGATTATTCTGATTAAGACCTAGTTTGGTTTTATTCTTGATTTGATCTAGATCTAAGTTTATTAAACTAAAGATTTGATTAAGCTCTTGATTAATTTTCTCAAAGGTCAGATTAATTTGATCATTTACCTCCATAATATTATTATTATTTAAACTGATTAAATTTGAATTAATTAATTTTTTTATTAGTTGAGTTGATTGGATTTAAATTATAATTAATTGACTTAGACTTAGTTACATTTAATTGAATGTCATTAATACAATCAACATCTAAATTATTATGATTATGCATTTCAAAAATATGTATTTCAGAAAATTTTACTTTGCTAACCTTAATCACATCCCCTAATTCTGTGAATTTCTTCTTTTTCTCTGAGCACTGGTTTTTGTAATGATCAAACCTTTTGCATCTGAAGCACATGATGTGCTCCTTGTTCCTCTGGACCCCTGGCAATGGTGCCTCCTTTATCGCCGGTTGTGTTGTCCGAGTCTTACGAGTAAGACACTTATTTTTATAGTATCCTCTCTCCCTCCACTTGAAACAAATAATGTGAAATTTAAAGTTCAAAATTACATTATTACCTTTTGGCCTTGTGGGATGCTCTTCCAAGGTTAGCCCAGTCGAAGATCTTCCGATACTTGCATGTAAGAATACACAAAAAAAAAAATGTTCCAAGACTTGGTCTTGGATTAGTAGTGCAGGAGATAACTAAAATTAAAAAAATAAACTAAATAACACGAAAAGAAAGTGTTCGATAGGTGGGTACACTAAATCTGATTGCCCTCGCTCTGATACCAATTGTAGGATCGAGAAATACTAGAAGGGGTGAATAGCGTTCAAAAAACTTTCTTTTCTTCGAGGTTAAAACCAAAGAGTGCAGTGGAAACACACAACAAAAGACACAAGTATTTTTTACTTGGTTCACAACCCACCGACTGCTAATCCAAGGCCCTGCGATCCTTAATCGCTTTCGAAGGGCAAAGCATTAAATATCCCTTCCTCGTGGGAGGTAAGAGACAAACGATTACAACAATGTAGAGGAAGAGGTAACAAACCTACCTATCCTCTTGGCAAATAATAAATAATAAATAAGTAAAATACCAACAACTGAATTATAAAGGGTGCTTGGTCAACGTTGTAGCACATGGAATTACGATTAGAGAGCAAGCGCACTTTAGGAGTTCATTGATTCTTAGGGTTTGTGTCCTCCCCTCCTTTTAGAGACTTTGCCTTGGGATAAGTCCAGATCTAGATCCAAAATTCGTGGATCTTATCTTGAGGTGGTTGTTTATCTTATCATGAGGTGGCAGCATCGATCGATAACTCTTTGACCTTGTGCTTTGGGCTGATTCGTCGACATCAGTCGACTGATCTATCAGTAGTCGACTAATCTATCAGTAGTCAACTGCTACTCTTGAGAATTTAACCTGATACCTGCAACACAAAGTTAGCACAAGAGATGCATCATGCCATACAGTGTGGAAGTCCTTTAACTGTCCGATCTCGACTTTGGCATTCCTCCGAAAGCCTTGGTCAGATCGACGCCTAGGATTGTCCTCTTACTGAGGACGTGTCCTTACCACCGCTCTTCACCTGGAGCTTACCTTTGGTCCTCCTAACCTATCGCTTAGCTTCCGATCACCACCGAGGTTCCTCAACTCTCCGAGGTTCTCCTAGTGTCACCCAACCACTGAGGTTTCTCGTTCCGAGATTCTCCTGATTTCATTGACCTTAGCAATGCCTAAAACTTTACTTGCACTCTCAACACAACTTATGAGATAATAAGAATAGCTTAACTTTGAATCTTTTTCATTATCAAAACCTAGGTTTGATTATCTAGTGCCCCTGCACCAATAGTTATCCATCAAGGGATGATGGATGAATTTTTCCTTAGAATGGAAGAATTGGAGAATAATGAGGATTACCTCTCATTTAGTGATATATGATTTATCACTAGGAAGAATGAAGGCATCCAAGATGATTTTGGATTAAGGGGGAGAATGTAAGATCTCATTGGTATATGAGACATTGATACCCTTGGGAGACTTTTTGATGCATGTCAAAAAGGGGGAGAATTGATGGCTTAAGTTACGTAGCCTAACTCAAAGGTTTTGTCAAACATCAAAAAGAGAGAGATTGTTGATATAATCAACCCAGGTCAAGATTGACTAGACTCGAGTTTGACTCGAGTAGTATTTTAATGTTCGACAAAATGATTTACGATGTGATTGTCAAGGAAAGTCCAAGTAGTTGACAATTGGAAAAGTCCAAGCATGGGTCTTGGCAAGGAAAGTCCAAGCATGGGTCTTGGTAAAAGAAAAGTCCAATCATGGGTCTTGGCAATGGTAAAGTCCAAGTTATAGATACTTGACAAGGAAAGTCCAAAGGTATAGTCTTGGCGGCATAATTCCAAGTGTGTAATCTTGGTGGCGTAAAGTCCAAATAAACTTTGGCGAAGAAAGTTCAAGTATGGATACTTGACAATTGGGAAGCCCAAGGGTATGATATTGGCGGCGTAAAGTCCAAGCTATAGTCTAAGCAGGATAAGTCCAATATTTGGCGGCGTAAAGTTTAAGTGCTTGTCTTGGTGGCATAAGTCCTAATGTATCTTGGCAAAGTAGACCCGGTTATCATGACAATAGCTAGTCGATGGAAGCCCCTGAAGGCTAGCGTATGGATGAACAAGTTATGGAGAACTTGGAGGGATCTGATAGGCATAAGGCTGATGGAGATGGCTAGAAGGATTAGGTCTAGGCTAAGGGTGGTCTATCAAGTATGAGGGGATCATACTTAAGTTAAACCTCATGTTTGAGGCTTATTAGTCGGCTGGGGTTATAGACCAATCGACAGGCCAAGTGTTTGACACTTGACAGCCTAGTCAACTTGGATCAATCATCTAGGATTTTAACGATCGTGAGCTTCAAGCTCAGTGGAGCTCGTAGTTATTTGCTAACCTTAGGCGATTGGTGCCCTTAGGCGATCCGACATGAGCATAGACCTTTGGTAGTCGATTGAGTAGTTGACTACCAGGCAATAATCGACTGCTAGTAAGGGTAGTCGACTGTTACGGTATCCATTGGAGTTTTTCCAATGTGGATAGTATCGTTGTGAGACAATGACACTATAGGTAGTCGACTATGACCTTTTGGCAGACGACTACTAGATGCGAAATCAGCTCAAGGCAGGTTACAAAAGCAGCTCGAGATGGAGGATTTTGCAGTGATTTTTGGGGATATTTTAAAGGGAAATTGTTGTTGCATTCCAGACCTTCAAGAGCAATCCAAAGCAAGCAACAAGCAAGCAATAACAACGTTTTTTGTATAAAGTTTTCTTTACTTTTATTTGCTTATTGCTTAGTATACTTATTGTATTTCTTATATTATTATTGTAATTATTTTGTAAGAGGTTTCTCCACCTCCAGAGGTGCAAGGAATGAATTTTATGGCTTGATAGATAAAATTTTAGAGGTAGCGTACCCAGACTCAGATTTGTGAGTTATTTTATTTATGTGTTATTAGTTTGACCCTATCAAAGGAATTAGGGTGCATCCACAGTTTAATTTGGTTGAAATTAATTACAAAAAAATATACAAGAGGTATGAACCTTTTGTGTCAGCACAACAAGTGATTCAAGTATTTTATGCTTCATATCCTAGTCTAAGACGAGACAAAAGTGATTGGTGGGTTGTTTGTAAAATAAAAGCACGTAATAAAATTGAGGAACATTGGGAAGACATAGCATATCAACAAGATGAAGTTGTCAATACATTTCATATCGAAGAATATAATATTTCAACATTACGAGATCCTAACGGCGTAGTAGTAGCCGTTGATGCAAGTGAACTGAATGAGGATGAAGATGAGGGTGTTGTTGAGGATGACAATGAGGATGACGATGACGACGATGATGATGATGACAATGATGAATAGACGCATGACCAGGATGAAAATTGTAATGCAGACTTCGATTTCTAATTGTGGGTAACTTTTTATTGAGTACCAATTATGTTTTAATTTACTGTTTAATTCGAAATTTCATATATTTGATATACTAATGAACTATTTTTTTAGGTCATCCAGTTGCTATGAATATGATAATTTTTTCATATTGTTCCTATTATAAATTTGATATGCAAATGTATTTTTTTTACTATCATATTCTTCTAATAATTATGATTGTTAGTTTCGACATCATAGTCATAGACGGAGTAGTGATGGAAGAACACACAGTCTTCCTCTGCTTCAGCCCCTACACATTCTGATGCTCTTACAGGAAATGTGCCCTTCACCTCTTCTCCAGTTGCAGGATCTTCTGATTCTCAGCAGATACCTGCTAATGTATCTTCCCCGGTACAACAATCACTCGTGGAGAGGAAAGATACGAGAGAGTTTATATCTCCGCACGGAGATTCATAAGTATTCGAGTTTTATATTATCTATGTTTATTTTTTTAATACGATATGTATTTTTATAAGTATCTAACAAGGTTTGTTTTTATTTTATGTTCGATTTACAAATTCTATACATGTTATTCACGAGGTAAATAAAATAGTGAATAACCATTGGGGCGGAGCTTCTATGACTTATACGAGCACGCCGGAAGAAATAAAAATTCGGTGGTTGAATGAGTTCAAGGAAACTTATTTAAATCATTTTGTATATAAAATTGTAGTTGATATAATCAATTTAATTTTTCTCTACTGCAGTGGGTATTTACTTGGGAGGAGAGTGAAACATTAGAGATTAGGAGGATTTTTAAGAAAAAGTGTGGGGATCATATTAGAAACATACTCAATCATGCGAAAACTAGAAATAAAAAACCACACTGTATAACCGAGGAAAATTGGAATAAAATTGTTTCACATTTGGGATCTAAGGATAGCAAACCAAGGAGTGAGTAGAATAAGCAAAATCAACATTGTAATTCTGGCGTTATGTCTGCCACGTATGCGGGAGGATCAATAAATATCGATGAGCATAGACATCGATTGGTGAGTGTTTTCAAATTATAATTTTGTAATATAATACTCACTAATTTATAAATTTTAACTGTTTATTTAGGACCAGGAGACGGGGACTGGGCTATTATTTATAGACACTTTCACCCGTAGATTCCAAAAGAAAGATAAGACGTGGAGTGGGGAAAGAGCTAGAACAATGAAGGTTTGTAATTTTAAAAATTTAAATTCTTATGTTAGTATTTATTTTTTTTTTCTTTCACAACAGGAGAAATATGATGAACTTTCACAGAGAAATTCGAGTGCAAGCGATGATGCACTAAAATATGAGCTTTCTGTTAGCAATATAAATTTATGGCTTGAAGCAATTGGAGGGCTAAAAAGTAGAAGAATAATTGGACTCGGATCTTTGAGCCGATCCTATAGAGTCCCTGGTGCTTCTTCTTCATCCTCTCCGGCATCAAAAGCACAAGTAATTCAATAAATCGAAGAGGTTAATCATTTGAGGGAGTTACTAGCACAGAAGGAAACTGGATCGAGAGAAAACGTTCAGAAAGTAAAAGACTTAAATGAAAAGATGAACGAATTTCAAAGGCAACAAATGTTCATTATGCAACATCTTCAATTAACGTCTAGTTCAAGTGAACTTCCTCCTTCTAAATTAAAGTTTGATGTCTAAATTTGTTTATATTGTTGTGTGTGTTTGTCGTAAAATAGGAAAAAAAGTATAATCTATAATTTTTTTTATTTTTCTAGATTTGCAACGAAAATACTATTTTCGTTGCAAAAATAGATGTATCAGTCGACTGATACATGAAAAAATGCGGCGACAAAATAGATTTTCAACATCAGTCGACTGATGGTACTATAGCACCTTACAGAATATTTCGTAGTGGACTGAGCAGTCAACTACTCACTTGGCAGTTGACTGATGAAAATGACCAGTCGACTGCCATTGCTGTAGCACATTACAGAACCTTTGGTAGCCGACCGATCAGTCGAACTAGTCGTATATTCAGTCGATTGATTGTATCTGTCTGTCGATTGATCTTGAAAATTTTGCAATGGATTTTTTTTTTCGTTGCCAAATTTAATTTTATTCGTGGAAATATATTTATTAGATTTTGACGACGAATTTATTTTTCGTCGTAAATTTTGTAAAATATCACAGAAAAAAAATAATAAAATAAAATAAAATAAAATGTTGGGTAATTAGGAGAATACCCTATGGAATTTTTAGAAATTTTTCTAGATTTAAACGGAAGGTTTATGGATGTTTCATGGGGATAAAGCGAACAAGCTTTTGTAAAGCCTGTTTAGACTATTTGCTAGGAATTAATGGGTTTAATTAAAACCCTTTATATTCTTTCCGTTTCCCTTATTTCCCAATCACGCCGTTTCTCTTCCCCTTCCGACTACTTTTCTCGCGATCTCTCTGCCTTTCGCCACTTCCTCCTCTTCTCAACAAGTGAAGGTCGGTCACAGCCGCCTCCTTTCCCTCTGCAAGTGAAAGCCAACCATGGCTGGCTCTCCTCTGCAAGCGATGGCCGACCACCCTTACAGTGCCCACGGACGTGCCGGCGACGGGCGGGCGCGTGGTCGGGAAGTTCGGGTAGGCGATGCTTCGATTGGGAGCAGTTCTTCCAGATCGTTGCCAGAGCAAGTGGTATGGAGCATGGATTTGCTCCGAGGAATAGGGGATAGGAGGAGATTCGCGTCGGCGGAGTTGCTAGGGCAGGGAGGTGGCTTCGACAGTGGTTCGGTTGGAGGCTTTCATGGTTGTCGCCGGAGCAAGGTAAGGGCACGATTCTTGGTTGATTTCAGTCGATCTCTACCTCACAACTAGTTGTTTCTCCCGCGTACAGATCATCCACAGCGTCACTGCGGTTGGGCGTTCCAACCTGAGGTGGAGTTGTTGTGGCAGACAGAGCAATTGGGGGAGGAGAGGTGTCGGTGGAGTTGAAATCGTTGGTAAATCTCACGGTTTCCTTATCCTTTCTGTCTATTGTGGATTGTTGCCCTATTGTGATTGTCGCTGTGCCGAAGCTTCCGGCTGACTCTGCACCGCGAGCAGCAGGGTCGACCGCCATAGCTCAGATCCTTGGATCACTGATACAACAACGTTGGTTAGTTGTGGTTTGTGGAGCTAGCTGGACGATGTGATCAGAGGTTGCTCGACAGAGAATGAGTCAAGGGTTGTTGATGGCAGTGTGGATTTGGACAGGTGGTTCAAGTTGGAGGTAAAGTTGTTTTGATCTACGATTCTATCATGTTACTAAGCTGCAACATAGTTGCTTGTAGTGATTTGGTTGTGGGATGCGATTTGTTTTGTTCAGTTATGTTATATGTGTGTGGAGCTGTGATCGATGAAAGGTGAATCTGGATGGGCTGTGCAAGATTTGTAGAGCATAAGGAAGCTGAGTTCGTGATAGATGATTAATTCAGATTTACTGGAGATTGGATCCTCTTTAGCCTATCAAGAAGGAGAGGAGGTTGAATCAGTGTGAGGACGTGGATACGAGACGGGTCCGCGGATGTGAGGACTCTAGTACTACGAGCATTTACAGCAGGTGGGTAATTCCTACCCTGGTCAGGTAGTTTAATGCATACAGATTTAGATGCATGATCATCTTATATGATTATGTTACCTTGACTCCGTTCTTATTTATCGTATGCTTGATACTTTACCATTGGCTATTAACTCCATTGCTGCTATTATGTTTATTTTATCATGATTAGGAGTTATACATATAGGTGATGTAAGTAACTTAGAATTTGTTTAAGTTAAGTGCAAATAGTAAAGTCCGGATGACATCCTGATTGTACATTGGGAAAAAAGGTCATCCGTAGGTAGATAATGTCTTGAACCTAGGGTTAGTTCTAGTACCCTTAGGTTGCATGTTACCACCGACCATGTATTGTGTAAATGGTCAGGGGAATGATACTTAGGGTGTCGCTACGGACTGGTGGTCCTAGCTTGTTATAATCAGATGAGTACGACTCTCTACAGGATAGAGAGTGTGTCCATCAGTTGAGTACGACTCTCTACAGGATAGAGAGTGCGTCGATTAGATTGGTATGACTCTCTACAGGATAGAGAGTGCGTCGATTATATTGGTATGCCACTCTATAGGATAGAGAGTATTATGATCAGTTGAGTATGACTCTCTGCAGGATAGAGAGTGCGTTGATCTGATTAGTATGATTCTCTGTAGAATAGAGAGTCTATGGTGGATGTCTGTATGTGAGACATTGCATTCATGTCATTTGCATGCACGCTGGCGACGAGGTCTCCCTTATGGTTGAGAGTGTCGCCAGTCATCCTGCCTCTACAGTTACTCATAGGAAGAGTAACCGGTGTGAGGGCAGAGCATTGTGGTGCCGCACTCTACCACTATAGATGGTGGTAGTTAAATTTGCGTGTTGTAGTCTTGCGTGTGTGGCACTCGACCACTCATGGGTAGTGATTGTCGGAGTGGCCAACAGCAGGGACCCCCATCGTGTAGCTTGCTCTTTATGCTTATATGCTACTTTATCATACTGCCCACTCGGCCACTCGAGAGTAGTAGTTTGTGTTAAGTTGGGACAGTTATCATGCTCGAGCCACCGAGGCCACACTGGGGTCGTGGTAGCTTTAGGGTGAGCCAACATGACCATGCATGCTGCATTGCCGACTTATGGCATTTTTGCATATTGCCATGTACATATATATATGCATGTATATATATATATATATATATATATATATATAGATGATTGTGATTAGTATACATTTATAGATGCAGTCTATATATATATGCTTATTGTGATGTTGCATTTGATTGTATTATGCTTGCTGCATTTGATTGTACATCATATTCATGCATGCTTCTTGCATATGTTATACGGTTGTGTCGGATACTGGTATGTGTTGGACAGACCATTATATACCTTGACCTGTAGCTTGAGTATATTGTGAGTTGATCTTACTCTTCCTGTTATATATATGTTGGATATATGTTCAGGTTGGATCAGAGTAGCGAGCGAACTTGAGTATATCTGCATTTTACGTTGTTCATTTGGTTAGACGGTATATGCTTGTATTTATATACTATGCTGATATACCTGTTGTACCTCTAGATTATGTTGTTGAAATACATGTAATATTACATATATACATGTTTTTATATTACCTGCTGAGTTTTACTCACCACCACGGACCCTGGGTTTTTCTGTCGCCAAGGTAACAGGTAGAAGTCTTCGTGACGGCTTGGAGCACCGCTGGCTGACATCTCATCTCACCTCCGAGGCTCCCATATTTGTTTTGGGCTTTCCGTACATGGTGTTATGTATTTGGAGTTTTCCTGATGTACTATGTTGTAGATTCGGATTTTGTCGAGGTTTCGTGTTGTTGTGATGTGTTAGTCATACCGGTATGTATGTGTGTAGCTTGTTGTATTATGTTTCCGCTATGCTTTGAGTAGTTGTATTTACTGTATATGTTATGTTGTTATTGTGGGCCTATGAGCCTTGTATTAACACGAGATGTTGCCACGTACAGGGGAGATGCTGTCTGTTTGCTTTTCGGCACGACATGCTCTCGGGGCGTGACAACTTTAGTGGTATCAGAGCCCTAGGTTTTGCGATGCCATGCAAGGTTGTTTGGTGTCGAGTCTTGGATTCTCGCGAGTCGATTTGTTCGGTTTTGTTTTTGAGATGAGATGGACAGCGGCATGAGCTCCAAGCAGCACGAGGTAAGAATTACTAAAAACTTATGGTTCAGTAGATATTTATCTAAACTTGATCAGTAGGTGTATACAATAGAGTTATGACACACATGCGGACTTAGTAGTAGGGGTTATCTTTAGGGTTTATACTCTCGGTTTTAGTTGATTATGCTTTTAATGTTAATAACAGGGAATAACCTGTAGTGTACTGGTTATTATTCATAATCGTGGTATTAGTTGACCACGGAAACGACCTGTTAAGTCTGTGAGTCTTGAACCTGTGTCGAAAAGGTGATTTACCTTTGAGAGCCGACTGATACCGAGTCAGAAAATAGGGGTCAAGTCGTCACATTTCTTGTGGAAATCAGAGACTACAGTCTTAGAGATTTTCACTAATTATGCTAGTCAGATCATTACCTGTTGGGTAATGGACAAGACAAATAGACTATTATTGATGCAGATAGCGGAAGGCTAGGTTACGATGTTTCATAGGAATTTTATCCCTGAGTTGTTCGTACTGAGTTGTATAACTTTGAGAGTACTTTTGAGTACCTAACTCTTGTTATACCGAGAAAGAAGAGTTGTTGGCATACCATTATCGAGATCAAGCTGGTATTTGGTGATAAATGCAGAAAATAATCTTCGAAGAATAATATATCACTTGATCATAGTTTAGTGATGTTGAAAGAGAGTATTTCCCCGTATTCCTTTTAGTGACACATTGTAAGGAATTCTTGAGCTTCAAGAAAGGGTGATCGGTTAGTAATAGTGTACTGTACAGAGTCATGAGACTTGCGGAGGTTACGACCACCTAATAGCTCAAGAAGATGAATGGATGATTTAAGTCACCCAGAGTTATTGGCTTATAGTTGGATAAGGATGCCGGGATCTTCTACCAGATCCTGCTAGAAGACGTTGGATTGAGACAGGAGTTTAGAAAGGACTCCGTACAAGGGTTTAAGAGTTGGAGACCGATAAGCAAATATTGCAGGTTAACTTAATAGAGTCAGAAGTCTCCGACTGTTGGATAAAGGAGCAAGATCAGAGTCATAGGCTTTGAGCTATTTTCCAATTATAGAAGACCAACCGCAGATCATCAGGATGTTCTTGTGGATATCAACAAAATCAGAACAAAGACTTCGAAGGGATTGTGTGTGTGTAGTACAAATCACGAAGACACGTGAAGTCAGATTACCCATTGGATCAGTTCAGCTGTTGCTATTGTGAGCAACCAGTACAGTGGAGGAGGTGTACTTTGAAGACTCAGGTGAAGACTACCAATGGTGTTCCAGGAGGATGATGCTCCATCTTGACAGCAGAGATCAGCACAGAAGATTGAGTTATCTCATCAGCAGCGACCTACTACCTCAGGCATGGGTGGAGTTCCATGATACTTCCCTTCAAGGGAAGTGATTTACACAGCAGTATCAGTAGAAGACATCATAGAAGACACATGCAGACAACAACAGTTACCTCTAGATGTGATTTGATTTGTACAGAGGAGAGAGTATACGATGATGGTTGTATCTATTTTGTATTCTACAGTTGTAGCTCATGGGATTAAGTGAGGAGATCAGATGATCTAGGAAAAATCCCCGAGGCATTCATCGTAGAAATGCGACCGCTTTATCGCAGACTGTTGGACCTGATCTTCTCCTCTGTGGAGGAAGGCCGAGACCTGCAGGGAGCCTTGGATCAGATCGACAGATAATTGATTGTTCAGGGTATTACTCTAGTTTACCCTCTGAGTTAATATATTGAGAGATACTTGTAGTTTATAGGTATCTTTGTCAAGAACATTCTTAGTTCGGATTAGAAGAGTCTTTTACATCGACTTGTAGGTCAGTGGTATCTTTACCGTCAGGCGAGATGTGGACTAACAATTAAGAGGTCAAGGGATGCCCTTAGACTTTGATAGACATACTTTTACTGTAGACATATCCTTACGGATGGTCAAATTGTTAGAAGTATGGTATGATATGCTTTCGGATGTGCGTATAATCTAAGAGTATTCGAATGTAGTTTCGGATGAACTCCAAGTCTTACCATTGCATAGGCAAGTGGAGTAGGCGATCGAAATGATTGCGGAAAATAGTTCTGGTATCGAATATCACATATGAGTGATAATTTTGTTGGCATCAGTGTTGCTAAACACTATGGAAATTGGAAGAATGTAAGTTGTGATTATAGGAGATGTTGGAAGGGATATTTATTTGTCCCAGTATTTCTCTTTGAGAAGATCCGAAACTCTTTATTAAAAGAGAGATGGACATTTGAGATTATGCATCGATTATCGATGATGAATACAGTAGTTGTTGTAAATGAATATCCTTCGTTGTGGATAAATGATCTATTTAGATCAACTAAGGACACCTGTGTATACTCTAGGATTGGTTTACGACTGGAGTATTGATATCGTAGTGACATGATGTCATACAATTATCATTGTCATTGTGATGATTGATATATCATCAGCTTAGAGTAAATAGGATGCAGGTGTATGAAGGACGACATTTCATGCTTAGTATGAATTTACGAGCAGTTGTTAATGATATTAGATGTATTTAACGATTTAGTCGTCCATGAATTTGAGAATCGTGTATCTTGGACACGATTGGATCAGTTTATGGTTGTTGGAGTTGCATAACCTGGCCACTATTGATTGTGGTAGTTGGAGTTGCGCACTCGACCACTGTAGATGGTGGTTTACCTTGTATGGTTTGGTTAGTACTGTAGATGTGGATAGAATGTCTTAGCATTACTATACCACAGACTTGTTTGACAAAGGTGATGTTGGAAATCATTTAGTCGGAAGCTGGTGAAACCAATTTGCAGGACCTAGATGACGGTTAACTTTTATGCAAGTAATAGTTAATTCTTCCGGAGTGGATAAAAAGGAGGTTGTATGCGGATGCATAGTTTTAGGGATCGGAGCGATTCCGATGCAGTTGAATGAGGCATACCTTATGCTTACAACAATTAAGAAACTACGAGATAGGTTGTCATATACATGACGTGGCTTTAGTAGTTATTATTTGGTGTGTAGTGATATGGAGCAGAAGTGCTCATGGGATTTTAACTAGCTATTGGGTAGCTACTATGGAGTTGTTGGAGCGCCAACAGTTGCAACAATTGCAACAAGTGAGATTGATCACTATAGTCTTCCATGCACTTACATAGTGTGTGGTAGAGTGGATTATGAATGGTTGTTGGACTCCTCTTTTGAGAAAATAATTCCCCGTCTCTGATAAGGATAGTGGGTTCCGGAGTTGCATCGTTTAAGAAAGAGTTGCTACAAGTGACACATCATTTGAGATTTGCTCTATATCCTGGTGGTACTTGGATGTACCGAGACTTGAAATGCTTATACTGGTAGAACGGTATAAAGAGAGATATAGCAGATTTTGTTGCTCGATGTTTAGTATGCCAATAGGTGAAGGCTGAACATCAGAAACTCACTGGATTGCTCTAGAAAATTCCGATTCCAGAATGGAAGTGGGAGCATATCACGATTGATTGCGTTATGGGATTGCCTAGAACCCGTAAAGAACGTGATGCGATTTGGGTGATTGTGGATCGACTGACCAAATCAGCTCATTTCCTTCCTATTCATGGGTCATACTTGTTGGACCATCTGACAGCGTTGTATTGTCGGAAGATTATCAGATTGCGTGGGGTACTTTTGAGTACTAGATCTGATAGCGACCCGCGGTTTGCCTCACGATTTTGGCAGAGTCTGCACCAGACTATGAGCACAGAGCTTCGGCTTAATGCAACATTACATCTACGGACTGATGGATTGTCTGAGCGTAACATTCAGATTCTGGAGGATTACATTCTTGTGTTGGAATTTGCCTACAGTGATAGTTATCACTTCTCCATTCAGTTGACTCCTTATGAGGCCCTATATGGTAGACCCTGTAGATCTTTCGTGTTGTGGGAGGAAGTCGGGGAATGACAGCTATTTAGGGCTACAGAGTATCAAACATGATGCGGAGTTAGTGCGCGTCATCAGATGTTGGTTATTAGAGGCATAGGATCGACAGAAGTGATTCGCAGACTGGAGGCGAAAGCCTTTGGAATTCTCAGTTAGGGAACAGATATTTCTGCGCGTTTCACCTACAAAAAAGGGTGAAACGATTTGGGCTAAAAGGAAAGTTATCTCTACACTACATTGGTCCAGTTGAGATATTAGTGTGGATTGGAGGTGTAGCTTACCGGTTGGCTTTATCTCCGACACTGGCGAGTACTCACAATGTATTTCCTATTTCTATACTGAGGAAATACGTTCCGCGTTCAGATCATGTTCTGAAAAAGGTTCCGATTCTACCTCAGTCTAATGCGACCTATGAGGAGGCTATGTGGGAGCTGGAAGATAATATCCGAGCTCGATAGTCTCATCTGTTCACTTGAGGAATGTATGTGGTCCTTTCGGAAAGTTGCTTGAAGTAAATTTTTGCATGTCAGTACAAAATTTGGGGACCAAATTTTTTATAAGTGGGGGAGAATGTAAAATATCACAGAAAATAAAATAAAATAAAATAAAATAAAATGTTGGGTAATTAGGAGAATACCCTATGGAATTTTTCAAGAATTTTTAGAAATTTTTCTGGATTTAAATGGAAGGTTTATGGATGTTTCATGGGGATAAAGCGAACAGACTTTTGTAAAGCCTGTTTAGACTATCTGCTAGGAATCAATGGGTTTAATTAAAACCCTTTATATTCTTTTCGTTTCCCTTATTTCCCAATCGCGCCGTTTCTCTTCCCCTTCCGACTCCTTTTCTCACGATCACTCTGCCTCTCACCGCTTCCTCCTCTTCTCGGCAAGTGAAGGTCGGTCACAGCCGCCTCCTTGCCCTCCGCAAGCGAAAGCCGACTACGGCTGGCTCCCCTCTGCAAGAGACGACCGACCATTCTTACAGTGCCCACGGACGTGCCGGCGATGGGCGGGCACGTGGTCGGGAAGTTCGGGTAGGCGACGCTTCGATCGGGAGCTGTTCTTCCCGATCGTTGCCGGAGCAAGTGGTATGGAGCGTGGATTTGCTCCGAGGAACAGGGGATAGGAGGAGATTCGCGTCAGCGGAGTTGCTAGGGCAGGGAGGTGGCTTCGGCAGTGGTTCGGTTGGAGGCTTTCACTGTTGTCGCCGGAGCAAGGTAAGGGCACGATTCTTGGTTGATTTCAGTCGATCTCTACCTCACAACTAGTTGTTTCTCCTGCATATAAATCATCCACAGCATCACTGCGGTTGGGCATTCCAACATGAGGTGGAGCTGTTGCGGAAGACAGAGCAATTGGGGGAGGAGAGGTGCCGGTGGAGTTGAAATCGCTGGTAAATCTCACGATTTCCTTATCCTTTCTGTCTATTGTGGATTGTTGCCCTATTGTGATTGTCATTGCGCTAAGCCGTGCAAGACTCGCGCGCGAGTAGGTCGACCGCCATAGCTCAGATCCTTGGATCACTGATACAACAACATTGGTTAGTTGTGGTTTGTGGAGCTAGCTGGACGATGTGATCAGAGGTTGCTCGGCTGAGAATGAGTCAAGGGTTGTTGATGGCAGTGTGGATTTGGACAGGTGGTTCAAGTTGGAGGTAAAGTTGTTTTGATCTACGATTCTATCATGTTACTAAGCTGCAACATAGTTGCTTGTAGTGATTTGGTTGTGGGATGCGATTTGTTTTGTTCAGTTATGTTATATGAGTGTGGAGCTGTGATCGGTGAAAGCTGAATCTGGATGGGCTGTGCAAGATTTATAGAGTAGAAGGAAGATGAGTTCGTGATAGATGATTAATTTAGATTTACTGGAGATTGGATCCTCTTTAGCCTATCAAGAAAGAGAGGAGGTTGAATCAGTGTGAGGACGTGGATACGAGACGGGTCCGCGGACGTGAGGACTCTAGTACTACGAGCATTTACAGCAGGTGGGTAATTCCTACCCTGGTCAGGTAGTTTAATGCATACAGATTTAGATGCATGATCATCTTATATGATTATGTTACCTTGATTCCGTTCTTATTTATCGTATGCTTGATACTTTACCGTTGGCTATTAACTCCATTGCTGCTATCATGTTTATTTTATCATGATTAGGAGTTATACATATAGGTGATGTAAGTAACTTAGAATTTGTTTAAGTTAAGTGCAAATAGTAAAGTCCGGATGACAACCTGATTGTACATTGGGAAAAAAGGTCATCCGTAGGTAGATAATTTCTTGAACCTAGGGTTAGTTCTAGTACTCTTAGGTTGCATGTTACCACAGACCATGTATTGTGTAAATGGTCAGGGAAATGATACTTAGGGTGTCGCTATGGACTGGTGGTCCTAGCTTGTTATAATCAGATGAGTACGACTCTCTACAGGATAGAGAGTGTGTCCATCAGTTGAGTACGACTCTCTACAGGATAGAGAGTGCGTCGATTAGATTGGTATGACTCTCTACAGGATAGAGAGTATTATGATCAGTTGAGTATGACTCTCTACAGGATAGAGAGTGCGTCGATTAGATTAGTATGACTCTCTACAGGATAGAGAGTATTATGATCAGTTGAGT
Organism: Wurfbainia villosa; assembly: GCA_025175895.1. Classification (NCBI taxonomy): domain Eukaryota; kingdom Viridiplantae; phylum Streptophyta; class Magnoliopsida; order Zingiberales; family Zingiberaceae; genus Wurfbainia; species Wurfbainia villosa. The sequence continues at coordinate 6,738,330 of CM045987.1, forward strand.
ACGACTCTTTGCAGGATAGAGAGTGCGTTGATCTGGTTAGTATGATTCTCTGTAGAATAGAGAGTCTATGGTGGATGTCTATATGTGAGACATTGCATTCATGTCATTTGCATGCACGCTGGCGATGAGGTCTCCCTTGTGGTTGAGAGTGTCGCCAGTCATCCTGCCTCCACGGTTACTCATAGGAGGAGTAACCAGTGTGAGGGCAGAGCATTGTGGTGCCACACTCTACCACTATAGACGGTGGTAGTTGGATTTGCGTGTCGTAGTCCTGCGTGTGTGGCACTCGACCACTCATGGGTAGTGATTGTCGGAGTGGCCAACAGTAGGGATCCCCATCGTGTAGCTTGCTCTTTATGCTTATATGCTACTCGATCATACTGCCCACTCGGCCACTCGAGAGTAGTGGTTGGTGTTGAGTTGGGACAGTTATCATGCTCGAGCCACCGAGGCCACACTGGGTCGTACATATATATATATATATATATATATATATATATATATATATGGATGATTGTGATTAGTATACATTTATAGATGCAGTCTATATATATATGCTTATTGTGATGTTGCATTTGATTATATTATGCTTGCTGCATTTGATTGTACATCATATTCATGCATGCTTCTTGCATATGTTATACGGTTGTGTCGGATACTGGTATATGTTGGACAGACCATTAGATACCTTGACCTGTAGCTTGAGTATATTGTGAGTTGATCTTACTCTTCCTGTTATATATATGTTGGATATATGTTCAGGTTGGATCAGAGTAGCGTAGCTTGAACTTGGTATATACGCATTACGTTGTTCATTTGGTTAGACGGTATATGCTTGTATTTATATACTATGCTGATATACCTGTTGTACCTCTAGATTATGTTGTTGAAATACATGTAATATTACATATATACATGTTTTTCTATTACCTGCTGAGTTTTACTCACCACCACGGACCCTGGGTTTTTCTGTTGCCCAGGTAACAGGTAGAAGTCTTCGTGACGGCTTGGAGCACCGCTGGCTGACATATCATCTCACCTCCGAGGCTCCCGTGTTTATTTTGGGCTTTCGGTACATGGTGTTATGTATTTGGAGTTTTTCTGATGTACTATGTTGTAGATTCGGATTTTGTTGAGGTTTCGTGTTGTTGTGATGTGTTAGTCATACCGGTATGCATGTGCGTAGCTTGTTGTATTATGTTTCCGCTGTGCTTTGAGTAGTTGTTGTATTTACTGTATATGTTATGTTGTTATTGTGGGCCTATGAGCCTTGTATTAACACGAGATGTTGCCACGTAGAAGGGAGATGCTGTCCATTTGCTTTTCGTCACGACATGCTCTCGGGGCGTGACAAATTTGGTGACGAAAAGCGAGATTCGTCGCCAAATTTGGCGAGGAAAAGAAAGATTCGTCGCCAAATTTTGCGACGAATCTTGCTTTTGGTCGCCAAATTCTGCAACGAAAAATAAATTCGTCGTCAAATTTGCGATAAAAAATAAATTCATCATCAAATTTGGCGACGAAATTTGCAACGAAAATATTATTCGTTGCAATTTGATGATGAATTTTTATTTTTTATTGCAGAATTTGACGACGAATTATTTGCAACGAATTTTTTTTCGTTGTAAAATTCATCGTCAAATTTACTTATTTTTGTAGTGTTAGTTGTAATCATTCCGTAAAATGTTGCCTTTCCCTCCATCCAAAAGGTTTGATTGGATTTCTAATTAGACATTGTATTTTATCATTTGAGTGTACATTTTTTATTGTTTGTTGGGAAAACATATGAGTTCAAACCTAAATTATTCCATATATACTCTTGCATCTAGGTAAGTTTAAGCTACCAATTAAAATTTTAAATTTTAAAATGAACTGAAAATGTGAAGTGTCATGTTACAGTTGTAAACCGTCCAGAACTTTTAGCTTATAATTCTAAAAAAATCCTCTTGAATATTATTAATAGGAATTTAATTTATCAATGCTACAAATTAATAATTCTTATTAAAAATTTCAAAACAAAATTAAAAAAAAACCTTATTTATATGCCTTCGTACTGGTCGTATATTCAGTCGACTGATTGTATCCGTCAGTCGATTGATCTTGAAAATTTTGCAACGAATTTTTTTTTCGTCTCCAAATTTAATTTTATTTGTGGAAATATATTTATTAGATTTTGACGATGAATTTATTTTTCGTCGCAAATTTGGCGACGAAAAGCAAGATTCGTCGCCAAATTTGGCGACAAATCTTACTTTTGGTCGCCAAATTCTGCAACGAAAAATAAATTCGTCGTCAAATTTGTGATAAAAAATAAATTCGTCGTCAAATTTGGTGACGAATTTTGCAACGAAAATATTATTCGTTACAATTTGATGATGAATTTTTATTTTTTATTGCAGAATTTGATGACGAATTTTTTTCATTGTAAAATTCATCGTCAAATTTACTTATTTTTGTAGTGTTAGTTGTAATCATTCCTTAAAATGTTGCCTTTCCCTCCATCCAAAAGGTTTGATTGGATTTCTAATTAGACATTGTATTTTATCATTTGAGTGTACATTTTTTATTGTTTGTTGGGAAAACATATGAGTACAAACCTAAACTATTCCATATATACTCTTGCATCTAGGTAAGTTTAAGCTACCAATTAAAATTTTAAAATGAACTAAAAATGTGAAGTGTCATGTTACAGTTGTAAACCATCCAGAACTTTTAGCTTATAATTCTAAAAAAATCCCCTTGAATATTATTAAAAGGAATTTAATTTATCAGTGCTAAAAATTAATAATTCTTATTAAAAATTTCAAAACAAAATTAAAAAAAAACCGTATTAATATGCCTTCGTAATGCCAGCAAAGACAGCTAACGATTTATTGATCTTATTGAACACCACAAGAAACTCAACGAGAGGAGCAACAAATCTTCAACCGATGCATTCGTCGTGCGTGCGAGGCTCCTTCTCTGCAAAATCGTTGAAGTAAAAGCGGTGAAGAACAAGCACCGCCCCTTAATGCTCCTCACCGCTCTGCAACACTCCGGCTCCACCCGCAGTGCGCCGGAGATGTCAGACCGGAAGAGCGAGTGCATGCAGCCCTTCACGGGGCGGATCGGCCCCAGGCATTCCTTCATGCTCACCGGCGGAGGCGGCGCTATATGCGGCCGTGCGCGATCCAGAACTTCTCCCTTGCGGTAAGATATCCACGGGAACCTCGCAGCAGCTGCGAGGCGACCTCACGGCCAACATCACCGATGCTTGGCCAGGGCTCGATGATCGCCTCATTGAAGTAACACTGGTCGTGATTCTAGATTTACTGGTGAATTAATTGGTGAGAAGGAAAGAAGAAATGGATGCATATTTAAAGGCGTGGTTGAGGAAGGTTAATGCATAATTACAGTTATTTATGTAGGCTTAGTAGGTTATGTCGAAGTCCTAATTACTATAATCTTTGTAATTTGTTTATACGTTTTTCATTAATTGTTAAGATCTTTGTAATTTGTTTATACGTTTTTCATTAATTTTCAAGAGTAACTTAAATTCATTTAAGTTATCTTATAGAAAAAAGATTTACCTAACCTTTCATTACATTAACCTTATCCTGTGATTACAATATCATGCAATAATTTTATGGTCGACCCGAAACTCTCTTCTTTTGTTATAAAGTATTTTCCTTTCTTTTCATAGCATCCATGATGAAAGCTCCTGACGATTGAGTTAAAAATTAATCAATTACATCATCATCAAATCGACTTAATTGAATATATCAAAATATTATGATCAATAAAAAATAATTTATTAATTACGATATATTTAATTATCACATATTTCATAAATGATTAATAAGAAAATATATGACTCTAAAAAGATTATTAAAAAAAATTGTTAGTAAAAAGATGAATGATATTTTTTACTTTTGATACCACAATTATTAATATTTTTACATGTTAAAATTTGTATTACAGTGATCCAATCTATTTAGAAAAAATTGGACGATCCTATACTTGGTGATCCTGTGTTTATTGTCTAAAAGACAATCACGATTCAAGATCTAAAAGTCTTTCTTAGTTCACAAATCAAATCTCAACCACGCCTTAGATGTTCTCTAAAAATCATGAAAGAATGGGTTGCCCCAGTATCAAACAGTACGGTATCATGCTGACTAAGGATAGGTATCTGATCTGTGACCACCATAGAAGCATTTGCTACCTCTTGCTTGGTGAGGGAGAAGATCCGGGCATTAGGTGTAACTGATGGGGCCTCCAATCTTCCTTGGCTGATGTAAGGATGTCACGCCCCGAGAGTATGTCATGTCGAAAAGCAAACGGACGACATCTCCTCTGTACATGACAACATATCGGGTTAATACAAGGCCTATAGGCCCACAACTACATGACATATATACGGAGAATACTAAAGAATACATCTACAACAACACAAAGGTGCGCACCGGTGCAACTCTAACATACTACACCAAAAACAACATACAAACCAACAACCAAATACAACACTGATTATACATGACCATAATACAAAACAACAGCGGAAACAAATACGTGGAAAATCCCAATTGTTCGGTGTGAGATGGGATCAGCTGGCGGAGCTTCGAACGTCCAAGGAAATCTTCTACCTGTTACCTGGGTGACAGGAAAACCCAGGGTCCGGAGTGGTGAGTATAAACTCAGAAGTAATATATAGAAAGTGCATGAACAACATATAAAATAACGAGATCTATAAGTATACATGTGAAGATCTACAGGTATACAACATGAGTCCAATAAACATACAGTCCTATCCAATCTAATAACAAGTAACCACAGTATAGTCACACTCAATGTATATACTAAACTAATCAACTGAACATGAAATAATGTACCAACGTACCTGACGGTCTGCAACACCATAAGCTATATCATCCTGAACAGATATACAATAACATAACCCATATAACGTACAAAGTCAATCCTATATCTGACCAACACTCAAACATATGTACAATATATAATTACATGTGATAACATCCCGGTCCAAACTACACTATGACATGATGCTAATCAAATGCATACAACAGTCTAGACCAACACATATATCATGCTTAACACACAGCAGTATATAATATGCAAATGACATGTATCATGATGTACAAGCATATGCAGCAATCATAGCTCAATCAAATGTAGCATCTCACAGGCATATGTAAAACATATATCGAATACATGCATACATATATATCAGCAATGCATATGCATGGCCATGTCTGCGGACCCGTCCAACCACGACCCCAGTATGGCCAGGGTGGCACGACATGACTACCATCCTGACTCCAGCCACCACCACTCTCGAGTGACCGAATTGGGTAGTATGAAATAGTAGCTAGCCGCCATAGAGCTATATGCTACTCACACGGGGGTCCCTGTTGCTAGCCGCTCCGTCCCTAGCCATGAGTAGACGAGCACTGCACCTAGGACAACTGCACATCACACGACCACTGTCTATAGTGGGTGAGTGCGCTAACTACCACTCCGCACAGTGGCCAAGTGCACATATCCAGCTACCACCATCCATAGTTGCCAAGAATGGCACGCACAACAATGCTTTGCCCTCAACCCTGCTACCACTACCCCGAGTGGCCGGGGAGGCAGGATGACTGACGACCCGTCTCAACCACAAGGGAGACCCCAGTCGACAACATGCATGCAATGTAATGATGCATAGCTCCATACATGTATCCTCGCCTGTAAAATATCAAAAAATAAATAATACTGGTTAATTAGGAAAAATACCCTATGAAATTTTTTAGATATTTTTAGAAATTTCATTGGGTTTAAATTGAATTTCTAATGATCAGTTTGTGGGGAAAGATTTAATAGGCTTTGATAAAGCCTGTTGAGGAGTTAAATGAGATTAATTAACCCAAGGGATATAAATATCAAACCTAGGTTAAGTTTTATTAAACTTCCTCGATTTTCATTTTTCTTTCCCCGTTGCACACACCCCACGCCTCTCGCGATTTTCCCTTTCTTTTCCTCCTCACTCGCCGCCGTAGTTTCTCGCTCGCGAGCAGTTCTTGGCGATTTCCTTCCCCGCCGCATCTCTATCTCTTGGCCAGCTTTTTCTTTTCTCCCTCTCGTTCCTTCTTCCTCGCGGCCAGTGGCAGCGATTGGCCTTGACGCTGCCCATAGACGAGTCGACGGCGAACACGTGCGACAGGGAGGTTGCGACAGTGATGGCTGAATGTTCCGGCAGGTGTTTCCCTTGGTGCCTCTTTTTTGGGATCTCACTGATCGTTTGCGTGATCGAAAAAGGACGACCTTGTTGTTAAGCAGGGCTACCGGTTGGGGTTCCACCGCCGATTGTCGCCACGTGAATAGGTAAGCACCGATTTTCGCTTTACTTTGGACGATATCTAGGTTCAAGATGGAATTTTATTCCTTCATTGAGTTTGATTTGTCAATAGGGGTAGTGATCCGGCGTCGGTGGATAGAGGATAGGAGGAAGAGGGCTGCCGAGAGATTTCCAAGGCTGGTAAGTTTGATCTAGCCTCTCCTTTAGCTGTAAAATTGTTAGATTTTTTAGTGGTTGTGTTGTGGTTATGGTGGATGGATCTGGGAGTGGCTTGGTTATGGGCTGCGAATAGATTGGGTTGTTCCGATGAATTGAACAGGTTGTGTTGGCTGTTAACGGCTGTAAGTGGATTGTAGATGCCAAGTTGTGGGATCGAAGGGTTGGATCGAGTTTGAGGTAAGGTTTGGTTGAGCTATGTTTATGTCACCTAGGGTTAGGTTGGATTTATACTTATGATCGGTGAGATGTTCTGTATATTGTTGTGGAGTTGTGAATTAGGCTGGAGGAAAATGAAGGATTTATTTAGGATATTGTTAGATTCCATTGCTGCGATGGGGATGGCTGTGATTGATTGGTTTGATTACATACAGGATGATTTTAATTTAATTACAGGTTATTGACAGTGGTTGTCTGTACTTTGGTTATATGATTTGGGTGTGTGTTAGTTCTTAGTGATCTATGGTTGGCTGGGTTGTTGATTTCAGTGTGATGTTGATCAGTTCTATAATTATATATGGAGGATTGATTAGGTTAAATAGGATAACTAAATCAATCTAGTGGATCGGATATGAGGTCGATGTAGGATTCGATTCGATCATTTGTTGTGTGCTTGGATTTGATGGTAATTATGTTTTATACGAGTTTGGTCACGAGGCGAGGTTTCTGGTGTGAAGAGTTCATGATTACGAACATTATAGCAGGCGGGTATTTTGACTTATCTCTTAGATATAGTCATGTTGATATGCTAGTTAGTATAGCTTGCAATAATTTTCATGTTTATATACCTAGTATGTTATTGTGCCTACTTGATACATGCATTGGATCAGTTTATAGTTATATCTTCCCTGATTTACTCGGATCATTGATATGCACTTATTGGTTGTGCATATTATTCGGATATGTATTTTAGTTGGATTTACATGCTTTAGTATCATGCACCATCTTGCATGATTGCATATTGGCTGGACAGGGTTCCTTTATAGTTGAGCTCACAGCCAGTTACATGGTCTGCACACGCTGCCACTCATGGGTTAGTGGTACATCAGGAGGGTGTGTGCAGTTGCTCTGTCAGGCTCCGCTGGTCTGCACATGGGTAGCGTTGAGTCAGCGTGGTAGCGGGCAGGGATCCCTCCTCTGGTCTACAACATCGGGAGATGAGAGCTTTGCTCCCCCACTTTGTTTGGGGAAGGAGGATAGGTGTACTCCGACAGCATCCTGTCCACTCGGTTACTCAGAAGCAGTGATGGAAGAGTGCACAGTTGTCATATCCCTACTCACTCGGTTTCACCATCGCGTGTGAGGCGGCTAACTGGCATCAGGGGTGACCATGTCATTTGCACGGCATGCATTTTGCATGGATAGCATTTGTATTGTGGTTGTTGCATTTATATTGCTGCCTTGGATGTGCATATGATTGTCATGCATACAGGATACATATTTGTATATAGTTCGGCGACTTTATTTCATCTAGTATGGCACATGCTCCTATATCAGGATAAGAGATTCAGGTAAGTACAGTCCTTTTATATTTCTTTCTTGCATACCCTATATATGAGACTGTACTGACATGATTGTTATTGTTAGCTATATCTTACTTTGCATATCGACTATATCCGCTGAGTTCTTTCAACTTACCACGTTGTTTTATATCTATTTCAGGATGAAGTTGTCAGGGGAGTCCAACTGCCAAACCCCCTCGTCGTAATAGTTTTATTGGTTATTTGATTTATGGTTTTGGATATTTTGATTAGAAGATATGTTTAGGACTGGAGTTGGATTTATGTACTCGTGGATATTTGGTGTCCTTATGGACCTTTATTCGGATTTTTATTCGATTGAATTTTGGTTGAGTATTCCTGCCCAGATGGAAGAAGGGGTAGGTTTAGATGTGATATACTTATGGTTATAACCTTTGATTGTTGGCCTGAGGCCTATTATGACCTGCGTGTGTTGTTTGGATTCTGGTTGTGTTGACCGATGTATAGTGGCCATGCAAGATTGGCATTGTCACCCGTATAGGGGAGATGCTGTCGGATTTTCATCTAGCGGGGACTCTCTCAGTGTAACATCCCAAATTTTAATTCCTATATTTTATTAGAGGAAAATAGAAATAAGAATAGAAATAATAAAAATAGAAATATAATAATAATAATAATAATAATAATAATAATAATAATAATAATAAAAAGAAATAATTGGTTCGTTAGCCGAGACTTGAACCATGAACCGTTGATTTGGAGGAGTAGGCTTCCCACCACTAAGTCATAAGATTACCAATGAGTAGGATATAATAAAATATATCTATAGGTGAAAAAAAAAGAGATTGATTGATTTGACTAATTATTTAAAGGGGTAATTAGGTTAAGAAAAATTCTAAGTTTTATATATTTTTTTCCCATCCCTCTTTATATCTCACGCCTCCTCCTCTTCTCTCCCTCACGCCGGCCCTCTCTCTTTCTCCCTCTCGTTGTTTTCCAGCAGCTTCTCTCTCTCTCCCTCTCGTTTTTTTTTGGCCACCGAACTCTCATCTCTCTCTCGTTCTTCCACCGAAAAAAACAAAAGAGAAAAAAAGAAGAGCCTCTATAATTTTTTCACCGTGGGATAATTCAAGAGGAGATTTTCAAGAAGAATCTCCGCAAGGACTTGGTAGAGTATCACACTAAAGCAAAGGAACACGTAGAAGGTTTTCTCTTTACGAAATCTAGCAGTATAAATTGGTGAAAAGCGTAGGAGGTAAGTATTGCTCACCTGCAGTATAAGTAGTTATCGTATATCATTGATATATTTTTATGTGCATGTTATTTCCAGTTATGCATGATGTTTTCAGTTACGTGATTTTACCGTTATGTTATGGGTAATTCAGCATCATATTTAGATCCATGATAAGAATGTGATTTATAATCATGCATGTTGTAGATGAGTTGTAGCTTATAATTATATGCATGATGTAGAGTAAGATGTAAAAAAATATTTCCTTTATAAAGAAAATTTAAAGATGCTCCCTGTTCGAATTGGGGATTAAGAGCACAACGATCTTCAGTATGCTCCCCATTTCAGTTTTGGGGGTCAAGAGCATAATGATCTTTATGGTGCTCCCCATTCATGATTTAGGAGATTAAGAGCATTCTGTCAGTATGTATAAAAATATAGGTATAAAGGAAGTATTTTACTTTTGAAAGGGCATGTACCGGGCATCAGTTCGCCCACGGGCCAAGGCCCTCAGTCTCAGTTACCCTAGTAGGTTCGGTGGTTGGCCACCCCGGCCTATTAGGAAAGCGCACATTGGTACTATGCCGGGCCCATATCCAGGATGATTATTATTTTGAAGTATCAGTATAAGTATAAATAAAAATTTTCAAAGTTAATCATTCCAGATCAGATACACTGTTTACAAGGTTTAAAATACTTAAGAGCATGATTTATATAAGAGACATGTAATCAGAGTTATGATTTTCAGTTATGTTTGCATGTGTATCAATGTATCCAGGACAAGAGAACTAGTTACATGATTTCATACAATGCATGTTTTTGTGAGCATAGAAAGTACTTACTAAGCGTTATTGCTTATAGTTTGCATTTCCTTATACTGCAGATAAAGGTAAAGAAAAGTTTCAGTGAGGTGGCATGGCGGACAAAGTGCTTGGTGTGTGTGACGACGGAACAGTGGAAATAAAAGATCCTAAGTGCAGATGTCTAACCCAAATTTTAAGTTTCTAGTTGTTTTATTTATTGTTGAAGTTCAACTGGATTGCTTATGGTTTAGACCAAAGAATGCTAGAGTCATGTTGGGTTAGTCTTAATACTTGCATGTCATGTGAAGATCTTGAAATGGTTATTATTTAAGTGATGTCAAGGTCCTTATGATCATTTTAGTTGTTAGCATATTGCGTTAGTATATTGCATGAATTTAAGAATAAGACAGTAAAGTAGTGACATCTTCCCTAGTAGAGAGTGGAAAGACTAGGGGGGTGTTACAAGATGGTATCAGAGCGGGTTCCGCCCTTCCGTTACACACATCGAGCATCAGTCTTGCCGCCTCCAAGTGAGCAAGTATTTATCTGCTTTATTTACTTTATGAGTAGTAAGGAATGCATCTTTTAAGTTAAACATGCTCACCTATAATGTTCTCTTTGAGTTAAACATGTTTGCATATATATATATATATATGAAGATGATAGATAGTAAGTAATAGAGCATACCTAGATATGTATGTGAAGATAAAAAAAATAGTGATTATAGCCTGATAGTGGAACTGCTGGACTGGCCTGAGAATGAGAAAGTTAAGTGCGCCTCGTTCTGTCTGACCGGAGATGCCAGAATGTGGTGGGAGCGAGTAAAGGCCAAGAGGGTGTTGAACCAAATGTCATGGACGGACTTTGAGACGGAGTTCTTCGAGGAGTTCTTCCATATGCGAGTCACCAATAAGCATTATGATGAGTTCACGGAGTTCCGATAAGGGGAGTTGTCAGTAGATAAAGCGGTAAAGAAGTTCAATAGGTTGGCTTGCCTATGTCCGGAACTGGTCAGTACTGAGAAGGAAAGAGTTAGGTTGATGCTAAAGATGTTGAGACCGAAGATAGCTTTGAATGTAGTTGGTGGAATTAATAGATCACAGACCACTGAAGAGCTAGTCAGTAGTGCTGGAAGTTCAGAAGGTTAGAAACCTCAGAGCGGTAATTCGAACTGGAAGCGAAACAACAATGGAATAACACAAAGGGAGATTCAGCTAGTAAGCAGTCTACGTATCCTACATGTTCTAAGTGTGGGAGGAAGCATCCAGGAGTTTGCCGCTAGGGCATGAGCGGGTGTTATATATGTGGTGTCGAGGGACACTTCGCCAAACAGTGCCCCACCAAGACCAATCTACCTCCGCCACAGTCTACTCAGTATGGAGGTAGACCAGCTCAGCTACGTCATATGCAGGGAGCACTGTGTTGGGTTTTTCCGAGCCGCAAAAACCGCTTTTTGCGTTGCGGAAACCTCGGAAGCCCCCGGCCACGGATCCGTGCGAAGTATAAAAATTATAATTACATGTATGTGCTTACAGAAATCCTAGATCTACCTTAGATCTAAGAGGTTAGAACGTTACCCTCGTAGCGACGCCCTTCGCTTATCCCGCTCGTCCAAAAGTTCGCCGGAACTCGAGAGTGTCAAGTGCACACTCCTCTATGGTATCCACACAAGCAATAGGTGGAGAGAAATGCCTTAGAGTGTGCTAGCACTCCCTTAGGAATTTCGGCCAAAGAGAGGGATGGGAGAGGGAGAGCTTGAGAGGAAAGGTTCCAAGGTTGAAGATGAAGTAATGAGAGTAACTCATCAAATGAATTCACCTAATGAAACCCCTAAAGTGGCCGGCCACTTCAAGGAGAGGGAGTTACATGCATGCATGTAACTCCCATGTCCCTTGGTCTCCCTCATGAGGTGGCACCAATTGACAAAGTCAATGATGATGTGGAGCATCATCATTGGCCGGCCAGGCCTAGTCATCATCATGACATGGCATTTGGTCAAGTCAAACTTGACCTTTCATCTTCCCTCTCAAGTCAAGTCAAACTTGACCTCTAATCTCCCATGGTTGATCAAATCTAACCACTTGACTCAAGTCAATTTAATATAATGAATCTCTATTCATTAATTTAAATTGATTTGATGAATCAAATCTCAATTAGACTCATTCAACACTTGAATCAACTTGAGTCTAACTCAATTAGTCTAATTTGGATTACTCTTAATCCAATTTGGTTCATCCCATGAACCTAATCCTCATGGTTCATCATATGAACCTAATCTCCATCTAATTGTTCTTATGTGTGTGACCCTATAGGTTCTTGTAACGTTGGCAATGTCCCTAAACCGATTTAGGAACATAAGCAATGAGCGGTATCTAGCAACACATCATTGCTACCCAAGTTACAAGAATGTTGAGCTCCAACATCACCTTTGTGACTACTAATTGTGACTCTCACAATATGTGACAATGTCCCTCTATCCTTGACATCTAGATTGACCAATCGAGGCATAGACCGTGTCATCCTCGGTACAATCTAAATCTTGAACTCCAAGTAGACTCACTCTAATCAAATGAGCTCAATATCTCATATTGACTCATTTGGGCATGGCCATGCACTTCGTGGTCTCACTCTATCAAGAATATCGATGTCACCCCCGTCATATAGGAGGGATAGATCCCATCTACATCACTCACATCCCTCCGCATAATTCGTTACATACCCAGTAATCGCCTTTATAGTCCACCCATTTACGGGTGACGTTTGACGAAGCCAAAGTATGCAATTCATTATGTAGGGAACCATGGTGACTTCAGGTCTAAGGACTAATATGTTAGTGCTTATAAGCTCCACATATCTCCACAATGGCATGATATTGTCCACTTTGGGTCTAAGCCCTCATGGTTTTATTTTTGGGCTTTACCCAAAAGGCCTCATACCAATGGAGATATCTTTTTTCTTATAAGCACATGATCTTTTCCATGTCTTACCAATGTGGGACTTTGATTGTATTCCCCATACTCCCAACATAATAGTCATACTAATAGCCACATGAGAAAGTATATGACACTCATATAACGATCCATGATACTTTCTCATGGCGGGTCATTCAGTATACATTCTCCAATGCATACCCATGTGTCAACTTGATATCTCATATCCATGACTTGTGAGATCAAGTCATCTTGTTGACCTACATGCTAGTCTCTACGCATTAACATTGTCCCTGAATGTTAATACTCGACTAGGAATGATTAAGAGTAGTTTTCTCTATATCATCTCATTATCGATTCAACCAATCGATTGATATAGATAAGAACCTACTACTCAAGGACATTATTATATTTAGTTATTTGGCACCAATACAAGTAAATATAATAACCATGCCTTTATAAATAGGAATATGATACAATAAAGTCCATACAACAATCATCATATGATTGGCTCTAGGCTTTCACTAACAATCTCCCACTAGCACTAGTGCCAATCACCGTAGTATCTAATACCCAATGACCTAGTGTGACCATCATGCTTTTCGTGCCAAAGCCTTGGTCAAGGATCTGCGATGTTAGCCTCGTGGGTACTCGCAAATCTTCACATCTCCTCTATCGATGATCTCTCGAATGAGATGGAAGCCCGTAGTATGTGTTTGGTCCTGGTGTGAGCGAGGTTCCTTATCTCAGGTAATCGCTCCATTGTTGTCACAATAGAGCTCTATAGGATCCGCAATGCTAGGAACCACCCCAAGCTCAGAATGAACTTGCGGATCCAAATCGCCTCCTTGCTTGCCTCGGATGCATGATATATACTCTACTCTGTTGTAGAATCAAGAATCGTGTCCTCGCTTCGAACTCTTCCACAGCGCCACCATTCAAGCAAAACACGAACCCCGATCGCGATCTATAATCATCCGCCGGAAGCCGCATCATCAGAACCCTTTACAACTAGCTCCTCATCGCCTCCAAATATCAAGAAATATTCTTTAGTCCTTCTCAAGTACTTAAGAATATTCTTGACTGCTATCCAGTGACGCTCACCTGGATCTGACTGGTATCTACTCGTCATGCTCAAAGCATACGAGACATCAGGACGAGTACACAGCATGGCGTACATGATAGATCCTATAGCAGATGCGTAAGGGATCTTATCCATACGGTCTCTCTCCTCTCTAGAAGAGGGACTTTGAGTCTTCGAAAGACTCACACCATGTGACATCGGCAGAAGTCCTTTCTTGGAATTCTACATGGTAAACCGAAGTAATACCGTGTCAATGTATGTACTCTGACTTAGGCCAAGCAATCTCTTAGATCTATCTCTATAGATCTTGATGCCTAGAATACAGGCTGCTTCACCTAAGTCCTTCATTGAGAAGCACATCCCCAGCCAAGTCTTCACAGACTGTAGCGAAGGGATGTCATTCCCAATGAGTAGTATGTCATCCACATACAATACAAGGAACACAACTGTGTTCCCATTAACCCTCTTGTAGACACAGGGTTCATCTTCATTCTTGATGAAACCAAACTGTTTGATCGCATCATCGAATCGAAGATTCCAGCTCCGAGAAGCTTGCTTTAGCCCATAAATGGACCTTTGCAGCTTGCATACCTTATCTTGTGTGGATCTACAAAACCCTCAGGTTGTGTCATGTACACATCCTCGAGTAAGTTTCCATTCAGAAACGCGGTTTTGACATCCATCTGCCAGATCTCATAATCGTGGTATGCTGCAATAGCAAGCAAGATCCGAATGGACTTAAACATCGCCACTGGAGAAAAGGTTTCATCATAGTCAATACCATGAATTTGCTTGAAACCTTTAGCCACCAATCGGCCCTTATAGGTATGCGTAAGTCCATCCATGTCAGTCTTTCTCCTAAAGACCCACTTACACCCAATGGGTTTGACCCCTTCAGGTGGATCAACCAAAGTCCATACTTGGTTAGTGTACATGGATTCCATCTCGGATCTCATGGCGTCCTTGCCATTTCTCTAACTGGCTCATCACTGCTTCCGATAGGAGGTAGGCTCATTCTCAATGAGCATAACGTCATCATGGTCGACAAGAGAAATGAGTATCTCTCAGCCGACGGCTGCACTTATCGACTGCGAAGAGGTAGGTCTACTTGAACAGGTGGTTGTTCCACAACTCTTTGTGCAACAACCTCATCACCTACAACACTTTGTGGTTCCTGTTCAACCTCCATCAAGGCCTCAGTGCTATGGTCCTTATCTTGAATTTCTTCAAGATCGAAGGTACTCCCACTAGTTTTTCTAGAAACAAAATCACTTTCTAGAAAAACCCCAGTCTTTGCCACAAACACTTTGTGCTGACTGGGAATGTAGAAGTAATATCCCTTTGTATCCTTGGGATATCCAACAAAATAGCACCTATCGGATTTGGGTCCCAGTTTGTCTGAGACTTGACGTCGAACGTAAGCCTCACAACCCCAAATCCTCATAAAAGACATCTTGGGATTTTTTCCTGTCCATATCGTATATGGTGTCTTTACCACAGCCTTGGATGGTACACGCGGTTAAAGGTAAAGGTCATTGTGTCGAGCATATCCCCAAAAGGATATAGGAAGATCTGTGTGACTCATCATAGATCGTACCATATCCAATAGGGTACGATTCCTCCTTTCGGATACACCATTCCACTGTGGTGTTCCAGGAGGAGTGAGTTGGGATAGAATCCCACACTCAACTAGATAGTCACGAAACTCATGGCTAAGGTATTCACCACCTCGATCTGATCGAAGTATCTTAATACTCTTGCCAAGCTGGTTTTGTACTTCATTCTTGAATTCTTTGAACTTTTCAAAGGATTCAGATTTATGTGTCATAAGATACACATAACCATATCTACTGAAGTCATCAGTAAATGTAATGAAGTACCTGTAACCACCTCTAGCAGCAATATTGAAAGGACCACATACATCACTATGTATAAGTCCTAACAAATCTGTTGCTCTTTCGCTATGTCCACTAAAGGGAGTCTTGGTCATCTTGCCTAAAAGGCAAGACTTGCATGTCTCATATGATTCAAAATCAAATGAGTCTAGCAGCCCATCCTTATGGAGCTGAGATAAGCGACTCTCATTTATGTGACATAAGCGACAATGCCAGAGATAGGTTTGGTTCAACTCATTTGACTTGAACCTCTTGGTACTTATGTTATAGATAGGGCTCTCTAAGTCTAGAAAGTAGAGTCCGTTCATTAGAGGTGCACTACAATAGAACATATCATTTAAATAAACTGAACAACATTTGTTCTTTATTATAAATGAAAATCCTTTCTTGTCCAAACAAGAAACTGAAATGATGTTCTTGGTTAAGGCAGGCACATAACAACATTCATCTAATTCTAATACAAGCCCAGAGGGCAGAGATAGATCATAAGTTCCTACAGCAACAGTAGCAACCCTTGCTCCATTGCCTACTCGTAGGTCCACCTCGCCCTTTGTCAATGCCCTGCTATTTCTCAGCGCCTGCACATTGGTACAAATGTGAGATGCACATCCGGTATCTAATACCCATGATGAAGAAATAGATAGATTGACTTCTATAACATTTATACCTGAAGTAGAAGTCTCACTTCTCTTCTTCTTAAGATCTTCCAGGTATGCCTTAGAGACTTCATATCTCTCATGCCTAGCTTGTCCTTGATACAGTTGACGAAGATGTCCAACCATATCATAAGCATTCATGAACTCGTGTTTCTTCTGAAGCTCAGAGTTCATGGTCGCGAGCAATAGACATGACACATCTAATGCATCATCTTGATGCTTCTTGTAAGCATCTTTGTCATCTCGCGAGGTAGTGGCAGGAGGTGCCTCCGGAATGGGCTGCTCCAGGATGTACAACTTCCTTTCTTGGGTGAGAACAATTCTCAGGTTCCTGTACCAGTCCAGGAAATTTGCTCCATTGAGCTTGTCCTTCTCAAGGACGGATCGCAGAGAGAGAGTGTTCGTGGTTGTCGACATAGTTATCTACAACATACAATGCAGAGAATTAATATCATATTCCTTTTATCATTTAATTAGGCCTTTAATCAAATGATGCTCCCACTAAATTATAGGAATTTTGTAGAATCGAGTTATGGATGTGGTCAAACCACTTTTACTAGATTCATACAAACTAGCTATAATTCTTGCGGGACAAGATCCACATCATACTAAGCCTTGAGTTAGCTTTGCTAAATCGCCAAGACTTAAGACGATCGGTGGGTAACACATTACCGATTACATCTCTATGCAACTCTTGTTTATAGGATTAAGACCCACATTTACAAAAGACCTTGAGTTAGCTTTGGCTAAATCGCCCAAGATTTAGTGTAAATGCGATCTTAACCTATCTTTCCAACTATTGGAATATGCCTATAGTTCTACTCGATCCAATTGAGTTAACTAGTTTTGTTCAATCTAATTGAGCTTACTCTAACCCGAGTCGTGATAGGCGGGACCAAGATTGTCCCTCCGCACCCTACCAAGATAATATGTGTTGCTCTGCTTTGGCAGATTCAACAACAACAAATGATTGAGGTAGTGATGGGTATCAAGGCTCAGTAGGCATTTTCGAGTTGATTCGATTATGATCTAATCTAATCGTAATGTGTATCTTATACACATTTAGGCCTTTATTATCCTATATTAGCATGCATCATATACATACATTAATTATTCTAGCATGCATCATATACATACAAGAAAATTAACCTAGCATGCATCATATACATACAAACATTTTTCTACTAGCATGCATCACATACATACAAGCAAAATCAATTAAATATACATATATATATATATCAACATATATATATATCATTAAATGTGATATAGTCATGGCCCTACTACGATCTTCTCAAGCCAATGAGAAGATCGGACGGTCAACCTAAGGCTAGCGGCTTCTCCAAGCGCTTCCTTTGACCGCCATGTGTCGTCGTCACCCTTCTCGTAAGCTCGTCTTCAAGTGGACTTTCCACCGCTCCATTTTTGTACATTACAAATACGAAACTCGAGTTACATTCGAGTCTAAAACTATTTACAACTAGAATATTAAAAGAATAGGTGCGACGCGCAGGTCGCAAACACTTTACAACACGCACAACCACAAAACGGCACGCAGGCCGTATTATGAATTACAACACACATAATCCAATCAAATTGGGGTCATTGGGCCATGACAATCACAGAATTATACATAATTCTAAATTATGTATTTTTACAGAAATTTCTATAATTTTTCCTAATTTATTTCGAATTTATGAGTCAACTCTCCGTAACGGTCCCGCTAAGCGGTTTCCGGGCGCGATCGCGGGACAGGGCCCCTTTCGGGGATAGGGGCAGCGCCCCTACTCGCACAATAAAATTTGCGAGTGTCCCGACAATGATCTTACAGCGACTTATGTCTCTGTCCAAAAAACCTAAAGTGAGAACTCACGATTCGGAGAGTTTTTCTCGACGGTTGAAGCCTACGAGTGTCCCAACACTCGTTGCTTCGACTCTACGAGAAAAATACCCAAAAATTCTATAAAATAAGAAAATTTACAGAAACATATAAATCTGTAATTTTTATATCTAATACAAAAATTACAAAAATGAAACACATACATGCTTCGCACGTGGCTCTGATACCACTGTTGGGTTTTTCCGAGCCGCAAAAACCGCTTTTTGCGTTGCGGAAACCTCGGAAGCCCCGGCCACGGATCCGTGCGAAGTATAAAATTATAATTACATGTATGTGCTTACAGAAATCCTAGATCTACCTTAGATCTAAGAGGTTAGAACGTTACCCTCGTAGCGGCGCCCTTCGCTTATCCGCTCGTCAAAAGTTCGGAACTCGAGAGTGTCAAGTGCACACTCCTCTATGGTATCCACACAAGCAATAGGTGGAGAGAAATGCCTTAGAGTGTGCTAGCACTCCCTTAGGAATTTCGGCCAAAGAGAGGGATGGGAGAGGGAGAGCTTGAGAGGAAAGGTTCCAAGGTTGAAGATGAAGTAATGAGAGTAACTCATCAAATGAATTCACCTAATGAAACCCCTAAAGTGGCCGGCCACTTCAAGGAGAGGAAGTTACATGCATGCATGTAACTCCCATGTCCCTTGGTCTCCCTCATGAGGTGGCACCAATTGACAAAGTCAATGATGATGTGGAGCATCATCATTGGCCGGCCATGCCTAGTCATCATCATGACATGGCATTTGGTCAAGTCAAACTTGACCTTTCATCTTCCCTCTCAAGTCAAGTCAAACTTGACCTCTAATCTCCCATGGTTGATCAAATCTAACCACTTGACTCAAGTCAATTTAATATAATGAATCTCTATTCATTAATTTAAATTCATTTGATGAATCAAATCTCAATTAGACTCATTCAACACTTGAATCAACTTGAGTCTAACTCAATTAGTCTAATTTGGATTACTCTTAATCCAATTTGGTTCATCCCATGAACCTAATCCTCATGGTTCATCATATGAACCTAATCTCCATCTAATTGTTCTTATGTGTGTGACCCTATAGGTTCTTGTAACGTTGGCAATGTCCCTAAACCGATTTAGGAACATAAGCAATGAGCGGTATCTAGCAACACATCATTGCTACCCAAGTTACAAGAATGTTGAGCTCCAACATCACCTTTGTGACTACTAATTGTGACTCTCACAATATGTGACAATGTCCCTCTATCCTTGACATCTAGATTGACCAATCGAGGCATAGACCGTGTCATCCTCGGTACAATCTAAATCTTGAACTCCAAGTAGACTCACTCTAATCAAATGAGCTCAATATCTCATATTGACTCATTTGGGCATGGCCATGCACTTCGTGGTCTCACTCTATCAAGAATATCGATGTCACCCCCGTCATATAGGAGGGATAGATCCTATCTACATCACTCACATCCCTCCGCATAATTCGTTACATACCCAGTAATCGCCTTTATAGTCCACCCATTTACGGGTGACGTTTGACGAAGCCAAAGTATGCAATTCATTATGTAGGGAACCATGGTGACTTCAGGTCTAAGGACTAATAGTCATACTAATAGCCACATGAGAAAGTATATGACACTCATATAACGATCCATGGTACTTTCTCATGGCGGGTCATTCAGTATACATTCTCCAATGCATACCCATGTGTCAACTTGATATCTCATATCCATGACTTGTGAGATCAAGTCATCTTGTTGACCTACATGCTAGTCTCTACGCATTAACATTGTCCCTGAATGTTAATACTCGACTAGGAATGATTAAGAGTAGTGTTCTCTATATCATCTCATTATCGATTCAACCAATCGATTGATATAGATAAGAACCTACTACTCAAGGACATTATTATATTTAGTTATTTGGCACCAATACAAGTAAATATAATAACCATGCCTTTATAAATAGGAATATGATACAATAAAGTCCATACAACAATCATCATATGATTGGCTCTAGGGCTTTCACTAACACACTGGAGGGTCCTTACATCAGCCAAGGAAGATTAGAGGCCCCATCAGTTACACCTAATGCCCGGAGGGAAGGTATATCAATGAGGATGGAAAATCTAACACAAACACGGAAGCCTCAGAGGTGAGATGAGATGTCAGCCAGCGGTGCTCCAAGTCCATCACGAAGTCGGCTACCTGTTACCTGGGCGACAGAAAAACCCAGGGTCCGTTGGGGTGGTGAGTAAAACTCAGCAGGTAATAGAAAACATGTATATATGTCATATCACATGTATTTTCAACAACATAATCTAGAGGTACAACAGGTATATCAGCATAGTATATAAATACAAGCATATACCGTCTAACCAAATGAACAACGTAAAATGCAGACATACCTGAAGTCTGCTACGCTACTCTGATCCAACCTGAACATATATCCAACATATATATATAACAGGAAGAGTAAGATCAACTCACAATATACTCAAACTACAGGTCAAGGTATCTAATAGTTTGTCCAACACATATACCAGTACCCGACACAACCGTATAACATATGCAAGAAGCATGCATGAATATGATGTACAACCAAATGCAGCAAGCATAATACAATCAAGTACAACATCACAATAAGCATATATATATATATATACATACTGCATCTATATATATATATATATATATATATATCAATCTCAACCATCCATATATATATATATATATATACACATGCATATATGTATATATATATGGTAATATGCAAGGCGTCATCATATACGGCAATGCAGAATGCATGGTCATGCCTGCTCACCCCTACTCACTACTACGACCCCAGTGTGGCCTAGGTGACACGACATGACAACTGTCCCAACTCACACCAACCACTGCTATAGAGTGGCCGAGTGGGAAGTATGATCAAGTAGCATATGAGCGTAAAGAGCTCGCTACACAACGGGGGTCCCTGCTGCTAGCCACTCCAACTAATACTACCAATGAGTGGTCGAGTACCATGCACCCAGGACAACTGCATGCAACTCCAACTACCACTTTCTATAGTGGTAGAGTGCGGCACAACAGATGCTCTGCCCTCACACCAGTTACTCCTCAGGGAGTGCTTTGGGAGGCAAGATGAATGACGACTATCTCAACCCCAAGAGAGACTACGTCGTCAGAATGCATGCAAATGACATGAGTATGTTGTCACACGTACAATCATCTACTACAGACTCTCTGTTCAACAAAGAGTCATACCCATCTGAATAATACACTCTCTATCCTGTAGAGAGTCGTACACAACTGATCGACGGACTCTCTATCCTGTAGAGAGCCGTACTCATCTGATCATAACTCTCTATCCAATAGAGAGTCATACTCAATTGATCGATGCACTCTCTATCCTGTAGAGAGTTGTACTCGACTGATCATAACTCTCTGTCCAATAGAGAGTCGTACTCAACTGATCGACGCACTCTCTATCCCATAGAGAGTCGTACTCGACTGATCATAACTCTCTCTCCAATAGAGAGTCGTACTCAACTGATCATATCAAACTAGGACCACCGGTCCGTACCGACACACTAATCACTCTTCACTTAACCATTACAAACTCATGGTTGGTAATAGTATGCAACATACGGGTATTGGAAATAAATCCTACATTTAGGGCATTACCTACCCACAGATGACCTTTTTGCCAATTTTTAAATTGGGTCATCACTTGTACTAACATTTACACCCTACTAAACATCTAGGCCAATTTACATCACATCTATAACTCCTAAATCATGATAGGGTATATGTGATATCAACAATTGAGCATAAATACATCCAACAATAAGTTCAAGCATACGATAATAAGAAAAGGGTTAAGATAATATGAACACCTAACATGCTCATATTTATGACTAAATCTGAATGCAATTACATCTACCGGACCAGGTAGGAAATTACCCACCTGCTGTAATGCTCGAAACAAAGAAGTCCCCACGGTCGCGGACCTGTCTCGTATCCACGTCCTGCAAATATCAAACATTATGATTAAGTGCAAGCATAACAATGAATCCTCGAATCGAATCATACATCGACTTCGTAATTAACCTAATCAATCCTCTATTAACAACAAATCCATCACAAGATCAATTTAATCCCAACGATAGTGATATACATTCATAACTAATCCAAACCCAACTCACCTTGCCTAGACTCACTCCACAGCTTCTTGTTCCACCATAAGAAACACCGATCTATACAATTCCAATGAGCGGAGGCAACAACCCATCTAATGTAAATCGTGCTGATAATCATGTCCAGAAAACTCTATCTCAATTCAAATACCTGTGACCAAAATACATCATATAGCCAAACACTAGCATAATCAAATCGGAGGAATAAGGATCCCACCCGATCTTAATAAGCGATTGATTAACCAAATCACATACCATTTTCATTAATTCGCCAATTAGAACTCTCGAGCATCCCAACTCAACAACACAAACAGATCAATTCTGAACCCTCGACAATGCAAGGTGCTCGACTGTCGGCAACAACTTCCCATGTCAACCCATCCTCTGACCCAAAACAATGGTGTACCATTGTGGATGAGAAGAGATGCAACATCAACACTCTTCTCAGAAATCCAAGAAGTCCACGGGTTGCTGCATCAATCGGTAAGTGAAAGCAAGGGTCAGAATCAACAATGATATTGCCAAAAATGCAGAACAGCTGCTAAGGAAACAAAGAACACACAGTACACGACCTCGACAGAGCACAAGCAAGAGGAATAGGGATAGACCTTCGATCCCTCGGTGGAATCGCCGACAGAGTCATCTGCCATCACAGTCGACAGATTGCGAGGTCCATCTCCTTCCTATCCTCGGTGCCGAACGCTACAGAGATCGCCACTGAATGGTGGTGATCGGCCCCCCGACAGGGTGAGGCCGTCGGAGCAAACAGTCGACGTCGACTAGGTAGGCGTAGTGGCGTGCGCTCGGGAGAAGAGGAAGTGCGGTAGGTAGCCGTGTGGCGACGACGACCGGCACGACAGCGGTGCGGTAGGGCGCGAGGCGAGTGGCTCGAGGAAACGACCATCGACGGCGGCAACAAGGTCGGGGCGGAGATCAGCGAGTAGAGAAGAGAATCAGTGATCTAAGGAGCGGCGACCGCAACTAGCTCGGCCGGAGATCGCTGGATCAGCACTGGCGATAGTGAGGAGGAGATCGCAATCGATCAGGAGAAATGGGAAGAGAAAACGGCGGCAGCGACAGCAGTGTGGCGGCGCACGAGGGAGAAGGCGGCGGTGAGGTGGCATCGTCGGGCTGCCTCCCGATTCGGCGGTCGACTGCGCGAGGAAACAGAGGGTCACACACGATTGGGGAAAAAGAAGGGAAATGTCGCGGTGAGGAAAAATTCGGCGTGATCCAAAATAAGGGGAAACGGAAGGAAAATTAATAGGTTTTTAATTAAACCTATTAATTCCTAGCAGATAGTTTAAACAGGCTTTACAAAAGCCTATCCGTTTATCCCCATGAAATGTCCATAACACTTCCGTTTAAATCTAGAAAAATTTCTAAAAATTCCTGAAAAATTCCACAATATGATTTATCAATTAACGAGGAATTTTATTTTATTTTTTTTCCGATATTTTACATTCTCCCCCACTTATAAAAATTTGGTCCCCAAATTTTGTACTAACATGCAAAAATTTACTTCAAGCAAGTTTCCGAAAGGACCACATACCTTCCTCAAGTGACCAGATGAGACTATCGAGCTCGGATCGTATCTTCTAGCTCCCACATAGCCTCCTCATCGGTATGATGCTGTCATTCAACCTTTACGAGTCAGATGGTTTTCGTTCCACTACTGTTGCTCCTTGCGACCCAGGTTCCACCCTGGAATCACATCGTAAGTCGTATTAGACTGAGGTAGAATTCGGAACCTCTTTCAGAGCATGATCAACATGCGACATGTATTTCCTCAGTATAAAAATAGGAAATACATTGTGAGCACCCGCAAATGTCAAAGGTAAAGCTAACCGATAAGCTACACCTCCATAATCCACGACACAAGATCTGAATAGATCCTCCAACGTCTAAATGATACACTTAGACCGTTCATCTGTCTGTGGATGAAATATTGCACTAAGCCAAAGCTCTGTGCCCATAGTCTGATGCAGACTCTGTCAAAATAGTAAGATAAAATGTGGGTCTCTATCAGATATAGTACTCAAAAGTACCCCACGCGATCTGATAATCTTTCGGCAATACAACTCTGCCGGATGATCCAACGAGTATGACCCACGAATAGGAAGGAATGAGCTAATTTGGTCAGTCGATCCACAATCGCCCAAATCGCATCACGTCCTTTACGAGTCCTAGTCAATCCTGTAACGAAATCCATCGTGATATGCTCTCACTTCCATTCCGGAATCAAAATTTTCCAGAGAAATCCAGCAAGTTTCTGATGTTCAACCTTCACCTACTGGCATACTATATATCCAACAACAAAGTCTGCAGTATCTCTCTTCATACCATTCCACCAGTATAAGCATTTCAACTCTCGGTACATTTGAGTATCTCCAAGGTATATAACCCATCTCAAATGATGTGCTTTCTGTAGCAACTCTCCCTTAAACACTGCAACTCCGGAACCCACTATCCTTATCAGAGATGAGAGATTATTTTCTCAAAAGAAAAATCCATCAACCATTCAAAATCCACTCTACCATACACTCTGTAAGTGCATGGAAGACTATAGCGATCAATCTCCCTTGTTGCAACTGTTCGCGCTCCAGCAACTCCATTGTAGCTACCCAGTAGCTTGTTAAATTCAATGAGCACTTCTGCTCCATACAACTATAAATGCAGATAATAACTACTAAAGTCATGTCATGTATATGACAGACTATCTCGTAGTTTCTTAACTGACGTAGGCATAAGATATGCCTCATTCAACTGCATCGGAATCATCTCGATCCCTGAAACAATGCATCTGCATACATCATCCTTTTATCCACTCCGGAAGGATTAACTAATACTCGTGTAAAAGTTAACCGCCGTCTAGATCCTATAAACTGATTTCACCAGCTTCCGACTAAATGATTTCCATCATCACCTTTGTCAAATAAGCCCGTGGTATAGTAATGCTTAAAAGCATCCTATCCACATTCGTAGGAATAACCAAATCATGCAAGGAAATCCACCATCTACAGTGGTCGAGTGCGCAACCCCAAATACCACAATCAACAGTGGCCAGGTTACGCAACTCCAACAACCACAAACTGATCCAATCGTGTCCAGGATACACGATTCTCAAATCCAGTGGCGACTAAATCGTTAATTAGTCTAGCAACTTAATCAAAACTTATACAATTCATACCAAGTATGAAATTGTCATCTCCACACACCTGCATCCCCTTTTTCTCTAGGCTTATGATATATCAATCATCACAACGACAATGATACTTATATGATACCATGTCACTACCATATCAACGCTCCAGTCATAAACCAACCCTAGAGTATACACAGGTGTCTTTAGCTGATCTAAACAGATCATTTATCCTCAATGTAGGATATTTACTTTCAACAACTACTGTATTCCATCATCGATAATCGATGCATACTTTCAAAGGTCCATCTCTCTTTCAACAAAGAGTTTCGGATCTTCTCAAGGAAGAATACTGGGATAGATAAATATCCCCTCCAACATCTCCTATAATCGCAACTCACGTTCTTTCAATTCTTTTATAGTGTTTAACAACACTGATACCAACAAAAATATCACTCGATATGTGATCTTCGATACCGGACTATTCTCGCAATCATTTTGATCGCCTACTCCACTTGCCTAAGCAACGACAAGTCTAGGAGTTCATCCAAAATTACATCTGAATACTCTCAGATTATACACACATCCGAGAGACATCGTACCATACTTCCAACAATTTGACCATCCGTAAGGATATGTCTACAGTAAAAGTATGTCTCTCAAAGTCTAAGGGTATCCCTTGACTTCTTAATTATTGGTCCACATCTCACCTGACGGTAGAGATACCACTGACCCACTAGTCGATGTATAGGAATCCTTCTAATCCAAACTAGGAATGTTCTAAACAAAGATACCTGTAAACTACAAGTATCTCTCAACATATTAACCCAGAGGGTAAAATTAGAGTAATACCCTGAATGATGAAATATCTGTCAATCCGATCCCAAAGGCTCCACGCAGGTCTCAACCTCTCTCCGAAGAGAATAAGATCATATCCAACAGTCCGCGACAAAGCGGTCGCATTTCTACGATGAATGACCCGAGGATTTTTTTCCTGGATCATCAGATCCCATCACTTAATTCTACGAGCTGCAATTGTAGGATACTGAATAGATACGACCATCGTCGTATACTCTCTCCTTTGTACTAAGCAAATCATATCTGGAGGTAACTGTTGTTGTCCGCATGAGTCTTCTACGATGTCTTCTGCTGAAGGGGAGTATCAAGGAACTCCAACCATGCCTGAGGTAGTAGGTTGTTGCTGATCAGATAACCCAATCTTCAGAGTTGATCTCTGCTGTCGAGATGGTGCATCATCCTTCTGGAACACCATTGGTAATCTTTAACTGAGTCTTCAAAGTACACCTCCTCCACTGTACTGGTTGCTCACAATAGCAATAGATGAACTGATCCAACAGATAATCTGACTTCGCGTGTCTTCGTGATTCGCACTGCACGCCCACAATCCCTTCGGAGTCTTTGTTCTGATTTTGTTAATAACATCAGACAGTTCTGAATCTATGGTGGGTCTTCTATGATCGGAGAATAGCTCAAGGCCTATGACTCCGATATTGCTCCTTTTTATCCAACAGTCGGAGACTTCTGACTCTAATAAGTTAACCTGCAATATCTTCTTACCGGTCTCCAATTTTGAAACACTTGTACGGAGTCATTTCTAAGCTCCTGTCTCAATCCAACGTCTTCCGGCAGGATCTGATAGAAGATCCCGATATCCTAATCCAACAATAAGCCAATAACTCTAGGTGGCTTAAATCATCCATTCATCTTCTTGAGCTATTAGATGGTTGTAACCTCTGCAAGTCTCACGACTCTACACAGTACACTATTACTAACCAATCACCCTTTCCTAAGCTCAAGAATTCCTTATAATGTGTCACTAAAAGTGACACGGGGAAACTCTTTTTCAACATCACTGAACCATGATCAAGTGATGTTTTATTTCCCGAAGATTATTTTCTGCATTTATCACCAAATATCGGCTTGATCCCGATAATGGTATGCAAACAACTCTTCTTTCTCGGTATTATTGGGTTTCCGGCACCGCGGCGAGTGTGTGTTCGAACATGTTTCGTAAACATGTGCACAGCGGAAGAAATAAAAATAATAAATCTACATTTATTACAACACACACGTCACACGCATGCATAGTACAACATCTGAAGACATAACCGTAAATTTAAATTTTGCAATAAAAGGAAATTTAACTACGTATACCTTACGTATCACGTGTAGCGGGAAAGACATCAACCAGAATGATCCTCACTAGAATCGTCTCTATCCGTATCCACGACGAGTATCTTCGGGATGACTTCACCAAGTCACGAGCCTCGTCTTCGTACGGGTTACTAGCCTCGTGTTGAAGACGATGTGATCGAGAGAAGATCATGATCCGAATCCAAATTCGGATCCAAAACCGAGTCATCAAAACTTGCTTCTCCAGAGAGGTATTTGTCAACTGTTTGATGAATCCTTCGTCCTCCACCTATGAGGATTGCCGGAGATCGAATCCCCAGCAAGGGAGGCACTGTCGGAGCCCTAAACGTCGTCCAAACGACGCTCCGACAACAAAGAAACAAGCTGTCCAGAAAACAGGACAGCTTTTGGTGGAGGAGTAGGGACCGACCAAAGGAAAGGTGGAAGCTCACCTTATTACTGAACCCAAGGGAGATCACCGGAGCTCCTCCGGCAGCAGCTCGACGCTGGCAAGAGGGAAGGTCAGCACCTTCTGGACGTCGGCAAGGGAGCTTGGTGGTGGGTGGCGGCAAGAGGAGGTGTTGGCGCCAAAATCTCCAAGGAGATGAGGTGGGCGGCAACTTAGGTTAGGGTTTTTGGATTAGGGCTTAACAAACCCTTAAGCCCTCTTTTATAGAGAACTAATTCTCTTAATGGTTATTGGATCATAACCATAAGGCCCGTTAACCCGCTCCATTAATATAAGTTAAAATAAACCAAACCATGATGGTTTATTTTAAGTTAAAACAAACCGAACCAACTTTGGTTCATTCGTTTAAAATAAACCAAACCCTTTGGTTTATTCTCCTCCATTGGATTAGAACCAAACCATTTTGGTTCATCCATTATGTCTTCATAAGACACGGCCCATCCACGCTTCCATTGCGACTGAAACGATTTCATGCTCGCTCCATGTTTGGTCCAACCAAACCTAGTTTCTCTCGGTCTGAGAATCTCATTCTCAAGCTCGTTTTAAATCCTTCGGATTACGGTCGTTGTGCGTGTGACCAAATAGGTTCTCGGTTTATGTTGGTCGTCTATAATTAACCATTAATTATAGAACGATCATGAGTGGCACCTAGTAGTATATCATGATCCCCAATTAACCGAAAAGATCAACGGTTGATCCAGAACTATTTCTGAAACTCTTTAGCAGCTCGAATGAATCGTGCCCCATTCCCTTCACTCATCTTATACCCACTTGGTTCAGGACATGGTCTATAGTGTCAGTCCCCACTAGGGTGACTATGTCACACCTAGCCCAAGTATCATTTCCTCGTCCTACAGATTCTAGTTACTGCACATGTATCGAAGAGTACCTTACTCTAAACATGTAATGCTTTGGCCAAAGACTTTAGTAACAATCCGACGAGAGGCCATGGGTATACATCTCCTCACAAGGAGTGGTGAATCCTTTATAGGCTATTCAAACACCTTCGATCACTTCGACTTATACCCAATCATCCCGGGTCCACATCTCCTCAGAGATGCTTGCTTAAGATGTCAAAGCATAAGTCTTCATGATCAAGATGACTTGAATACCGCAAGTCAAAGGAACATCACACTTAAGCTACAGTAAGAACTTCATTGACATATCTATATATGCAGAGAACCATATGAAGTCTTACGGCTGATCACTCCAATGAACTAGTTACCATAACTAGCATCCACGATCAACTCCGGACATCACAATGTCTCCAGCCAATGAGAATCAGCTGCTTGGATACACCAAGGAGTATACCTCGTGCTAGTCTTGACAGAATTGATGGTGTCCAAATCCATCAATTCATCGACTAGGGATAATTCCGATACATCACAATTACACATATAGAAATACTCACTAGTTGTGATCCAATCACAAATTCTCTCATGCTGTGAGTCGTATCGCGGACATTCAGTAAATGAGTTTAAGATCCAATCAAATACATTAAACCATGTATACTCAAATAGTGAATCTTCATTTATCATATAAATGGTTCATACATAAGGCGATTGTCTTAGGACATCTCTCATATATTACTAATAGACTCCCACTTGGCCTAATGCTAATCGCTACGGTATCCAATACCATAAGCTGTAATATGACCCTCAAACTTACTTTGAGGTAATGCCTTAGTCAAAGGATCCGCTAAGTTCCTTTCAGTGGGGATTTTCTCGATTTGTATTTCATTCCTACTGATGATCTCTCTGATAAGATGATAGCGGCGAAGCACATGTTTGGATCATTGATGAGACCACATCAAGTTCAGAGATGAACTTCTTGATCCAAACCGCTTCCTTTGTTGCTTCCAAAGCTACAATGTATTCTGCCTTAGTGGCAGAATCCGCTATAGTGTCAAGCTTAGAACCTATCCAACTTATTGCGCCTCCATTCCAGGTGAATACATACCCAGACTGAGACATGGAATCATCCTTGTCTGTCTGGAGCTGGCATCCGTATACCCACGTATCACCATGTACCATTCTCCATATATTAGGAACGCATCCTTAGTTCTTCTTAAGTACTTAAGGATCGTCTTAACAGCCACCCAATGATCCATTCTTGGATCAGATTGGTATCTGTTCGTGACACTCAGAGCATATGATACATCGGGCCTCGTACATAACATAGCATACATGATAGATCCTATTGCGGATGCATAGGGAATCTTACCCATGCAAATCCTCTCGTCTTCTATGCGCGGACACATAGACTTCGAAAGGTGTACCCCATGCCTGATGGCTAGGAAACCTTTCTTGGATTCCGACATGCTAAACCTCTTTAGCACTCGGTCTATATATGTAGACTGCGAAAGACCAAGCAATCGTTTCGATCTATCTCTATAGATCTTAATCCCGAGGATGTAGGTTGCTTCTCCTAGGTCTTTCATGGAGAATGTCTTGGATAACCAAATCTTAACTGACTGTAAGATTGAAACATCGTTTCCTACAAGTAATATATCATCGACATACAATACTAGGAACACGACTGCACTCCCACTAACCTTCTTGTACACACAAGGTTCGTCTGGATTTTGTGAGAAATCAAACTTTTTGATTGTCTCATCAAAATGGATATTCCAGCTCCTGGATGCTTACTTCAATCCATATATAGACTGTCGCAATTTGCATACCTTGGTTTTATCAACCGATGTAAAACCCTTAGGTTGTATCATATACACGTCCTCGAGCAGATTTCCATTAAGGAAAGTTGTTTTCACATCCATCTGCCATATCTCATAATCATAATGAGCCGCTATAGGCAGGAGCATCCGAATGGATTTAAGCATAGCTACAGGCGAATAGGTTTCGTCATAATCAACACCTTGTTTTTGACGATATCCTTTCACCACTAATCTAGCTTTATAGGTAATCACATTACCATCAATGTCAGTTTTCTTCTTGAAAATCCACTTGCACCCTATAGGCTTGATGCCTTCAAGTGGGTCAACCAAGTTCCAAACTTGGTTTTCATACATGGAATCCATTTCCGACTTCATGGCATCAAGCCACTTATCCCTTTCTGAACTTGTCAGCACTTCTTCATAACTGGTAGGCTCCTCATCATCAATGAGTAACACATCGTTCGATTCACTTACGAGAAATCCATATCTCTCAGGAATGTTGCGTGTTCTACCAGATCTACGAAGATGTGGTGTTACAATAGGTCCAGCCGATTGCTCATCACTATGAGTTATCGGCTGTTGTGCTTCACCAGGTATCTCATCAATGTCTATTTGAGTCTCTCGAGCCTCCTCAAGCTCGACGACACTCCCACTTTTTCTTGCAAGAGAAACTCTTTCTCTAGAAACACAGCATGCCTTGAAACAAACACCTTTCGTTCCACAGGATGATAGAATTGGTAACCCCTTGTTTCCTTAGGGTATCCAATAAATAGACATTTATCAGACTTAGCATCCAATTTGTCTGATACAGTCCGCTTCACATAAGCTAGACAACCCCATATCTTCAAGTAAGATACATGAGGTTTCTTACCATTCTATATCTCATATGGAGTAGTAGAGACTACCTTCGTTGGCATTCTGTTTAACAAGTAAACAGCTGTCTGAAGTGCATAGCCCCAAAAGGACTTGGAAAGATTCGCATGATTCATCATTGACCTGACCATGTCCAACAAGGTCCGGTTACGCCTCTCAGATACACCATTATGCTGTGGTGTATATGTTGGAGTCCATTGAGATAATATGCCATTGTCTCTTAGATAATCAAGAAACTCTTGACTTAAGTATTCACCACCTCGATCTGGTCGAAGTATTTTAATACTCTTGTCATGTTGTTTCTCTACTTCATTTCTGAATTCTTTGAACCTTTCAAAGGCTTCAGACTTGTGTTTCATCAAGAACACATACCCAAACCGTGAGTGATCATCGGTGAAGGTAATGAGCTATAGCCTCCTAAAGCTTGAGTTGACATAGGTCCACATACATCAGTATGTATTAGACCTAGTAACTCTCCCACTCGTTCACCTTTTCCAGTAAAAGGTAACTTAGTCATCTTGCCTTTTAAGCATGATTCACATGTATCGTATGAATCCAATTCAAACGATTCTAAAATTCCACATCGGTGTAATTCGGACATGCGTTTCTTGCTTACATGGCCAAGACGACAATGCCACATGTAGGAGTCTAATTGATCATCCTTTCGAGCACGCTTGTTGCTCGCTTCGATATTGAAAACATCACTGGATACGTCCAACGTATAAACACCATTGCTTAAAGTTTCAGTCCCATAAAGAACTCCATTCAAAGTTATGTAACAACAATTGTTACTAAAAGTCAAATGGTACCCATTTCCATTTAAACAAGAAATAGAAATGATGTTCTTTATCAACGAAGGAACATAAAAGCAATTGTCCAGTTCTAAGACAAGTCCTGCAGGGAGTTTTAACATGTACGTTCCGATGGCGAGTGCAGCAACCTTTGCTCCATTCCCAACATGTAAATTTGACTCTCCCTTGACGAGTCTTCTTCTATTCCTTAGCCCATGTATGTCATTACATATATGTGAGCCACACCCAGTATCTAATACCCAAGTGTCTGAGGAAATAGAATGACAATCAATAATGAAGATATATGAAAAAGATGGAGAATCTTATGCCTTATTCTTCTTCACGGACTCAAGATAAATCTTGCAATTTCTTCGCCAATGGCCCTACTTGCCATAATGATGGCAAGTTCCCTTTTGAGCTGGTTCTGCCTTTTTAGCCTTTTTCTTCTTCCCCTTCTGTTGTTCCTTTGACTCCCTCTTAGAACCTTTCTTCGAGGAATCAACTAACAACACCGTCCCCTGCTCATGCTTCTCAGAAGGCTCCACAGTCTTCAGCATGTTGAGCAGTACCACAGATGAACCTTCTTGCATCTCAGAGGTGAAGAGGAGCTTGGAGACTTCGAACCTTTCGAATCTCACTTGCTTATCAAACAACTCATAAAGATGAAGGACTATGATATGAGCATCCATATGCTCATGCTGCTTTCGTAGCTTGGGTTCCATCGCGGCTAGCATGATGCAACTTGTCAGTTCAGAATCAGTCACATGTTTCTGATAGACCAACAATTTGTCCGGAGTTGCATCGTCACTAGGATGGGTGGGAAGAGGCGCTTCGAGGACATACGCAAGCTTTTCACCTTGAGAACAATTCTCAAGTTTCTAAGCCAGTCCAAGAAGTTCGGCCCAGTCAATTTATTCGAATCCAAAATGGAACGTAAATTCAAAGACATCATGATCAATATTAGAAATACAAAACGAGCATATATGAGAAAGATGATTTAAAATGCATCAACATACATTTATAAATCCCATTCATTTTTCGAATTTCAAAAACCCCAAAATCACTTCGGGAGATCGTAGGTCCATCTCCGAATGGGCTGATATCCATCATAGATATGAACAACCTTGGAGAGAGTCCAACAAGCCATTCATAACTACGACGGTAGGTATCAACTATACAGATTGCATATCACGTATATGCAACTATCACAATGTGCTATCAACTAATTGAATGTTCACACATACATCGGGTTGTTAACACATTAACAAGTATGCATCATATTCATAGCACCCAACTTCACCTCCCTTTACATCGACCTTGGAAAGAGTCCAACAAGCCGATGCTCCAGGTTAAAGCCGACCCATTAATCAAGAAATAGTTTTAATATGGTTAGAGCGCATTCAACCAATTAGCCCGGCTTGGAGAGAGTCCAACAACCAAAGCTAACGATTGACCTCTGACTCTTACCATATTAGTATTAAACTATTCCATGGTTGGAACATGTTCGGGTTCGAGCCGGGCTTGGAGAGAGTCCAACAACCCGAACAAGAAACAGAACTCTGGTTCTAACCATATTAATGGAAGGTGTAGGCTTTAATATTGAGTTAGGGTTTTTATGTCTCATCCTCTTTGCATGCAAATAACTATTATCTACATGGCATGACATACATGGCATACATCTACATGTCACGACACACATGGCATAATGATATGCATCTAATACAATTATATGACATACAATTATGTCATGTACAATATTTCCTTATATGTCATAACTATTTATGGAAATAAAATATGTTTAAGATTTGATTCTGCAAATCAAATCATGATTAAATTAGGAAACAAATTTCCAAATCTAATCACATATTTTATTTGTGGAAATAGTTGATTAAGGAAAGTCAATTTAGGAAACCAATTTCCTAAATCATCAAAACTACTTATGGAAATAAATTATTTTAAGATTTGATTTCCCAAATCAAATCATGATTAAATTAGGAAACAAATTTCCAAAATCTAATCAAATATTTTATTTATGGAAAATATCAATTTCCATAAATACTTCCAACTTTCCAAAAGTGGAAGATTTCCATAAATACTTCTAGACTTTCCAAAATTAAAAAATTTCCATAAATACTTCTAACTTTCCAAAAGTATAAAATTTCCAGAAATATCATTATGACTATCGCAAAACAATTTTACGATTATGTCGAAACACAACCTGGGCTCTGATACCACTGTTGGGTTTCCGGCACCGCGGCGAGTGTGTGTTCGAACATGTTTCGTAAACATGTGCACAGCGAAAGAAATAAAAATAATAAATCTACATTTATTACAACACACACATCACACGCATGCATAGTACAACATCTGTAGACATAACCATAAATTTAAATTTTGCAATAAAAGGAAATTTAACTACGTATACCTTACGTATCACGTGTAGCGGGAAAGGCATCAACCGGAATGATCCTCACTAGAATCGTCTCTATCCGTATCCACGCAGAGTATCTTCGGGATGACTTCACTAAGTCACGAGCCTCGTCTTTGTACGGGTTACTAGCCTCATGTTGAAGACGATGTGATCGAGAGAAGATCAAATTCGGATCCAAAACCGAGTCCTCAAAACTTGCTTCTCCGGAGAGGTATTCGTCAACCGTTTGATGAATCCTTCGTCCTCCACCTATGAGGATTGCCCGAGATCGAATCCCCGGCAAGGGAGGCGCTGTCGGAGCCCTAAACGTCATCCAAACGATGCTCCGACAACAAAGAAACAAGCTGTCCAGAAAACTGGACAACTTTTGGTGGAGGAGTAGGGGCCGGCCAAAGGAAAGGTGGAAGCTCACCTTATTACCGAACCCAAGGGAGATCACCAGAGCTTCTCCGGCAGCAGCTCGACGCCGGCAAGAGGGAAGGTCAGCACCTTCTGGATGCCGGCAAGAAAGCTTGGTGGTGGGCGGCGGCAAGAGGAGGTGTTGGCGCCGAAATCTCCAAGGAGATGAGGTGGGCGGCAACTTAGGTTAGGGTTTTTGGATTAGGGCTTAACAAACCCTTAAGCCCTCTTTTATAGAGAACTAATTCTCTTAATGGTTATTGGATCATAACCATAAGTCCCGTTAACCCGCTCCATTAATATAAGTTAAAATAAACCAAACCATGATGGTTTATTTTAAGTTAAAACGAACCGAACCAACTTTGGTTCATTCGTTTAAAATAAACCAAACCCTTTGGTTTATTCTCCTCCATTGGATTAGAACCAAACCATTTTGGTTCATCCATTATGTCTTCATAAGACACGGCCCATCCACGCTTCCATTGCGACTGAAACGATTTCATGCTCGCTCCATATTTGGTCCAACCAAACCTAGTTTCTCTCGGTCTGAGAATCTCATTCTCAAGCTCATTTTAAATCCTTCGGATTACGCTCGTTGTGCGTGTGACCAAATAGGTTCTCGGTTTATGTTGGCCATCTATAATTAACCATTAATTATAGAACGATCATGAGTGGCACCTAGTAGTATATCATGATCCCCAATTAACCGAAAAGATCAACGGTTGATCCAGAACTATTTCTGAAATCCTTCAGCAGCTCGAATGAATCGTGCCTCATTCCCTTCACTCATCTTATACCCACTTGGTTCAGGACATGGTCTATAGTGTCAGTCCCCACTAGGGTGACTACGTCACACCTAGCTCAAGTATCATTTCCTCGTCCTATGGATTCTAGTTACTTCACATGTATCGAAGAGTACCTTACTCTAAACATGTAATGCTTTGTCCAAAGACTTTAGTAACAATCCGACGAGAGGCCATGGGTATACATCTCCTCGCAAGGAGTGGTGAATCCTTTATAGGCTATTCAAACACCTTCGATCACTTCGACTTATACCCAATCATCCCGGGTCCACATCTCTTCAGAGATGCTTGCTTAACATGTCAAAGCATAAGTCTTCATGATCAAGATGACTTGAATACCGTAAGTCAAAGGAACATCGCACTTAAGCTACAGTAAGAACTTCATTGACATATCTATATATGCAGAGAACCATATGAAGTCTTACGGCTGGTCACTCCAATGAACTAGTTACCATAACTATCATCCACGATCAACTCCAGACATCACAATGTCTCCAGCCAGTGAGAATCAGCTGCTTGGATACACCAAGGAGTATACCTCGTGCTAGTCTTGACAGAATTGATGGTGTCCAAATCCATCAATTCATCGACTAGGGATAATTCTGATACATCACAATTACACATGTAGAGATACTCACTAGTTGTGATCCAATCACAAATTCTCTCATGCTGTGAGTCGTATCGCGGACATTCAGTAAATGAGTTTAAGATCCAATCAAATACATGAAACCATGTATACTCAAATAGTGAATCTTCATTTATCATATAAATTGTTCATACATAAGGCGATTGCCTTAGGACATCTCTCATATATTACTAACAGGTATAACATGAGTTAAGTACTCAAAAGTACTCTCCAAGTTATACATCTCAGTACGAACAACTCAGGGATAAAATTCCTATGAAACACTGTAACCTAGCCTTCCACTATCTGCATCAACAATAGACAATTTGTCATGTCCATTACCCAACATGCAATGATCTAACTAGCTTAATTAGTCAAAATCTTTAAGAGAAATGTGACGACTTGACCCCTATTTTTTGACCCGGTATCAGTCGGCTCTCAAAGGTAAATAACCTTTTCGACACTGGTTCAAGACTCACAGACTTAACAGATCGTTCCCGTGGTCAACTCATACCATGGTTACGAATAATAACCAACACACTACAGGTTATTCATGTTGGAATGTATACTGAATGCCTAGCTCTTTTTGTATGAACATTTTATTTTGGAATAAGAATCACATGATCATTGTTTGCACTTTATATATTTATATGTGTGCATATTGTCTAATATTTTACATTGTAGATAACATGGTGCTTGGGGTGGCACAGAAGATCATGTTATTAGTCCCTCGTAAAATATAAGTAGAGGCTCACAACCAAGATGGTTTTGGACAAACCATTGGCATGGTTGTAGTGTAGCTTGGTATTGTTTTGTCTTGAACATAAAGTTACACTAGTACACTTAGGTGTATTGAGCAGGACCGACATAGAGATGATTCAATTTAGTACTGACTACATAATTGAATCGGACCTCGGATATTATGTTGTACATGCTCTTAATCCCGATATAATAACGGGCACATGTACTTAGTATTTATTTCTTTGATTTACCAGAGGGTGAGATTTAGATGGATTAAATCAATATGCCCGGTAAGTTGGGAAATGATATTATTTACATGGTGTGCCGTTGATTATAGGAGGAAACCGTGTCCTATATATTAGGTTGATGATGTCCCCTTGAGGAGCTCATAAGGTTCATCATGTAAACCCAACTGGTTGACTTAGTCAACATGATGATAAGGTTGAGTGGTACTACTCGAGGAATTAGATGTTAATTAATTGATGGTCAGTAAATCAATTAATTGACGGACATTCGATATCTTAAACACGAGGAGATGAATGTACAAATAATATATGGAGCCCATATTAATTTATGGGGGTTGGTGAGGTAGTTCAATGATGATCCTCTAGTGGAATGGAACATCATTGATGGATCAAGTTTATGTGGTTCCGATCCAGCGGGTGGCCAAGATCCAACTCCTCCTTATGGTCCCTATCATAGCCTAATATAATCCTTGTGAAGTCTAGATCCAAGAATGTAAAACAAAACCTAGAACCAATGGTTGGGATTAAATCCCTAGATCTAATGGTTAGGATGAAACACTAGAACCAACGGTTGGAATTAAATCCCTAGATCCGATGGTTAGGATGAAACCCTAGAATCGATGGTTGGGATTAAATCCCTAGATCCGACGGTTGGGATAAAACCCTAGATCCGACGGATGGGATGAAACCCTAGATCCGATGGTTGGGATGAAATCCTAGATCCGACGGTTGGGATGAAACCCTAGATCCGACGGTTGGGATAAAACCCTAGATTCGACGGTGGAGATTAAATCCCTAGATCCGACGGTGGAGATTAAAGGAGGCTTAAGCCCAATTCTATAAATAGAAGGTTTAAGCTTGGGCAGCAAGGAGATTGGAATTGGAATTAGGGTTTGGCTCTTCTCAAAGTGGGCGGCTAGGGTTTGGAGCAAAAGCTTGGGCGGCAACCATCTTCCTTCTCCTTGTTGCTGGCGCCCATCTTCCTCCATCAAGACTTGGCCGGCGCCCATCCTCTAGGCCTCTCTCTTATTCCTTGGCCGGCGGTTCTCCTTCCATTGGTGGCCGGCATTCACTCCTCCATACTCTCCAAAGTGGCCGGCGTTTCTCCTTCCATTGGTGGCCGGCGCCTCATCCACTTGTTCCTTGGCCGGCGGTTGCATCAAATTCTCTCTAATTTGGTGGCCGGTTCTAGAAAGGATAGGTATTTTTTGGTTCTTCTCTTTGTTCGCAGCGGACAAGGGAGGGAAGAACGCGATCTAGAAGGCTTCTACTCGTAGAGGATCTTCGTCCACACGTCGTCCACGAGAAGGATAGGACATACGGTAGAAGATCGTAAGGTATAAAGTTTTATAACTTTATTTTCAGATCTGAGCATGTTCCTTTTAGTATTGATTATACATGTGTGCGTATGTATATATATTGTATAATCATGGACCCCGAAGATAAACACAAAAATCGGCGATCCGCTCGTCGTCTCTTCCGCGGCTAATCAACTAGAAGAGTTGGGTTGCTTGAACATCTAGTTTGTTCAAGCGACCACTCAAGTTGTTAGCATGACGACGAATAGGTTGTGCTAAGGAAACTCATCCCATCCGGATTAATTCTTTCATTAGTGAAAATTTTAATCCGGGGACATGGGAGCCAATGAGCCTCCGAAGCAACGCCCTTCAAGTGGTATCAGAGCCACGATTTCCGGTTTTGTGTGTTTAGGATTCGGTTAATTTTTATGCACTTATTCATATATTATATGTGCCGGATAATAGTAGGATATGCGTAGTTTAACTCTTTGGTTGCAGGCATAAGATCCAACTATTATGGCCATATGTGTGTATGTGATTGGATGTGTGTAAATATTTATTATTTGAATCCTCGGGGTTGACGAGGCTAGATTAGTATTTAATTTTTGTAATTAAATACGGCATTGTTTAGCCGCTCATTTTAGTTTACTTTCGATTTAGATTATTTGTACACTCCTTCGTGGAGTATAGGATCGATGGATGTAAATTAAAATAGTTTTATCTCGGCTCGGATCTCTTTGGTGACTTGCGCACGGGAAAAGATGGAGCGGACGAGGTGGCGACACGACGGGATGCTTATTGGAGGACAATGCCATAATAGTTGGAAAAATTCTATTTTTTCCATATTTATTGCTGATTTGTTTTTATATGCATGTTGTGTATGCTTTAAAATTCCTCAATTTCAATTTACTAAGTGGGAGAGGAAAATTTTAATTAATTCCCGCGGCCTCTATTACAATTTGACGTGTGATGCAACAAACTTGTGTGTTGGCTCTGAGTGCCTTCCTCCCTGCAGACGGGTTTGTTTGTGGATCACTAGGTCAAATAATGGTTATAGGAAATTATCTAGGAGCATGTGTACTTCCACAGCGGTAAGGCACATAATCCGAAATAATTCCCTTAGTATCGTGTAATGGTGCACACTTAGATGTAAATAAAAGTATCCTCCCCATCGGAGTCACTGCTTTTATTTGTAGGGCCAAAGAGGAACCAACTATTAATTTTATTTGTCAAAAAGTAAGGTTGACAAGATAATAAAATTAATGGGTAAAACCTCCTCTTACAAATGTAGAATTCAGATATCGCCCACAGCGTGGCATGCGATATTCTCGGTGATTTGAGGTGTTGGTTGATTTCGGGATTTTATTATTTTGAGGAATCAATAATATTTGAAATCTAATATTTTGATCATTGTGATTTTTAGGATTTTCAAATGGCTTTCAACCCACTTGCTGTGATTTTAAAAGAAAATAAGCTTACTGGACCAAACTACATTGATTGGAAAAGAAATTTGGATATTGTCTTAACTGCGGAGGAGTACAAATTTATACTCTTCGAGGTCTATCCTCTTAAGCCCTCTGATGAAAAGGAGAAAGAACGTTATAAGAAATGGGTTAAGGCAGATGAGATGGCGCGGTGTTACATTTTGGCATCTATGTCAAATGTACTACAACATCAGCATCAGGCCATAGCCACAGCTTATGACATGATGTTCAATCTCAAGGAACTTTT
Source organism: Wurfbainia villosa (assembly GCA_025175895.1). NCBI lineage: Eukaryota > Viridiplantae > Streptophyta > Magnoliopsida > Zingiberales > Zingiberaceae > Wurfbainia > Wurfbainia villosa. Next base: position 6,779,408 of record CM045987.1, read on the forward strand.
CGGACATCAGAGTAGGGCGGCTAGGCAGGAGGCAATGAGAAACTTGATGATGACCACCATGATCGAGGGAACACCCGTTAGGGATCATGTTCTCAAGATGATGGCTCATCTTAATGAGATGGAAGTCCTCGGAGATGAGATCGATGGGGAAACCCATGTCGATATCATTCTCCAGTCTCTGCCTAGGAGTTTTGAGCAATTCCGCCTCAACTACAACATGAACAAGAGGTTGTATTCGTTGGCGGAGCTTCTGACAGAACTCCAGGCGGCAGAGGGGCTTTTTCGTCAGAGTGCTCAAGCCATGGTCACTCAGAAGGTTTCTTCCTCTAAACCGAAAGGTAAGAAGAAGAATAAACAAGGTGGAGCGAAGAAGGTGGCAGTGGGACCTCAGGCAGGAGTGAAGAAGCCGAAAGGCAAGTGCTTCACTTGCAAGCAGACTGGACATTGGAAGGCGGACTATCCTCGCCGAAAGAACAAAGGTATATCTTCTTGTTTAGTTGTTGAAACATGTTTAGCGGTGTTATCTACCAGTGCCTGGTGTGTAGATACAGGAGCCACTGATCATGTCTACAATACTTTGCAGGGGTTCCAGGAAACCCGACGACTAGCTGAGGGAGAGATTACCATCTTCATGGGCAATGCTTCAAAGGTGGCAGCTATTGCAGTGGGAGATGTTTATTTATCTTTTGATAGGAATAAAGTTTTGGTTTTGAGAAATTGTCTTTATGTACCTACTTTTAGACAAAGTGGTTATTCTGTTTCTAAATTGTTTATGGATGGATATTCTGTTTCTTTTAATGACAAAGTGGTTATAAAAAGGAATAGGGAGATTATCTGTTCTGGTACATTGGTTGGCAATTTATATACTCTTGAACCGAAAACTCCCACGATGCATATAGAAGTAAATAACTCATCTTCTAAGTCAAATAAGAGAAAAGAACCTTCGCAAATGAACCAGACATATCTTTGGCATCTAAGGCTTGGTCATATTAACCTAAGCAGAATTCAAAGGTTGATAGCTGATGGACCTTTGGGTTCATTAGTGGTGGAGGATCTCCCAACCTGCGAATCCTGCTTGGAAGGTAAAATGACCAAGAGGCCTTTCAAGGCCAAGGGGTATAGAGCCAAAGATGTATTAGAATTGGTTCATTCTGATTTGTGCGGTCCTATGTCTATCCAGGCAAGAGGTGGTTTTGAATATTTCGTCTCTTTTATAGATGATTATTCAAGATATGGATACATTTACTTGATGCGCGCCGAAGTCCAATGCTTTGACAGGTTCAAAGAATTCAAGGCTGATGTGGAGAACCGTCAAGGTAAAAGTATCAAGACATTACGATCTGATCGTGGTGGCGAGTACCTCTTGGGAGAGTTTAGGAATTACTTATCAGAGGCTGAGATTCAATCCCAATTGTCTGCACCTGGCACACCCCAGCAGAATGGTATAGCGGAGCGAAGGAATAGGACTCTTATGGAGATGGTCAGATCGATGATGAGTTATTCTGAGTTACCTGTTTCGTTCTGGGGGTATGCACTGGATACGACAATGTATACTCTGAACTTGGTTCCATCCAAATCAGTACCTTCTACCCTTGTAGAATTGTGGACTGGGTAAAAGCCTAGTCTAAGACATATTCGGATATGGGGGAGTCCAGCACATGTGCTGAAGGGAGATGCTGGTAAGTTGGAATCTCATACAGAAGTACGCTTGTTTGTTGGCTACCCTAAGGGAATGAAGGGTGGTTTATTCTATAGTCCTAGAGATCAGAAGGTGATCGTGAGTACGAATGCCAGATTTCTAGAGGAGGACTATGTGATGAACTACAAGCCCACGAGTAGGATTGTTCTTGAGGAGTTAACAGGGGAAGTCCCGACTTCAGATCACCTGCATACAAGAGGAGACACCACAAGTCATCGCAGCGTGTCACAGAGCATACAGAGGCACCTCGTCAGAGTGGAGGGTTGTTAGACAACCCAAAGATTCATGTTTTTGGGAGAGTCTTCGACTTAGTCCTCGTGAACATGAACCCGATCCTCGGACATATGACGAGGCAATCCAAGATAGAGATGCGGTATCTTGGCAAAGAGCGATGAATTCAGAGATAGAATCTATGGATTCTAATCAGGTCTGGGAGCTAGTAGAACCACCCGATGGTGTAAAAACCATTGGATGCAAGTGGATCTACAAGATAAAGAGAAGAGTAGACGGGAAGGTTGAGACCTTCAAAGCTAGGCTTGTTGCGAAAGGGTATACTCAGAAAGAGGGTATCGATTATGAGGAGACCTTTTCGCCGGTAGCTATGCTTAAGTCTATCCGGATTCTCTTATCTATAGCTGCTCATATGGATTATGAGATTTGGCAGATGGATGTCAAGATAGCTTTCCTTAATGGAAGTCTTGAGGAGAACATCTATATGCGGCAACCAGAGGGATTCATTGCTAAAGGCAAAGAGCATCTTGTATGTAAGCTTAATCGGTCCATTTATGGATTAAAGCAAGCTTCTAGATCTTGGAACATCCGCTTTGATGAGGTAATTCAGTCATATGGATTTATTCAAAGTCCGGATGAGCCTTGTGTATACAAGAGATGTGACGGAAACGTAGTGGTGTTTCTTGTACTATACGTAGATGACATTTTGTTAGTTGATAATAATATCAAAGTGTTATCAGACGTAAGGGTATGGTTGTCCAAACAGTTTGACATGAAGGACTTGGGAGAAGTGGGACACATCCTTGGGATCAAAGTTATAAGGGATCGTAAGAAAAGGATGTTGTGCTTATCTCAAGCTTTATACATTGACACTATCCTTGCTCGTTTTAGCATGCAGAACTCCAAGAAAGGTTTTCTACCTTTTAGGCATGGAGTTACTTTATCTAAAGAGATGTGTCCCAAAGCATAAAAGGAGATAGAGGACATGAAGGTGGTTCCTTATGCTTCGGCAGTAGGAAGCCTTATGTATGCTATGCTATGTACGAGACCGGATATCTGCTTTGCCGTGAGCATGGTTAGCAGATATCAGAGTAATCCTGGATAGGGACATTGGACTACGGTAAAGCATATATTGAAGTACCTGAGAAGGACTAGGGATTATATGCTGGTTTACCGGGCAGATCAATTAGTCCCTGTGGGTTACACGGATTCAGATTTTCAATCAGATAGGGACAAGAGTAAGTCTACCTCGGGGTTTGTGTTTACTTTGGGAGGTGGAGCCATAGTATGGAGGAGTGTCAAGCAGAAATGCGTGGCGGACTCCACCATGGAAGCTGAGTATGTGGCAGCCTCTGAGGCAGCCAAGGAAGCTGTATGGCTCAGGAACTTCTTGATGGACTTGGATGTGATTCCTGGTTTGCCCAGAACTATCACAATTTATTGTGATAACAGTGGTGCAGTTGCAAACTCGAAGGAACCACGAGCCCATAAGGTGAGTAAACACATAGAGCGCAAGTACCACCTTATACGAGAGATTGTAAAGCGAGGAGAAGTTGCTGTCGCCAAGATTGCATCAGAGGATAACCTGGCGGATCCATTCACTAAGGCCCTTCCAGCGAAAGCGTTTGATAGGCATGTGGAGGACATGGGGATCAGATGTATGGCAGAGTGATGACGACATAGTCTTTTAGTATAAGTGGGAGATTGTTGGAATGTATACTGAAAGCCTAGCTCTTTTTGTATGAACATTTTATTTTGGAATAAGAATCACATGATCATTGTTTGCACTTTATATATTTATATGTGTGCATATTGTCTAATATTTTACATTGTAGATAACATGGTGCTTGGTGTGGCACAGAAGATCATGTTATCAGTCCCTCGTAAAATATAAGTAGAGGCTCACAACCAAGATGGTTTTGGACAAACCATTGGCATGGTTGTAGTGTAGCTTGGTATTGTTTTGTCTTGAACATAAAGTTACACTAGTACACTTAGGTGTATTGAGCAGGACCGACATAGAGGTGATTCAATTTAGTACTGACTACATAATTGAATCGGACCTCGGATATTATGTTGTACATGCTCTTAATCCCGATATAATAACGGGCACATGTACTTAGTATTTATTTCTTTGATTTACCAGAGGGTGAGATTTAGATGGATTAAATCAATATGCTTGGTAAGTTGGGAAATGATATTATTTACATGGTGTGTTGTTGATTATAGGAGGAAACCGTGTCCTATATATTAGGTTGATGATGTCCCCTTGAGGAGCTCATAAGGTTCATCATGTAAACCCAGCTGGTTGACTTAGTCAACATGATGATAAGGTTGAGTGGTACTACTCGAGGAATTAGATGTTAATTAATTGATAGTCAGTAAATCAATTAATTGACGGACATTCGATATCTTAAACATGGGGAGATGAATGTACAAATAATATATGGAGCCCATATTAATTTATGGGGGTTGGTGAGGTAGTTCAATGATGATCCTCTAGTGGAATGGAACATCATTGATGGATCAAGTTTGTGTGGTTCCGATCCATCGGGTCGCCAAGATCCGACTCCTCCTTATGGTCCCTATCGTAGCCTAATATAATCCTTGTGAAGTCTAGATCCAAGAATGTAAAACAAAACCTAGAACCAACGGTTGGGATTAAATCCCTAGATCCGATGGTTAGGATGAAACACTAGAACCAACGGTTGGGATTAAATCCCTAGATCCGAAGGTTAGGATGAAACCCTAGAATCGACGGTTGGGATTAAATCCCTAGATCCGACGGTTGGGATAAAACCCTAGATCCGACGGATGGGATGAAACCCTAGATCTGACGGTTGGGATGAAACCCTAGATCCGACGGTTGGGATAAAACCCTAGATCCGACGGTGGAGATTAAATCCCTAGATCCGACGGTGGAGATTAAAGGAGGCTTAAGCCCAATTCTATAAATAGAAGGCTTAAGCTTGGGCGGCAAGGTGATTGGAATTGGAATTAGGGTTTGGCTCTTCTCAAAGTGGGCGGCTAGGGTTTGGAGCAAAAGCTTGGGCGGCAAACATCTTCCTTCTCTTTGTTGCCGGCGCCCATCTTTCTCCATCAAGACTTGGCTGGCGCCCATCCTCTAGGCCTCTCTCTTATTCCTTGGCCGGCGGTTCTCCTTCCATTGGTGGCCGGCGTTCACTCCTCCATACTCTCCAAAGTGGCCGGCGGTTCTCCTTCCATTGGTGTCCGGTGCCTCATCCACTTGTTCCTTGGCCGGCGGTTGCATCAAATTCTCTAATTTGGTGGTCGGTTCTAGAAAGGATAGGTATTTGTTGGTTCTTCTCTTTGTTCGCAGCGGACAAGGAAGGGAAGAACGCGATCTAGAAGGCTTCTACTCGTGGAGGATCTTCGTCCACACGTCGTCCACGAGAAGGATAGGACATACGGTAGAAGATCGTAAGGTATAAAGTTTTATAACTTTATTTTCAGATCTGAGCATGTTCCTTTTAGTATTGATTATACATGTGTGCGTATGTATATATATTGTATAATCATGGACCCCGAAGATAAACACAAAAACCAGTGATCCGTCCGTCGTCTCTTCCGCGGCTAATCAACTAGAAGAGTTGGATTGCTTGAACAACTAGTTTGTTCAAGCGACCACTCAAGTTTTTAGCACGACGACGAATAGGTTGTGCTAAGGAAACTCATCCCATCCGGATTAATTCTTTCATTAGTGAAACTTTTAATCCGGGGACATGGGAGCCAATGAGCCTCCGAAGCAACGCCCTTCAATTCCCTATTATATACATTTAAAGCATAGTCAACTAAAACCGGGAGTATAAACCCTAAAGGCCACTCCAGTTGGTCGCCTCGACGGACGACAACTACTACAAGTCTCACAGGTATCATAACTATACTGTATACACCTCCTGCTCAAGTTTAGATAAATATCTACTAAACCATAAGTTATCAGGAATTCTTACCTCGTGCTTTTTGGAGCTCAGGCCGTTGTCCATCTCATCTCAAAAACCAAAACCGAATAAATCGACTCTCGAGAATCTAAGACTCGACACAAAAACAACATTGTATGGCATCACAGAACCTAGGGCTTTGATACCACTAAAGTTGTCATGCCCCGAGAGCATGCCGAGCCAAAAATCAAACAGACGACATCTCCCCTGTACGTGGCAACATTTCGGGTTAATACAAGGCCCGTAGGCCTACAATAACAACAATATATACATATATGAAAACAACAACTACACAAAACACAGCGGAAACATGATACAATAACATCCCAACCTACACACATGCATATCGGTATGACTAACACCAGAACATAAAGAAAACCTCGTCAAAACCCGCACCAACATGTGCGTACATCACATAATACATAACATCACGAAAACTCCGAATACATAACAAGACTTACGGAAAATTCAACACAAACACGGAAGCCTCAGAGGTGAGATGAGATGTCAGCCAACGGTGCTCCAAGTCCATCACGAAGTCGGCTACCTGTTATCTGGGCGATAGAAAAACCCAGGGTCCATTGGGGTGGTGAGTAAAACTCAGCTGGTAATAGAAAACATGTATATATGTCATATCACATGTATTTTTAACAACATAATCTAGAGGTACAATAGGTATATCAGCATAGTATATAAATACAAGCATATACCGTCTAACCAAATGAATAACGTAAAATGCAGACATACCTAAAGTATGCTACGCTACTCTGATCCAACCTGAACATATATCCAACATATATATATAACAGGAAGAACAAGATCAACTCACAATATACTCAAACTACAGGTCAAGGTATCTAATAGTCTGTCCAACACATATACCAGTACCTGACACAACCGTATAACATATGCAAGAAGCATGCATGAATATGATGTACAACCAAATGCAGCAAGCATAATACAATCAAGTGCAACATCACAATAAGCATATATATATATATATATATATATATATATATCAATCTCAACCATCCATATATATATATATATACATGCATATATGTATATATATGGTAATATGCAAAGCGCCATCATATACGACAATGCAGCATGCATGGTCATGCCTGCTCACCCCTACTCGCTACCACGACCCTAGTGTGGCCTAGGTGGCACGACATGACAACTGTCCCAACTCACACCAACCACTGCTATAGAGTGGCCGAGTGGGCAGTATGATCAAGTAGCATATGAGCGTAAAGAGCTCGCTACACAACGGGGGTCCCTGCTGCTGGCCACTCCAACTAATACTACCAATGAGTGGTCGAGTACCACGCAACTCCAACTACCACCGTCTATAGTGGTAGAGTGCAGCACAACAGATGCTCTGCCCTCACACCAGTTACTCCTCGGGGAGTGCTCTGGGAGGCAAGATGACTGACGACTCTCTTAACCCCAAGGGAGACTATGTCGTCAGAATGCATGCAAATCACATGAGTATGTTGTCACACGTACAGTCATCTACTATAGACTCTCTGTTCAACAAAAAGTCATACCCATCTGATCAATACACTCTCTATCCTGTAGAGAGTCATACTCAACTGATCGACGGACTCTCTATCCTGTAGAGAGTCGTACTCATCTGATCATAACTCTCTATCCAATAGAGAGTCGTACTCAACTGATCGATGCACTCTCTATCCTGTAAAGAGTTGTACTTGACTGATCATAACTCTCTCTCCAATAGAGAGTCGTACTCAACTGATCGATGCACTCTCTATCCTGTAGAGAGTTGTACTCGACTGATCATAACTCTCTCTCCAATAGAGAGTCGTACTCAACTGATCGACGCACTCTCTATCCTATAGAGAGTCGTACTCGACTGATCATAACTCTCTCTCCAATAGAGAGTCGTACTCAACTGATCATATCAAGCTAGGACCACCGGTCCGTAGCGACACACTAATCACCCTTCACTTAACCATTACAAACTCATGGTTGGTAATAGTCTGCAACATACGGGTATTGGAAATAAATCCTACATTTAGGGCATTACCTACCCACAGATGACCTTTTTGCCAATTTATAAATTGGGTCATCACCTGTACTAACATTTACACCCTACTAAACATCTAGGACAATTTACATCACATCTATAACTCCTAAATCATGATAGGGTATATGTGATATCAACAATTGAGCATAAATACATCCAACAATAAGTTCAAGCATACGATAATAAGAGCAGGGTCAAGATAATATGAACACCTAACATGCTCATATTTTTGACTAAATCTGAATGCAATTACATCTACCGGACCAGGTAGGAAATTACCCACCTGTTGTAATGCTCGAAACAAAGAAGTCCCCACGGTCGCGGACCTGTCTCGTATCCACGTCCTGCAAATATCAAACATTATGATTAAGTGCAAGCATAACAACGAATCCTCGAATCGAATCATACATCGACTTCGTAATTAACCTAATCAATCCTCTATTAATGTAACGCCCGTAAAATTCTAAACTATGCAAAGTAATTATATAGGTTTTAAGGCCATAAAAGGTTTAAAATAAAATAAAATAAAAGATGGTTATAGGTAGGATTTGAACCATGAACCTCCCAATAAGGAGGTAGCCTTGACACCACTAGACCAAAGGATGATGGATGTTCATTCCCTAGGTAATAAAGAGGATAATTAAGAGAAGGAAGATGAGGAGTTAGTTCATTCCCTAGGTATTAAAGAGGAGAATTAAGAGAAGAGAGGAAGTAAAACCCCACTTTCCTTCTTCATTCTCCTTCTTCCTCATCCTTGGCCGAATTCCTCATTTCCCCTTCCTCCCTTTTCATCCCAAGCTCTAGAAATTTTATAAGAAATTTCATATGATTATAGGGACTTTATGTGGGCTCTTTCAAAAATAAAAGAAAATAAGCCAAAAAAAAAGAATGCAAGGCCTAGGAATTGAACCCCAAACCTCTAGAAGTAACCAAACCCTATAGATGCATCCACTAACCGGAAGCCCAATCGGATTCTATTATTAGAGGAATATGGGAAATTATAGTTAGGGGTAAGGGAGACTAAGGGACACTTCAAGAGAATAAATAGGGAATGAAGGGACAAGGGAAAAGCCACTTCTCCACTTCTTCCTCTTCTCTTCTTCTTCCTCACCGAATTCTATTCTTCTCCCTCTCCATTTTCATCCTTTGGCCGAACCCCATCCAAGCAAGGAGAAGGCTAGATTTGGCTCTCCTTAGGTCTTCTTTCCACTAAAGGCAAAGCGAAGGATGTAAGTATCTCTCACCTGCAGTATAAGTAGTTCTTCGATTGTTTTATATAGTTTCTTTTCATATGTTCGATTGTTTTATATAGTTTCTTTTCATATGTTTTGAAGATTATATGTTTGGATCAAATGATATATGTGTGTGATCAGATTTATAGTTGAGGTATAGGTCTTTTTAAGCAAGATCTAAGATCACCAAGATGTTATTTCTCACCTAGAGTATAAGTAACTCTTTGATTTGCCCATCTAGGTTCTATTATCATGTTTTATTTGGATTTATATGTTCTGTACAGATTAAGTTTGTTTGGACTTTTAGGTATTTTAAGTATATTTCATTCGAAGCAAGATGTAAAGATCGCAAAGATGCTTCCCCTACGAGTTTTGGGGACAAAGAGCATGATTGAATGTCTTGAAAGGCTTCTTATATGGGGTTTTGAGTATGATCATGTAAAATACTTGTTAAATGACAAAAATATGTTTTTATCAGATTATATGGGTGTGTTTAGACTTATAGGTAAGGTATATTTTGTTTTAAGCAAGACATAAGATCACAAGGATGCTATCTCTCACCTATAGCATAAGTAACTCTTTGATTTGCACATCTAGCTTCTAGAATCATGTTTTTATTTCAGATTTATAGGTTCTGTCCAGATTATCTTTGGTTGGATTTTTAGGTATTTTAGGTATATTTCTCGTGGGGCAAGATGTAGAGATTTCAAAGAGACTTCCCCTACGAGTTTTGGGGACAAAGAACATGATTAAATGTCTTGAAAGGCTCCCTATATGAGTTTTGGGAGTATGAGCATGTTACATGTTGGTTAAATGACAAAATCAGTAGGTCATATATATTTATAGGTATATTTCATGTTGAATCAAGACATAAGATCGCAAAGATGCTTCCCCTATAAGTTTTGGGGACAAAGAGCATGATCGCAGGTCTTGAAAGGCTTCCTATATGAGTTTTGGGGAGTATGAACATGTTAAATGTTTGATAAATGACAAAGATCAGTAAGTCATATATATAAAGGAAGTATTTTACTTTGAATATGTCATTGGAAGCAAGACGTAAAGATCACAAGATGCTTCCCCTACGAGTTTTGGGGACAAAGAGCATGATCAAATGTCTTAAAAGGCTTCCTATATGGGTTCTGGTTATGATCATGTAAAATACTCGTTAAATGAAAAAGAATAAGTAAGTCATATATAAAGGAAGTATTTTACTTTGAAGTGGCATGTACCGGGCTCTTAGATCGCCCACGGGCCCTAGACCGCCCTTGAAAGTTAAGTTGCCCTAATGAGTTCGGTGGCTAGCTACCCCGAATTCTATTAGGGTTGCGCGCAAAGTTGGTACAATGCCGGGCTGCCCAAACAAGGATGATTAGTATTTTAAAGTATATATGTATATATGGTTTCGAAGGTTAACCAAAGCACAATGTTTACAAGTTTAAGTATAGTATGTCTCATGTATATGTTTCTACAAGTGAAGCATATTTCGAGCATATATTGCAAGTTGCATATGTTAAGTTCATGCATGTCAAGTTGAATCATTGTATCATGTGCAAGTAATTCCAAATGTTAAATGCAGAATTTTCCTAAATGCAAGTATGAGCATGTGTTGCATGCAAGTATTCTAATAGCATGTTTTCCTAATGCGAAGTTTTGTGAGAATAGGAAGTACTTACTAAGCTCCATTGCTTATAGTTTGCATTCCTTATACTGCAGATAAGGGTAAAGCAAGATTGGAGTAAGAGGGGGGCAGCGGATGAAGTGCTTGGTGTGTGTGGCGGCGGAACAGTGGATTATGATCCTGAACTTGCTAGTATTTTGTTATGTGTTAAGACCTTCGAACTTATTCGTGTGGTAGTGTTCATGTTATATGTTTGATCGTGTTGTGTCTAAGAATGTTGAACTTGCTACTATTATGTTATGCTAAGAACTTGAACTATGTGCTAATCTTCATGTTAGGTGTTAGGGTTGATGTTATGTGTCGTTGATTACGTTGATGTTCATGTCAAGGATGCACCTATCACTATCGCCATGCATGAGGTTGAGTTACTTAAGAATGTTCTATATTAGAACTCTAGTGAATGTGCATGCTTAGATAGGTTAAGAACTTGTGAAATAGCCTAGTGTCAACATGTGAATGTAGTTGGTTTGTTTCTTTAGCTTCCGCTGTTAAAAGTTAAGAGTTTGAATTATGATACTCGTTTAGAAACCAAGTTTAGATCTTGGTACGAGTTGTTGATACTCTTCGGTTTAAATCAGGTATTAGTTGACTCTCAAATAGTGTATGTGAGTTTATGAAATGATTGAGTCATGTTTTACCTGATTATGCCAAGAGTAAGATAAAATAGGGTAAAGTAACACCTCCTTTACTAGTGTAAGTAGAAGGGGGGGTGTTACACTAAGTACCTATGAAAAAAAAATGATGCATGCTCTATGCTAAGAAGAAGTATCTATATATGTCAATGCATGTTTATGTTTTAAAAGAAAAAAAAATGTGTCTAAAGTCTTCCGCTGTAAGTAGTAAGAAGTGTATGTATGTACGGTCGCGTCACGCGCCGCCCCTCCGGACCCTTGGAAAAAAGGGCGGGCGTGACAATTAACAACAAATCCATCACAAGATCAATTTAATCCCAACGATAGTGATATACATTCATAACTTATCCAAACCCAACTCACCTTGCCTAGACTCACTCCACAGCTTCTTGTTCCACCATAGGAAACACTGATCTATACAATTCCAATGAGCGGAGGCAACAACCCATCTAATGTAAATCATGCTGATAATCATGTCCAGAAAACTCTATCTCAATTCAAATACCTGTGACCAAAATACATCATATAGCCAAACACTATCATAATCAAATCGGAGGAATAAGGATCCCACCCGATCTTAATAAGCGATTGATTAACCAAATCACATACCATTTTCATTAATTCCCCAATTAGAACTCTCGAGCATCCCAACTCAACAACACAAACAGATCAATTCTGAACCCTCGACAATGCAAGGTGCTCGACTGTCGGCAACAACTTCCCATGTCAACCCATCCTCTGACCCAAAACAATGGTGTACCATTCTGGATGAGAAGAGATGCAACATCAACACTCTTCTCAGAAATCCAAGAAGTCCACGGGTTGCTGCATCAATCGGTAAGTGAAAGCAAGGGTCAGAATCAACAATGAGATTGCCAAAAATGCAGAACAGCTGCTAAGGAAACAAAAAACACACAGTACACGACCTCGACAGAGCACAAGCAAGAGGAATAGGGATAGACCTTCCGATCCCTCGGTGGAATCACCGACAGAGTCATCTGCCATCACAATCGATAGATTGCGAGGTCCATCTCCTTCCTATCCTCGGTGCCGAACGCTACAGAGATTGCCACTAAATGGTGGTGATCGGCCCCCCGACAGGGTGAGGCCGTCGGAGCAAACAGTCGACGTCGACTAGGTAGGCGTAGTGGCGTGCGCTCGGGAGAAGATGAAGTGCGGTAGGTAGCCGTGTGGCGACGACGACCGGCACGACAGTGGTGCGGTAGGGCGCGAGGCGAGTGGCTCGAGGAAATGGCCATCGATGGTGGCAAGAAGGTCGGGGCGGAGATCAGCGAGTAGAGAAGAGAATCAGTGATCTAAGGAGCGGCGACCGCAACTAGCTCGGCCGGAGATCGCTGGATCAGCACCGACGACAGTGAGGAGGAGATCGCAATCGATCAGGAGAAATGGGAAGAGAAAACGACGGCAGCGACAGCTGCGTGGTGGCGCGCGAGGGAGAAGGTGGCGACGAGGAGGCGTCGTCGGGCTGCCTCTCGATTCGGCGGTCGACTGCGCGAGGAAACAGAGGGTCACGCGCGATTGGGGAAAAAGAATGGAAATGTTACGATGAGGAAAAATTCGGCATGATCCGAAATAAGGGAAAACGGAAGGAAAATTAATAGGTTTTTAATTAAACCTATTAATTCCTAGCAGATAGTTTAAACAGGCTTTACAAAAGTCTATCCGTTTATCCCCATGAAATGTCCATAACACTTCTGTTTAAATCCAGAAAAATTTCTAAAAATTCCTGAAAAATTCCACAATATGATTTATCAATTAACGAGGAATTTTATTTTTTATTTTTCTTTTTCGATATTTTATATCTACAAACTGGTTGCATGCCGTGCCGGTCAGAATTTCACACAGAGAGCTTTATAGTGATTTGATCTTGTTGGACATGCATGACTATGATGTCATCTTTGGAATGGACTTTCTTAGCAAGTACGATGCTTCCATTGAGTGTCGTAAGAGAAGGGTAGTATTCCAACCCGAGACCGAGGCCAAATTTGAGTTTATTGGAGAACCATGGAAGATGACTAAGAAGTTCTTGTCCGCTATGGAAGCTCGGAAGATGCTAGCTAGTGGATGCACTGGGTATTTAGCACATATAGTTGATACTAAGCAAGAAAGAAGCCAAAAGCTGGAAGAACTCCCAATCGTATGTGACTACCCAGAAGTATTTCCTGACGAGCTACCAGGACTAGCACCTAGAAGGGAAGTTGAGTTTGAGATTGAACTTATTCTTGGTACCAACTCAATCTCAAAAGCACCCTATCGTATGGCTCCAGCTGAATTGAAAGAGCTTCAGGAACAATTACGAGAGTTATTAGACAAGGGATTCATCCACCCTAGTCATTCCCCATGGGGAGCTCCAGTGTTGTTCGTAAAAAAAAAGATGGATCTATGAGGATGTGCATAGACTACCGAGCCTTAAATCAAGTGACGATCAAGAATAGATATCCTCTTCCAAGGATAGAGGATTTATTTGATCAATTGAGGGGAGCCATAATTTTCTCCAAGATTGACTTGCGGTCAGGTTATCATCAAGTAAGAGTTAAAGAGGATGATATACCGAAAATAGCCTTCCGAACGAGGTATGGACACTATGAGTTCATGGTCATGCCCTTCGGAGTGACAAATGCACCCGCTATGTTTATGGACTTGATGAATCGGATATTTAAGGAGTACCTTGATAAGTTTGTGGTCGTTTTCATTGATGACATCCTTATCTACTTGAGAACCCAGGAAGAACATGTCGAACACTTGAAGACAGTCTTGCAGACCTTTCAACAAAAAAAATTATATGCAAAGTTCTCCAAGTGTGAGTTTTGGCTTGATCGAATATCGTTTCTGGGTCATGTTATTTCAAAAGATGGAGTTATGGTAGACCCGCCAAAGATAGAAGCAGTCAGTAATTGAGGTCAACCAAAGAATGCCAGTGAAGTCATAAGTTTCCTCGGATTAGCAGGGTACTACCGGAAGTTTATGGAAAACTTCTCAAGGATAGCTTCACCATTGACGGTTCTTACCAGAAAGAACAAGAAGTTCGAATGAATCAAAGATTGTGAAAAGAGTTTCCTTTAATTAAAGAGGAGACTCACAAGTGCGCCAGTGCTTACCCTTCCAGAAAGTAATGAGTGATTTGACCTGTATAGTGATGCATCCAAGATGGGACTCGGAGCAGTACTTATGCAAAAGGGTAAAGTCATTGCTTATGCATCTAGACAACTCAAGGACTACAAAAAGAATTACCCCACTCATGACCTTGAGTTGGCAGCAGTGGTCTTTGCTCTGAAAGTTTGGAGATATTACTTATATGGAGTCCAATGCAAGATTTACACAGATCACCAGAGTCTGAAGTATTTTTTCACTCAGAAGGATTTGAATATGCGACAGCACAGATGACTTGAGCTAGTAAAGGACTATGACTGTGAAATCCACTACCATCCTGGAAAGGCAAACAAAGTAGCAGACGTGCTGAGTAGAAAATCATGTGCCACCTTGATGTCCCTAGAAACACGATCCCAACCACTGGAGAAAGAGATAATGAATTTTGAAGTTGAGATCATTTCTGGATAGCTCTCCGCCTTGACCATAGTACCTACACTGTTTGAGGATATATTAGTGAGACAGGACAAAGATCCTAGCATCCAAAGGATCAAGCAAGAGATCCAAGAAGGGAAGGATGAAGGATTCCATGTCTCTGATAGTGGGGTATTATATTTGGGTGAACACCTATGTATCCCCAATGACCCAGACTTAAGAAAGAAGATCCTAGAAGAAGCTCATGGAACCCCATATTCGATATATCCTGGATCCACCAAGATGTATCAAGATATGAAGGGGAAATTCTGGTGGCTTGGTATGAAGAGGGATGTGGCTAAGTATGTTAGCACTTGCCTGACATATCAGAGAGTGAAAGTCGAACACCAGAGACCAGGAGGAGTTCTACAGCCTATCCAGATTCCAGAATGGCAGTGGGAGGAACTAACCATGGATTTCATAGTAGGATTGCCCAAAACAACCAATGGCTACGATTCTATTTGGGTAGTTGTCGATAGATTGACAAAGTCTGCTCACTTCATGCCTATCAGAATATCATACTCCATGGAACAGTTAGCCCAGTTATAGTCAAGGAAGTGATTAGACTGCATGGAGTACCTAAGACCATTATCTCTGATAGAGACAGTCGCTTCACTTCACACTTCTGGGAGTGTGTTCAGACAACCCTCGACACTAAGCTACGATTCAGCACTGCATTTCATCCTCAGACAGATGGGCAAACAGAAAGAGTGAATCAGATTTTTGGAGGACATGCGCAAAGCTTGTGCCTTATATTTTAAAGGAAGCTGGTGCAAATATTTGTGTTTGGCAGAGTTTGCCTATAATAATAGTTATCAAACCACAATTGGAATGACACCTTATGAAGCCTTGTATGGAAGGAGATGCAAATCACCTATCTGTTGGTATGAGGGTGGCGAGAAGAAAGAAATAGGACTCAAGACTGATTTTATAGATGACGCCACTAAAGCTATAAAGAACATACGTCAAAGGATAGAGACTGCCCAAAGTCGGCAGAAGAGTTACGCCGATGTCCAATGCAGACCCCTAGAGTTCCAAGTCAGAGATTCAGTGTTCATTAAGGTAGCTCCTATGAAAGGGGTAATGAGATTTAGGAAGAAAGGCAAGTTAAGTCCCAAATATGTAGGCCCCTACCTGATCACCAAGAGAGTTGGTAAGGTAGCTTATGAGCTAGAGCTACCACAGGAAATGTCAGCTATCCACAATGTATTTCATGTTTCAATGCTTAAGAAGCACGTCCCAGACATCAACCAAGTGGTTAAGCCACAAACGGTACAGATTCAGATAGATCTAAGTTATGAAAGTTGACCTATTCAGATAATAGATCGAGCAGTCAGGAAACTAAGAAATAAAGAAATACCGTTAGTAAAAGTCTTATGGCAAAGTCAAAGGGTTGAAGAAGCAATCTGGGAACATGAGGATGACATAAAACAAAAGTACCCCGAGCTGTTCTAAGTTTCGGGGACAAAACTTTTATAAGGTATAAGGGATTGTAACATCCCAAATTTTAATTCCTATATTTTTATTAGAGGAAAATAGAAATAAGAATAGAAATAATAAAAATAGGAATAGAATAATAATAATAATAATAATAATAATAATAATAATAAAAGAAATAATTGGTTCGTTAGCCGAGGCTTGAACAATGAACCGTTGATTTGGGGGAATAGACTTCCCACCACTAAGTCATAAGATTACCAATGAGTAGGATATAACAAAATATATCTATTGGTGAAAAAAAGAGATTTATTGATTTGACTAATTATTTAAAGGGGTAATTAGGTTAAGAAAAATTCTAAGTTTTATATATTTTTTTCCCATCCCTCTTTAAATCTCACGCCTCCTCCTCTTCTCTCCCTCACGCCGCCCCTCTCTCTTTCTCCCTCTCGTTGTTTTCCAGCCGCTTCTCTCTCTCTCCCTCTTGTTTTTTTTTCCGGCCGCCGAACTCTCATCTCTCTCTCGTTCTTCCACCGAAAAAAACAAAAGAGAAAAAAAGAAGAGCCTCTATAATTTTTTCACCGTGGGATAATTCAAGAGGAGATTTTCAAGAAGAATCTCCGCAAGGACTTGGTAGAGTATCACGCTAAAGCAAAGGAACACGTAGAAGGTTTTCTCTTTACGAAATCTAGCAGTATAAATTGGTGAAAAGCATAGGAGGTAAGTATTGCTCACCTGTAGTATAAGTAGTTATCGTATATCATTGATATGTTTTTATGTGCATGTTATTTCCAGTTATGCATGATGTTTTCAGTTACGTGATTTTACCGTTATGTTATGGGTAATTCAGCATTATATTTAGATCCATGATAAGAATGTGATTTATGATCATGCATGTTGTAGATGAGTTGTAGCTTACAATTATATGCATGATGTAGAGTAAGATGTAAAAAAATATTATTTTTATAAAGAAAATTTAAAGATGCTCCCTGTTCGAATTGGGGATTAAGAGCACAACGATCTTCAGTATGCTCTCCATTTCAGTTTTGGGGGTCAAGAGCATAATGATCTTTATGGTGCTCCCCATTCATGATTTAGGAGATTAAGAGCATTCTGTCAGTATGTATAAAAATATAGGTATAAAGGAAGTATTTTACTTTTGAAAGGGCATGTACTGAATCGCTTCGCCACGCCAAGGCCCTCGGCCTCGATTCTAGTAGGTTCGGTGGTTGGCCACCTCGGCCTATTAGGAAAGCACGCATTGGTACTATGCCGGGCCCATATCCAGGATGATTATTATTTTGAAGTATCAGTATAAGTATAAATAAAAATTTTCAAAGTTAATCATTCCAGATCAGATACACTGTTTACAAGGTTTAAAATACTTAAGAGCATGATTTATATAAGAGACATGTAATCAGAGTTATGATTTCCAGTTATATTTGCATGTGTATCAATGTATCCAGGACAAGAGAACTAGTTACATGATTTCATACAATGCATATTTTTGTGAGCATAGAAAGTACTTACTAAGCGTTATTGCTTATAGTTTGCATTTCCTTATACTGCAGATAAAGGCAAAGAAAAGTTTCAGTGAGGTGGCATGGCGGAGGAAGTGCTAGGTGTGTGTGGCGACGGAACAGTGGAAATAAAAGATTTTAAGTGCAGATGTCTAACCCAAATTTTAAGTTTCTAGTTGTTTTTTTTATTGTTGAAGTTCAACTGGATTTCTTATGGTTGAGACCAAAGAATGCTAGAGTCATGTTGGGTTAGTCTTAATACTTGCATGTCATGTGAAGATCTTGAAATGATTATTATTTAAGTGATGTCAAGATCCTTATGATCATTTTAGTTGTTAGCATATTGCATTAGTATATTGCATGAATTTAAGAATAAGACTGTAAAGTAGTGACATCTTCCCTAGTAGAGAGTGGAAAGACTAGGGGGGTTGTTACACTCGGGGCGTGACATCGCCACACTCCCTATCCCACTGGGAGTCCTGGTAAAGTCAACTATGCAAGGATTACAATCCACAAGACTCTCTCTATCGCACAAAGAGTCATACACACCTGACAGTCAACCATGCTAAGACCTCTAGTCAGTAGCGAGACACTATCGACCGTCCATATAACCATACACAGACACAATCCATAATGGATATAACATCACGCTAGGACCTCTAGTCCATGGCCACATACTGACAACCACACACTTATCTATGCACAGACAACTAAATCCACCATAGATGCACAACTAATAAGTATACGATACAACAATCGACTCCATAATCTAATCCATCACCTAACCCTAGTGATGTAACACAGTAACCCAATCTGAGGTCACAAAGATATCCCTAATCACCTGTACTTACTGAACATCCATCAGCTAACACATAATGTTGGATCGAGAAGCGTCGCTAGAGGGGGGGTGAATAGCGATCGTAAATCTTTTTCGTTCGTTCAATACACAAAGTAAGAGCAGCGGAAAGTAAAGAAGACAAGTTTATTTTACTTGTTTCACAACCCAGCAGTTGCTACTCCAAGGCCCTATCGGTCCTAGACCACGTACGGAGGGCAAAATACTATAACGTCTCCTCCTCGTTGGAGGTAGGAGACAACGATCACAAAATTGAAATTACGAGGATGAGGTAACAAGCCTACCTCACCTCGTTACAAATAAAAACAAAGAATACAATATCAAAATCTATTACTTGATTCTGCTGCCGACGAAGAAGATCGGAACTTGTCGTCGCGTGGGCGTTATGACGGTGTTGGAGCGTTGGCGTTGTAGGAGCACTTGATGAATAAACTTGATATCCTTTGGAGTTGGAATCCTCCTCCTTTTATAGACTTTAGCCTCTGAATTTGTCTCCCTTTTTTTTTTGGAACGGATCACGAAGTTGTCTAAATTTTATCACGAAGTGGCCGCGTCAAACGTTATCCGTTTTGACCTAGCGCAGGTCGAGTCGCCGCCATCACCGATCGATGCCTTTCATCACCGATCGATGAGCATCACCGATCGCCCAATGTCCAGCAATGATCGTCACCGCCACTTCCCTGCAGTAAGAGGTTAGCTCGAAAAATGATAAATACGACGGTTTCTAACCGTCCGATCTCGACCTAGACCTTCCACGGGAAGTCTTAATCGGATCGCCGCCTACGGTCATCCCCGTAAAGAGGACACGACCTTACAATCTCTCACTCACACGAGCTTACCTCGATAGTAGCTTTCGCTTCCGGCCTTCCACTCGATTCCTTTGGCTCCCTCCGAAGTCACTCGAGTGTCGCCCGACCACCGCCGCTTCCTCCAGGTGTCGCTAGCCTTCAGCTCCAGCTTTAGCACTTTTCTACACACTTGATTTAGCTCGTGAGATAACGATGTAGACTTAACTTTGTGTCTTTTCCATAATCAAAACACAGGTTCGATTATCTAGTGCCCCTGCACCAACACATAATAGGGTTTATAGTTCATATCCATGCTAGATAATCAATGAAGTAACAACAATATATCTCAAAGGTCAAGGCAGTACAAGCATATGATTAAATAAGAGTGGATCTAAGATCAAAGTAATCACATAAGTCCAAATTCATGCACTAGATTTAGATCAAAACTCTTGACCAGGGTAGATATTACTCACCTGATACGAAGCTCGAATAATCCTCACGGCCGTGGAGCTGCTTCGTATCCCAAACCTGCACATAATAGAAAACTATAATTAAGTACAATCACCAGACAAATATACAAACCAAATACTACTCGTTTCTATGTTCGCATTCTTTCCTTGTCTACTAGTTAGATACTCGATTATCCCAATCTGATACACCTTATCATCATGACATACCCACCAAATTTAATTAGCAAGTACACACATCTACTAAGTTCACAACTAATAATCAACAATCGATTACAACATCAACTATAAATACCATAAGCATCCATATCCTTACCTCTCCTGATACTGCTTAGCCACAACCCCCTGATCCAATAATAGGGTATCAACTCTAGATCAATAGTCAAATTGGAAGCAAAATCTCCCAACTCCCGTAACACAACAAGGGCTATAGCTGTGTCGTGCTTCTCGATCACACCGGCAGCACAGCTGCCCTCCATAAATCACAGATCACAGTTCAATCAACCACCTACAGGGGAAATTCCATACCCATACCCCATCACAGCTGAAATCACAGCAATCTCTTGATCTAAACCCTACTACAATCCATCGACAAATGAGATTTACAAGCAAGCAAGTGGAGATCTATGGAAATCAAGCGTCCCTGCCAACTCACCGTGGACATCGACATCACAAGAAGACAACACTGACCGAAGGTGATCGAATGGAGAGGTAGGCAATGATCTGAGCTATGGCAGCCAACGCTACTACTCACGGTGCAGAGTCAATCGAAGGCGCCCCTTGTCTAGATTGGCTCATCGAACTCTGGAAAACTCCCGATTGTAATCGATCATTGCGACAATCGCGAACAAAGGATCAAAAACCAGTCACCCGAAGCAAGATCAAGAACTAAGCTAAGGGGAAAATGACAATACCAAGGATACTCAGCTGTGTCATCAATGGCACCAATCCGAGCTCCCCTTGCTGTCGGCAGAGGGAGGCCAACATCAGCTCCCACAGCAGTCATAACTTCCCTCCCCAGCTGCCCTGTTCACCGAAACAAATCAAGCCCCAATCACTGACCAAAAACCATATATCCAAGCTCAACAAGAACCCACAGCTAAAATCCCAGCTTACATCTCACGGGAGGGAAGAAATCAACCCTTACCTAACTTCGACGACGATCGGTGGAGAATCCTCCCTCTCAGCAGCTCACTGCTTTAGCGTCCCAGCTCCTCAACTAATCTCCTCCTGATTCCAGCCTGCTCGGCATCTTTCCTTCGACCAGATCTCCCACCGACGGCGCCAACAGTAGCATCTCACGGAGGAAGCAGGAAGGTGGAGAGAAATCGCCGATCGCGATGAGGAGAGGAAGAAGAGAAAAGCAGATCGAAATGAAGAAGCCAATTCCATGATCGGGAGGCCTTAAAGTTTGTTCGGCGGGTTGGTTCGAGTGAACTGATTCAAGTCAACCGATTTAAGCCAAATCGGTTCAATTAATTCCAACCCTAATTAAGCCTACCTCTTAATTAAACCTAATTAGCTGGGGTTAATTCATATCCTTAATTTTTTTTTTCGTATCTTACAAAGGACCCTCCAGTGCTCCCTGCATCTGATGTAACTGGGCTAGTCTACCTTCATACTAAATAGACTGTGGCGGAGGCAGATTGGTCTTAGTAGGGCACTGTTTGGCGAAGTGTCCCTCGACACTACATATATAACACCCGCTCACGCCTTGGCGACAAACTCGTGGATGCTTCCTCCAACACTTAGAACATGTAGGATACGTAGGCTTCTTACTGGCTGAACCTCCCTTTGCATTATTCCATTGTTTCCTCTTGCCATTGTTGTTTCTCTTGCAGTTCGAATTACTGCTCTGAGATTTCTGACCTCCTGAAATTCCCTGGCTTTTTGCTTTCTACCGAGGCTAGCTTCTGGTGCTTGATACTATTCATGTAATGCTCCGTGATTAGCGCACTGCTGATTAGCTCTTCAGTAGTCTTGGTCTATTAATTCCACCAGCCACATTCAGAGCTATCTCCGGTCTCAACATCTTTAGCATCAACCTAACTCTTTCCTTCTCAGTACTGACCAGTTTTGGGCATAGACGAGCCAACCTATTGAACTTCTTCACCACTTCATCTACTGATAAATCCCCTTGTCGGAACTCCATGAACTCATCATAATGCTTATTGGTGACTCGCATATGGAAGAACTCCATCTTAAAGTCCATCCATGACATTTGGTTCACCACCCTCTTGGCCTTTACTCGCTCCCACCACATTCTGGCATCTCCGGTTAGACAGAACGAGGCGCACTTGACTTTCTCATTCTCAGGCTAGTCCAGCAGTTCCACTATGCTCTCTACTATCTTGAACCATGCCTGAGCATCCCATGGTTCACTGGCACCGGCAAAACTCTTTGGCTTCAGCTTTTGCCATTGAATCAGATAGGCCTCTTGCCTCACCCTCCCACCGAGCGCTGGGTGGGTGGTGGAAGTGGAAGATGTAGTTGGAATGACATTCTGAGTCCCTGGCTGAGTAATAGGATTTTCTCGCTGATTCGTCATCAAGGTATTGATGACCTGCTGCTGCTCTGCCACTTGCTGTTGGAGCAGAGTGACTATCTACATCCAGGCAAGTAGTGGTACTTCTTCATTCATTCCTTGTCCTCTACGGGGTCTTCCTCGAGGCATTTCTTGCTCTTCATAAGATGATAAAGTGAAACCACTATAAGGCTATTATCACTACTTTTTATCATCTTCACATACATATCTAGATATGCTCTATTACTTACTGTCTATCATCTTCATATATATATATGTAAACATGTTTAACTCAAAGATAACATTCTAGGTGAGCAGGTTTAACTTAAAAGAAGCATTCCTTACTACTCATAAAGTAAATAAAGCAGATAATTACTCGCTTACTTGGAGGCGGCAGGACTGATGCTCGATGTGTGTGTGACGGAAGGGCGAAAACTCGCTCTGATACCATCTTGTAACACCCCCCTAGTCTTTCCGCTCTCTACTAGGGGAGATGTCACTACTTTACTGTCTTATTCTTATTTTCTTTATGATCTTACTTTGACACTATACTTTAATCATCACTTAAACAATAACCATAAGCAATTCAATTGAACTCCAACAATATTAGAAAGAAAACAATTAAAAACTTAAAATCTGGTTTAGACATCTGCACTTAGGATCTTTTACTCCCACTGTTCCATCGCCACACACTCCAAGCACTTCGTCCGCCATGCCACCTCACTGTAACTTTTCTTTACCTTTATCTACAGTATAAGGAAATGCAACTTCAAGCAATAACGCTTAGTAAGTACTTTCTATGCTCACAAAAACATGCATTGTATGAAATCATGCAACTAGTTCTCTTGCCCTGGATACATTGATACACATGCAAACATAACTGGAAATCATAACTCTGATTACATGTCTCTTGTATAAATCATGCTCTTAAGTATTTTAAAACTTGTAAACAGTGTATCTGAACTGGAATGATTAACTTTGAAAACTTTTACTTATACTTATACTGATACTTCAAATTAATAATCATCCTGGATATGAGCCCGACATAGTACCAATGTGCACTTTCCTAATAGGTCAGGGTGGCCAACCACCGAACCTACTAGGGTAATTGAGACTGAGGGCCTTGGCCCGTGGGCGAAACTGATGCCCGGTACATGCCGTGTCAAAAGTAAAATACTTCCTTTATACTTATATTCTTATACATACTGAAAAAATGCTCTTAATCCCCTAAACCACGAATGGGGAGCACCATAAAGATCATTATACTCTTGACCCCTAAAACTGAAATGGGGAGCATACTGAAGATCGTCGTGCTCTTAATCCCCAATTCGAACGGGGAGCATCTTTAAATTTTCTTTATAAAGGAAATATTTTTACGTCTTACTCTACATTATCCATATAATTGTAAGCTACAACTCATCTACAACATGCATAATCATAAATCACATTCTTATCATGAATCTAAACATGATACTAAATCAAACATGACATAATGGGTAAAAATCATATAACTAAAATACCATGCATAACTGACTCATATACATGCGTATAAACTGCTCAACCATGTAACTAGAAATAACAAGCACAAAAAAAACATATCTATGACATACGATAACTACTTATACTGTAGGTGAGCAATACTTACATCCTATGCTTTTTCACCAATTTATACCGTTAGATTTTGTAAAGAAAAGATCTCCTACGTGTTCCTTTGCTTTAGCGTGAGCCTCTACCAAGTCCTCGAGGAGATCCCTCTTGAAAATCCCCTCTTGAATTATCTCACGAGAAGACAACCTTCTTCCTTGCTTCGGCGGCTTCCTTCTTTGATAGTAACCTCAATGAAGCTCCTGTAGTTGGGTAGAAGATCCTGCCACCTATCCTGCTTTCTTTTTCCAATCCTCCTCTTCGTCACCGCCCTTTACCACACTCGTTCCCTCATCCTCAGCGGTGCACCACGCAGGAAACCCTCTCGCTCTCGCAATCGACACAACACCACGCAGATAAGGTCAGAGGGTTAGGGAAGGAGGGGGGGGAGGAGGTTGTTCGGCGGCTGGAGGAAAAAAAATGAGAGAGAGAGAGCGGATGGAACTTGAGAGCTAGAGAGAGAGAGAGAGATCGGTGTGAGGTTTCAGGGAGAGGGAAGAAAAGAAATATATATATAAATTAATATTTTTCTTAACCCCTTTAAATAATTAGTCAAATTAATCAATCTCTCTTTTTTTTCGCCTATAGATATATTTTGTTATATACTACTCATTGGTAATCCTATGACTTAGTGATAGGAAGCCTATTCCTCTAAACCAATGGTTCATGATTCGAGCCTCGACTAACGAACCATTTATTCGATTTTTTTCTTTTTTTCCCTCCTATTCTTATTTCTATTTTTTTTCTAAATAAATAAATAAAAGTATCGGAACTAAAATTTGGGCTGTTACTGTCACGCCCCGAGAGCATGCCGAGCCGAAAATCAAACGGACAGCACCTCCCCTGTACGTGGCAACATTTCAGGTTAATACAAGGCCCGTAGGCCCACAATAATAACAACATATATATGTATGAAAACAAAAACTACACAAGACACAGCGGAAACAAACTACAACAATACAACAATCCCACACATGCATACCGGTATGACTAACACCACAACAACACAAAATCGTGACAAAATCTGAATATACAACACATACATCACGAAAACTCCAACAACTACAAAATACAATGCACAACGGACAGCAAGCCCAAAACAAAATACAGGAGCCTCGTGAGATGAGATGACGTCAGCCGGCGGTGCTCCAAGCTGTCACGAAGTCTTCTACCTGTTACCTGGGCGACAGAAAACCCAGGGTCCGCGGGGGTGATGAGTAAAACTCAGCAGGTAATAGAAAACATGTATATATGTAATATCACATGTATTTCGATAACATAATCCATATGTACAACAGGTATATCAGCATAGTATATAAATACGAGCATATACCGTCTAACTGAAATGAATAACATAAAATGAAGACATACCTGAAGTCTGCTACGCTACTCTGATCCAACCTGAACATATATCCAACATATATATAACAGGAAGAGTAATACCAACACATAATATACTCTAGCTACAGGTCAAGGTATCTAGGGTCTGTCCAACACATACCAATATCCGACTCAATCGTATAACAAATGTAAGAGACATGCATGAATATGATGTCCACCCAAATGCAGCAAGCATAGTACAAACAAATGCAACATCACAATAATCATATATATATAGACTGTATCCATATATATATTAATCTCAACCATCTATATATAGTAATATGCAAAGTGCCATCAGATACGGCAATGCGGCATGCATGGTCATGTCGGCTCACCCTAAAGCTACCACGACCCCAGTGTGGCCTCGGTGGCTCGAGCATGACAACTGTCCCAACTCAACACCAACCACTACTCTCGAGTGGCCGAGTGGGCAGTATGATCGAGTAGCATATAAGCGTAAAGAGCAAGCTACACGATGGGGGTCCTCGCTGGTCACTCCGACTACTACCCATGAGTGGTCGAGTACCACACACGCAGACTATGGCACGCAAATCCAACTACCACCGCCTATAGTGGTAGAGTGCGGCACCTCAATGCTTCACACTTACTCCTCCTATGAGTAAGTGGAGGCGAGATGATCGACCCTCTCAACCACAAGGGAGACCTCGTCGCCAGCGTGCATGTAAATGCATGAATGCAATGTCTCACATACAGACATCCTCCAAAGACTCTCTATCCTGTAGAGAGTCATACCAATCTACTCGACGCACTCTCTATCCTGTAGAGGGTCGTACTCAACTGATCATAATACTCTCTATCCTGTAGAGAGTCATACAAATCTACTCGACGCACTCTCTATCCTGTAGAGAGTCGTACTCATCTGATTATAACCACCAGACCACGGTCCGTAGCGATGCCCTAAGTATCATTCCTCTGCCCATTTTACACAACACATATTCGGTGGTAACATACAACCTAAGGGTACTAGAACTAACCCTAGGTTAAAGACATTATCTATCTACGGATGACATTTTTTCCCAATATACAATCAGGTTGTCATCCGGACTTTACCATTTGCACTTAACTTAAACAAATTCTAAGTTACTTGCATCACCTATATGTATAACTCCTAATCATGGTAAAATAAACATGATATCAACAACAGAGTTAATAGCCAACGGCAAAGGATCAAGCATACGATAAAAAGAATAGGGTCAAGGTAATATGAACACCTAACATGCTCATATCAATGACTAAATCAATGAAATACAACTACTTGGACCGCAGTAGAAATTACCCACCTGATATGTAGTTCGTGTTGATTGTATTCACATCCGCGACCCTGCCTCGCATCAAAGTCCAAGCCTAGCTTTCATTTGCTCGACTTCTTGATCCTCATCAGATCTACTCACTGCCCAAAAGTACGATATGTAAATCTAGACTTAACACCACTATATTAATGATCACAAACAAATATGATTGTTCTCCAAATATATCATTACTAGATCAAAGCTTACCTCTCCCCCCTTCAATTGACCACAACTTATCAACAACCTAAATCCAGATAAACTGAAGGTGAAACTCCACAATAATCCTGAAACACCTGCAGATACATAATATCTAAGTTTTTTCTGCATCCTACCGATACGTGCTTACCATATCCAAAGAGAACAGAAAAAATTACCTAACACCATTGTAGATATGGTCGATGCCCATTACCGATTGATAGGTCTACCCAATTTCCAAAGATCTACACGGTTGATGTTCCTCGCGAATTTGAAAGACCTTCGGCTTTCCCTCTTGAACTTAAGCGGAACCGCCTTGAACGCAAGAAACGAAAAGGAAGAATAACCTCTGGATCCAATCCACAGGAAGACAACACCGATCGAGCACCACACGGCTCGAAGTATTGAATAGGAGGCTGCACACGATCGTGGTGAAGACTTCAACATCGTTGGAACGCCCAAAAATTACAAATTCACTGGTTCCTCCTTTGGAAATCGGAGTGAACTGTCGATCAGCGGCTGATCGACATGTTGCTGTCAGGATCGGAGGAAGACGGTAGCAGATCAGGCAGGCGGCGAGCGGGCGATGACTGCAAAGCAGAGACAAGTCAACGGCTTGGCGTGGTCGGGTGCGCGAGGGAGAAGAGAGAACCGGGCGACGACGTCGACTATCGGTAGGATCTCCAACGATGACAAGGCGGTGGAGATCGACATCACTCCAGAGAAAAAGGAAGTCGCGATTTGGGCAGAGATCGAATCGATCGTGATCAAGAATAACAACCCACTCGCAGTGGCAGCGATGTGGGGACGACGACCGGCGACAGTGAGAGCACAGCAAGTTGGCTCGTCGGCGGCGTTGACCGTGAGCACGAGGTGACGACCATGGGCACAGGGAAGGGCAACGACGAGTAGGCGGCAGCCGCGTGACGGCGAGGCGCGCGACGGCGACAATGCGGGCGAGGGCTACGATGAAGGGGCTGTGGCAGATCTCTCGCGGCGGCGGCGAGTGGCAGTGGCGTAGCGACTGGCTTGGGGTGCCGGCGATCGAAGAGCCGAGGAGCTCGCGATGGCATCGACAGTGGCAGCGGCGTGTTGGCGCACGAGGGAGAAGGCGGCGCTGGTGGAGAGGAGGAAAGGGAGCGGCGGTGTCGAAGAAGGAAAATCGCGAGAGAAAGGGGCGTCGCGGGGAAAATGAAACCGACGGGGAAACGGAGATAATTAAACCCATTTAATACCCCAATATAAACAGGCTTTACAAAAGCCTGTTTGCTTTATCCCCACGAAATATCCATAGAACCTCCATTTAAATCCAGAAAAATGTCTAAAAATTCCTGAAAAATTCCATAAGCCAATTTCTTAATTAGCAAGATTTTTTTTTTCCGGTATCTTACATTCTCCCCCACTTAATAAAATTTGGCCCCCAAATTTCGTACTTACATGAAAAATTAATTCAGCAAGATTCCGAAATGACTATATGCCTCAAGTGAACAGGTGAGGGTACCGAGCTCGGATAGTATCTTCGAGCTCCCACGTAGCCTCTTCATCAGTATGATACTGTTACCCAACTTTTACGAGTCAGATGGTCTTGTTTTGCTACTGTCGCTCCTTGCGACTCAGGCTCCACCCTGGAATCACCTCGTAAGTCGCATTAGACTGAGGTAAAATTCGAAACCTCTTTCAGAGCATGATCAACATGTGACATCTATTTCCTCAATATAAAAACAGGAAATACGTTGTGAGCACCCGCAAATGTCGAAGGTAAAGCTAACCGATAAGATACACCTCCATAATCCACGACACAAGATCTGAATAGATCCTCCAACGTCTAAATGATACACTTAGACCGTTCATCTGTCTGCGGATGAAATGTTGCACTAAGCCGAAGCTCTGTGCTCATAGTCTGGTGTAGACTCTATCAAAATCGTGAGGTAAATCGCGAATCTCTATCCGATATGGTAGTTAAAAGTACCCCACGCAATCTGATAATATTTCGGTAATACAACTCTACCGAATGATCCAACAAGTACGACCCACGAATAGAAAGGAAATGAGCTGATTTGGTCAGTCGATCCACACTCACCCAAATCGCACCATGTCCTTTACGGGTTCTAGGCAATCCCGTAACGCAATCAATAGTGATATGCTCCCACTTCCATTCCGAAATCGGAATTTTCTAGAGCAATCCAACGAGTTCTTGATGTTCAGCCTTCACCTACTGGCATACTAAACATCGAGCAGCAAAATCTGCTATAACTCTCTTTATACCATTCCACCAGTATAAACATCTCATATCCCGGTACATCCGAGTACCACCAGGATGCATAGCAAATCTCAATTGATGTGTCTCTGGTAGCAACTCTATCTTAAGTGAATGCGTGTCCAGAACACATATCCATATTAGAGAAGGAAAATTATCTTCTCACAAGATAAGTCCATCTATCGTCCAAGATCCACACCACCACACACTCTGTAAGTGCATGGGAGATTATAGCGCCCAATCTCGCAAGTTGCAACCGTTCGCGTTCCAGCAACTCTATTGTAGCTACCGAGTAGCTAGTTAAATTCAATGAGCACTTCTGCTCCATACATCTACAAATCCAAATAATAACTACGAAAGTCACGTCATTTATATGACATACTATCTCGTAGTTTCTCAACTGTCGTAAGCATAAGGCACGCCTCATTCAACTGCATCAGAATCGCTCCGATCCCTGAAACGACGCATCTGCGTATAACATCCTTTTGATCCACTCCGGAAGGATTAACCAATACTTGCGTAAAAGTTAACTGCCACCTAGGTCTTGTAACTGGTTTCACCAGCTTCCGACTAAATGGTTTCCAACATCACCTTTGTCAAACAAGTCTGTGGTATAGTAATGTCAACCATTCTATCCACATCTACGGAATTAACCAAAACATACAAGGAAAACCACCATCTATGGTGGTCGAGTGCGCAACTCCAACTACCACAATCAACAGTGGCCAAGTTACGCAACTCCAACAACTACAAAAGGATCCAATCATGTTCAGGATACACGATTCTCAAATCCTGTAATGACTAAATCGTTAATTAGTCTAACAACTTAATCAAAACTCATACAAATTCATACTAAGTATGAAATTGTCGATCATACACACGCATCCCTTTACTCTAAGTTGATGATATATATAATCATCACAAATACAATGATAATTGTATGACATCATGTCACTACAATATCAACACTCCAACAGAAACTAATCCTAGAGTATACACAGGTGTCTTTGGCTGATCTCAATAGATCATCTATCCACAATGAAGGATATTCTTCACAATAACTATTGTATTCCATCATCGATAATCGATGCATAACTTTCAAAGGTCCATCCCTCTTTCAACAAAGAGTTCCGGATCTTCTCAAGGAGGAATACTGGGATAGATAAATATCCCTTCCAACTTCTCCTATAATTACTACTTACATTCTTCCAATTTTTTATAGTGTTTAACAACACTGATACCAACAAAAATATCACTCGTTATGTGATCTTCGATACCGGACTATTTTCGCAATCATTTCGATCGCTTACTCCACTTGCCTATGCAGCGACAAGCCTAGGAGTTCATCCAAAATTACATCCGAGTACTCTCGGATTATATGCATATCCAAGAGACATATCATACCATACTTCCAACAATTTGACCATCCGTAAGGATATGTCTACAGTAAAAGTATGTCTATCAAAGTCTAAGGGTCTCCCTTGACTTCTTAATTGTTGGTCCATATTTCACCAGACGGTAGAGATACCACCGACCCACAAGTCGATGTAAAGGACCTCTTTTAATCCAAACTAAGAATGTTCTAGACAAAGATACCTGTAACCACAAGCATCTCTCAACATATTAACCCAGAGGGTAAAACTAGAGTAATACCCTGGACGATGAAATATCTGTTGATCCGATCCCCAAAGGCTCCACGCAGGTCTCGGCCTTTCTCCGAAGAGAATAAGATCAGATCCAACCATGACGATAAAGCGCACATGATTCGATGAATGATCCAAGGATTTTTCCTAGATCATCCCATCCCATCCCTAAATCCTATGAGCTGCAATTGTAGAATACCGAATAGATACGACCTTCGTCGTATACTCTCTCCTCTGTACCAAGTCAATCCACATCCGGGGTAACTGTTGTTGTTGTCTGCATGAGTCTTCTACGATGTCTTCTGCTGATGCTGCTTCTGTGCTGATATCTGCTGTAGGGAAGTATCAAGAAACTTCAACCACGCCTGAGGTAGTAGGTTGCTGCTGTTGAGATAACTCAATCTTCTGTGCTGATCTCTGCTGTCGAGCTGATACATCATCCTCCCGGAACACCATTGGTAGTCTTCAACTGAGTCTTCAAAGTACACCTCCTCCATCGCATCGTTGCTCACCATAGCAACAAATGAACCGCCTCCAACGGATAACTGCTTCAAGGTGTCTTTGATCCGTGATCGCACGCACACAATTCCTTTGGAGTCTTTGTTATGATTTTGCTGATATCCACAAGAACCTTCTGATGATCTTCGATTGGTCTTCTATAATCGGAAAGTAGCCCCAAGGCCTTTGACTCCGATCTTGCTCCTTTTGTCCAACATTCGGAGGCTTCTTACTCCAATATCTGACTTGCAATATCTGCTTATCGATCTTCATCTCCTAAACACTTATACGGAGTCATTCCTAAACTCCTGTCTCAATCCAACGTCTTCCAGCAGGATCTGGTAGAAGATCCCGACATCCTAATCCAACTATAAGCCAATAACTCTGGGTGGCTTAAATCATCCACTTATCTTCTTGAGCTATTAGGTGGTCGTAACCTCTGCAAGTCTAACGACTCTGCACAGTACACTATTACTGACCGATCACCCTTTCTTGAAGATCAAGAATTCCTTACAATGTGTCACTAAAAGTGACACGGGGAAATACACTCTTTCAACATCACTAATCCATGATCAAGTGATATATTATTTCACGAAGATTATTTTCTGCATTTATCACCAAATACCGGCTTAACCCCGATAATGGTATGCAAATAACTCTACTTTCTCGGTATAACATGAGTAAGTACTTAAAAGTACTCTCAAAGTCATACAACTCAAGATTTAACAACTCAGTGGATAAAATCCTGAGACACCATAACCTAGCCTTCCGCTATCCGCATCACAATAGTTCATAAGTCCGCTCATTACCCATGTAATGATCCGACTAGCACGCTTAGTGAAAATCTCTAAGGTCAAATCTATGATTTCAAATAAATGTGACGACTTGACCCATGTTTTTCCGACTCAGATCACCGACTCAAAGGTAAATCACCTTTCGACAGTGTTCAAGACTCACAGACTCAACAGTCGCTCGTGGTCAACTCATACCACGCATTTAATAATAACCAACATACTACAGTTATTCCCTGGTATAAGCATCTAAATGCATAACCAACATAACCGGGAGTATAAACCCTAAAGGTCACTCCGATTGGTCGCCTGACTAATTCTCTACTACAAGTCCGCACAGTGTTATAACTCTATCAGATACACCTATCGATCAAGTTTAGATAAATATCTACTAAACCATAAGTTATCGGAATTCTTACCTGGCCGCTTGGAGCTCGTGTATCCATCTCATCTCAGAAAATCAAAACCGAATAAATCGACTCCCGAGAATCCAAGACTTGACTCAAAAATAACATAATATGGCATCGCAGAACCTTGGGCTCTGATACCACTAAAGTTGTCATGCCCCGAGAGCATGCCGAGCCGAAAATCAAACGGACAGCACCTCCCCTGTACGTGGCAACATTTCGAGTTAATACAAGGCCCGTAGGCCCACAATAATAACAACATATATATGTATGAAAACAAAAACTACACAAGACACAGCGGAAACAAACTACAACAATACAACAATCCCACACATGCATACCGGTATGACTAACACCACAACAATACAAAATCGCGACAAAATCAGAATATACAACACATACATCACGAAAACTCCAACAACTACAAAATACAATGCACAATGGACAGCAGGCCCAAAACAAAATACAGGAGCCTCGTGAGATGAGATGACATCAGCTGGCGGTGCTCCAAGCTGTCACAAAGTCTTCTACCTGTTACCTGGGCGACAGAAAACCCAGGGTCCGCGGGGGTGGTGAGTAAAACTCAGCAGGTAATAGAAAACATGTATATATGTAATATCACATGTATTTTGACAACATAATCTAGATGTACAACAGGTATATCAAAGATAGTATATAAATACAAGCATATACCGCCTAATCAAATGAATAATATAAAATGAAGACATACTCAAGTTCGCTACGCTTACTCGATCCAACTCAACATATATCCAAATATATATATAACAGAAGAGTAATACTAACACATAATATACTCTAGCTATGTGTCAAGGTATCTAGGGTCCGTCTAACACATACCAATATCCGACACAATCAGATAACAAATGTAAGAGACATGCATGAATACGATGTCCACCCAAATGCAAAGAAGCATAGTACAAACAAATGCAACATCACAATAATCATATATATATAGATCAGATCCATATATATATTAATCTCAACCATCTATATATAGTAATATGCAAAGTGCCATCGATACTAAGAATGCGGCATGCATGGTCATGTCGGCTCACTCCTAAAGCTACCACGACTCGCAGTGGCCTCTGGCTCGAGCATGACAACGTCCCTAACTCAACACCAACCACTACTCTCGAGTGGCCGAGTGATGATCGAGTAGCATATAAGCGTAAAGAGCAAGCTACACGATGGGGGTCCCTGCTGTTGGTCACTCTGACAGTCACTACCCATGAGTGGTCGAGTACCACACACGCAGGACTACGGCACGCAAATCCAACTACCACCGTCTATAGTGGTAGAGTGCGGCACCACAATGCTCGCCACACCTAAGCATTACTCCTCCTATGAGTAACCGTGGAGGCAGGATGATCGCACCTCTCAACCACAAGGGAGACCTCGCCGCCAAATGCCATGTAAATGCATGAATGCAATGTCTCACATACAGACATCCTCCATAGACTCTCTATCCCAGAGAGTCATACTAATCTACTCGACGCACTCTCATCCTCAGAGAGAGTCGTGACTAATCGATCATAATACTCTCTATCCTGTAGAGAGTCATACAAATCTACTCGACGCACTCTCTATCCTGTAGAGAGTCGTACTCATCTGATTATAACCAGCCAGGACCACCGGTCCGTAGCGATGCCCTAAGTATCATTCCTCTGCCCATTTTACACAACACATATTCGGTGGTAACATACAACCTAAGGGTACTAGAACTAACCCTAGGTTAAAGACATTATCTATCTACGGATGACCTTTTTGCCCAATATACAATCAGGTTGTCATCCGGACTTTACCATTTGCACTTAACTTAAACAAATTCTAAGTTACTTGCATCACCTATATGTATAACTCCTAATCATGGTAAAATAAACATGATATCAACAACAGAGTTAATAGCCAACGGCAAAGGATCAAGCATACGATAAAAAGAACAGGGTCAAGGTAATATGAACACCTAACATGCTCATATCAATGACTAAATCTGAATGAAATACAACTACCCGGACCAGGTAGGAAATTACCCACCTGATATGTAGTTCGTGTTGATTGTATTCACATCCGCGACCCTGCCTCGCATCAAAGTCCAAGCCTAGCTTTCATTTGCTCGACTTCTTGATCCTCATCAGATCTACTCACTGCCCAAAAGTACGATATGTAAATCTAGACTTAACACCACTATATTAATGATCACAAACAAATATGATTGTTCTCCAAATATATCATTACTAGATCAAAGCTTACCTCTCCCCCCTTCAATTGACCACAACTTATCAACAAGCTAAATCCAGATAAACTGAAGGTGAAACTCCACAATAATCCCGAAACACCTGCAGATACATAATATCTAAGTTTTTTCTGCATCCTACCGATACGTGCTTACCATATCCAAAGAGAACAGAAAAAATTACCTAACACCATTGTAGATATGGTCGATGCCCATTACCGATTGATAGGTCTACCCAATTTCCAAAGATCTACACGGTTGATGTTCCTCGCGAATTTGAAAGACCTTCGGCTTTCCCTCTTGAACTTACTGTGAACTGCCTTGGAACGCAAGCAACGAAAAGGAAGAATAACCTCTGGATCCAATCCACAGGAAGACAACACCGATCGAGCACCACACGGCTCGAAGTATTGAACAGGAGGCTGCACACGATCGTGGTGAAGACTTCAACATCGTTGGAACCCCAAGAAATTACAAATTCAATGGTTCCTCCTTTGGAAATCGGAGGCTCGATCGACATGTTGCCGAGATCGGAGGAAGACGGCAGCAGATCAGGCAGGCGGCGAGTGGGCGATGGCTGCAAAGCAGAGACAAGTCAACGGCTGGGCGTGGTCGGGTGCGCGAGGGAGAAGAGAGAACCGGGCGACGACGTCAACTATCGGTAGGATCTCCAACGATGACAAGGCGATGGAGATCGACATCACTCCAGAGAAAAAGGAAGTCGCGATTTGGGCAGATCGATCGGATCGCCGTGGCAGAATACCTAACCCCACTCGCGGTGGCGGACGACGACGGCCGGCGGTGAGCACAAGAAGTTGGCTTTGTTTGCCCGCGCTGACCGTGGAGCACGAGGCGCGACCATGGGCACAGGAAGGGCAACGACGTAGCGGCCGCGACGGCGAGGTCCGCGACCACGGCGGGGCGAGGGCTACGACGGCGGGCCGAGGCAGATCTCTCGCGGCGGTGGCGAGTGGCAGTGGCGTAGCGACTGGCTTGGGGTGCCGGCGATCGAAGAGCCGAGGAGCTCGCGCAAAGATCGACAAGGGCGGCGCGGCATGTCGCGACGAGGGAGAAGGCTACGTGGAGAGGAGGAAAGGAGCGCGGTCGAAGAAGGAAAATCGCGAGAGAAAGGGGCGTCGCGGGGAAAATGAAACCGACGGGGAAACGGAGATAATTAAACCCATTTAATACCCCAATATAAACAGGCTTTACAAAAGCCTGTTTGCTTTATCCCACGAAATATCCATAGAACCTCCATTTAAATCCAGAAAAATATCTAAAAATTCCTGAAAAATTCCATAAGTCAATTTCTTAATTAGCAAGAATTTTTTTTTCCGGTATCTTACAGTTACAATATTTGGAATTTTTTAAATTTGAATTATTAGACTTATCAGAATTTTTTAAATTTAATTTCAGATTTTTTATCGTTGAATTTTTCAAAATAGAATTTTTTTAATATGGAATTATCTTGATTAATTAGATCGAGTGTTTGATAATTTTGTCCTAAGGTTTCATTATTCTGATCTACACTTTGATTATTCTGATTAAGACCTAGTTTTGTTTTATTCTTGATTTGATCTAGATCTAAGTTTATTAAACTAAAGATTTGATTAAGCTCTTGATTAATTTTCTCAAAGGTCAGATTAATTTGATCATTTACCTCCATAATATTATTATTATTTAAACTAATTAAATCTGAATTAATTAATTTTTTTATTAGTTGAGTTGATTGGATTTAAATTATAATTAATTGACTTAGACTTAGTTACATTTAATTGAATGTCATTAATACAATCAACATCTAAATTATTATGATTATGCATTTCAAAAATATGTATTTCAGAAAATTTTACTTTGCTAACCTTAATCACATCCCCTAATTCTGTGAATTTCTTCTTTTTCTTCGAGCACTGGTTTTTGTAATGATCAAACCTTCTGCATCTGAAGCACATGATGTGCTCCTTGTTCCTCTAGACCCTTGGCAATGGTGCCTCCTTTGTCGCCGGTTGTGTTGTCCGAATCTTACGAGTAAGACACTTATTTTTATAGTATCCTCTCTCCCTCCACTTGAAACAAATAATGTGAAATTTAAAGTTCAAAATTACATTATTACCTTTTGGCCTTGTGGGATGCTCTTCCATGGTTAGCCTAGTCGAAGATCTTCCGATACTTGCATGTAAGAATACAAAAAAAAAACAAAATGTTCCAAGACTTGGTCTTGGATTAGTAGTGCAGGATATAACTAAAATTAAAAAAATAAACTAAATAACATGAAAAGAAAGTGTTCGATAGGTGGTTACACCAAATCTGAACGCCCTCGCTCTGATACCAATTGTAGGATCGAGAAATGCTAGAAGGGGTGAATAGCATTCGAAAAACTTTCTTTTCTTCGAGGTTAAAACCAAAGAGTGCAATGGAAACACACAACAAAAGACACAAGTATTTTTTACTTGGTTCACAGCCCACCGGCTGCTAATCCAAGGCCCTGCGATTCTTAATCGCTTCCGAAGGGCAAAGCATTAAATATCTCTTCCTTGTGGGAGGTAAGAGACAAATGATTACAACAATGTAGAGGAAGAGGTAACAAACCTACCTATCCTCTTGGCAAATAATAAATAATAAATAAGTAAAATACCAACAACTGAATTATAGAGGGTGGTTGGTCAGAGCTGCGTTGTAGCACGTGGAATTACGATTAGAGAGCAAGCGCACTTTAGGAGTTCATTGATTCTTAGGGTTTGTGTCCTCCCCTCCTTTTAGAGACTTTGCCTTGGGATAAGTCCAGATCTAGATCCAAAATTCGTGGATCTTATCTTGAGGTGGTTGTTTATCTTATCATGAGGTGGCAACATCGATCGATAACTCTTTAACCTTGTGCTTTTGGCTGATTCATCGACATCAGTCGACTGATCTATCAGTAGTCGACTAATCTATCAGTAGTCAAATGCTGCTCTTGAGAATTTAACCTGATACCTGCAACACAAAGTTAGCACAAGAGATGCATCATGCCATGCAGTGTGGAAGTCCTTTGACTGTCCGATCTCGACTTTGGCATTCCTCTGAAAGCCTTGGTCAGATTGACGCCTAGGATTGTCCTCTTACCGAGGACGTGTCCTTACCACCTCTCTTCACCTGCAGCTTACCTTTCGTCCTCCTAACCTGTCGCTTAGCTTTCGATCACCACCGTGGTTTCTCAACTCTCCGAGGTTCTCCTAGTGTCACCCGACCACTGAGGTTTCTCGTCCCAAGATTCTCCTGATGTCATTGACCTTAGCAATGCCTAAAACTTTACTTGCACACTCAACACAACTTATGAGATAACAAGAATAGCTTAACTTTGAATCTTTTTCATTATCAAAACCTAGGTTCGATTATCTAGTGCCCCTGCACCAATAGTTATCCATCAAGGGATGATGGATGAATTTTTTCCTTAAAATGGAAAAATTGGAGAATAATGAGGATTGCCTCTCATTTAGTGATATATGATTTATCACTAGGAAGAATGAAGGCATCCAAGATGATTTTGGATTAAGGGGGAGAATGTAAGATCTCATTGGTATATGAGACATTGATACCCTTGGGAGACTTTTTTATGCATGTCAAAAAGGGGGAGAATTGATGGCTTAAGTTACGTAGCCTAACTCAAAGGTTTTGTCAAACATCAAAAAGAGAGAGATTGTTGATACAATCGACCCAGGTCAAGATTGACTAGACTCGAGTTTGACTTGAGTAGTATTTTAATGTTCAACAAAATGATTTACGATGTGATTGTCAAGGAAAGTCCAAGTAGTTGGCAATTGGAAAAGTCCAAGCATGGGTCTTGGCAAGGAAAGTCCAAGCATGGGTCTTGGCAAAAGAAAAGTCCAAGCATGGGTCTTGGCAATGGTAAAGTCCAAGTCATAGATACTTGGCAAGGAAAGTCCAAAGGTATAGTCTTGGCGGCATAAGTCCAAGTGTGTAGTCTTGGTGGCGTAAAGTCCAAATAAACTTTGGCGATGAAAGTTCAAGTATGGATACTTGACAATTGGGAAGCCCATGGGTATGATATTGGCGGCGTAAAGTCCAAACTGTAGTCTAGGCAGGATAAGTCCAATGTTTGGCGGCATAAAGTTTAAGTGCTTGTCTTGGTGGCATAAGTCCTAATGTATCTTGGCAAAGTAGACCCGGTTATCATGACAATAGCTAGTCGATGGAAGTCCCTGAAGGCTAGCGTATGGATGAACAAGTTATGGAGAACTTGGAGGGATCTGATAGGCATAAGGTTGATGGAGATGGCTAGAAGGCTTAGGTCTAGGGTAAGAGTGGTCTATCAAGTATGAGGGGATCATACTTAAGTTAAACCTCATGTTTGAGGCTTATCAGTCGGCTTGGGTTATGGACCAATCGACAAGCCAAGTGTTTGACACTTGGTAGCCTAGTCAACTTGGATCAATCAACTAGGATTTTAACCAGTCGACTGAGCTTCAACTACTCAGGTGGAGCTCTGGTAGTTGACTGCTAACCTTGGGCAGTTGACTGCCCTTGGGCAGTCCACTGCTAGGGTTTGGTAGTCGACTGATCTAAGCGGACATGAGCATAGACCTTTGGTAGTCGATTGAGCAGTTGACTACCAGGCAATAATCGACTGCTAGTAAGGGTAGTCGACTGTTACAGTATCCATTGGAGTTTTTCCAATGTGGATAGTATCGTTGTGAGACAATGACACTATGGGTAGTCGACTACGACCTTTTGGTAGACGACTACTAGATGTGAAATCAGCTCAAAGCAGGTTACAAAAGCAGCTTGAGATGGAGGATTTTGCTGTGATTTTTGGGGATATTTTAAAGGGAAATTGTTGTTGCACTCCAGACCTTCAAGAGCAATCCAAAGCAAGCAACAAGCAAGCAATAACAACATTTTTTGTATAAAGTTTTCTTTACTTTTATTTGCTTATTGCTTAGTATACTTATTGTATTTCTTATATTACTGTTGTAATTATTTTGTAAGAGGTTTCTCCACCTCCAGAGGTGCAAGGAATGAATTTTATGGCTTGCTAGACAAAATTTTAGAGGTAGCGTACCCAGACTCAGATTTGTGAGTTATTTTATTTATGTGTCATTAGTTTAACCCTATCAAAGGAATGAGGGTGCATCTATAGTTTAATTTGGTTGAAATTAATTACAAAAAAATATACAAGAGGTATGAACCATTTGTGTTAGCACAACAAGCGATTCAAGTTTTTTATGCTTCATATCCTAGTCTAAGACGAGACAAAAGTGATTGGTGGGTTGTTTGTAAAACAAAAGCACGTAATAAAATTGAGGAACATTGAGAAGACATAGCATATCAACAAGATGAAGTTGTCAATACATTTCATATCGAAGAATATAATATTTCAATGTTACGAGATCCCAACGGCGTAGTAGTAACCGTTGATGCAAGTGAACTGAATGAGGATGAAGATGAGGATTTTAATTATGAGGATGACAATGACGATGACGATGACGATGATGATGACGATGACAATGATGAATAGACGCATGACCAAGATGAAAATTGTAATGCAGACTTCAATTTCTAATTGTGGGTAACTTTTTATTGAGTACCAATTATGTTTTAATTTACTGTCTAATTCGAAATTTCATATAGTTGATATACTAATGAACTAATTTTTTAGGTCATCCAGTTGCTATGAATATGATAATTTTTTCATATTGTTCCTATTATAAATTCGATATGCAAATGTATTTTTTTTTACTATCATATTCTTCTAATAATTATGATTGCTAGTTTCGACATGACAGTCATAGACGGAGTAGTGATGGAAGATCACAGTCTTCCTCTGCTTCATCCCCTACACATTCTGATGCTCTTACAGAAAATGTGCCCTTCACCTATTCTCCAGTTGCAGGATCTTCTGGTTCTCAGCAGATACCTGCTAATGTATCTTCCTCGGTACAACAATCACTCGTGGAGAGGAAAGATACGAGAGAGTTTATATCTCCGCGCGGAGATTCGTAAGTATTCGAGTTTTATATTATCTATGTTTATTTTTTTAATACGATATGTATTTTTATAAGTATCTAACATGGTTTGTTTTTATTTTATGTTAGATTTACAAATTCTATACATGTTATTCACGAGGTGAATAAAATAGTGAATAACCATTAGGGCAGAGCTTCTATGACTTATACAAGCACGTCGGAAGAAATAAAAATTCAATGGTGAAATGAGTTCAAGGTA
The DNA here is from genome assembly GCA_025175895.1 of Wurfbainia villosa. NCBI lineage: Eukaryota > Viridiplantae > Streptophyta > Magnoliopsida > Zingiberales > Zingiberaceae > Wurfbainia > Wurfbainia villosa. Next base: position 6,820,670 of record CM045987.1, read on the forward strand.
ACTTATTTAAATCATTTTGTATATAAAATTGCAGTTGATATAATCAATTTAATTTTTCTCTACTGCAGTGGGTATTTACTTGGGAGGAGAGTGAAACATTAGAGATTAGGAGGATTTTTAAGAAAAAGTGTGGGGATCATATTAGAAACATACTCAATCATGCGAAAACTAGAAATAAAAAATCACACTGTATAATCGAGGAGAATTGGAATAAAATTATTGTACTTTGGGGATCTAAGGATAGCAAACCGAGGAGTAAGAAGAATAAGCAAAATCATCATTGTAATTCTGGCGTTATGTCTGCCATGTATGCGGGAGGATCAATAAATATCAATGAGCATAGATATCGATTGGTGAGTATTTTCAAATTATAATTTTGTAATCTAATACTCACTAATTTATAAATTTTAACTGTTTATTTAGGACCAGGAGATGGGGACAGGGCCATTATTTATAGACACTTTCACCCGTACATTCCAAAAGAAAGATAAGACGTGGAGTGGGGAAAGAGCTAGAACAATGAAGGTTTGTAATTTTAAAAATTTAAATTCTTATGTTAGTATTTAATTTTTTTTTCTTTCACAATAGAAGAAATATGATGAACTTTCATAGAGAAATTCGAGTGCAAGCGATGATGCAGTCAAATCTGAGCTTTCTGTTAGCAATATAAATTTATGGCTTGAAGCAATTGGAGGGCTGAAAAGTAGAAGAATAATTGGACTCGGTTCTTTGAGCCGATCCTATAGAGTCCCTGGTGCTTCTTCTTCATCCTCTCCGGCATCATAATCACAAGTAATTCAATTAACCGAAGAGGTTAATAATTTGAGGGAGTTACTAGCGCAGAAGGAAACTGAATTGAGAGAAAACGTTTAGAAAGTAAAAGACTTAAATGAAAAGATGAACGAATTTCAAAGGCAACAAATGTTCATTATGCAACATCTTCAATTATCGTCTAGTTCAAGTCAACTTCCTCCTTTTAGATCTGCTCCTCCTCCTGATCCCTGTCATAATGACAAAGATGATGTATTTTTTGAGGATGATGGAGATGATGGTGGTTACCTTGGAATTTATTTGTTGTATTTAATTGTTACTTGACTTATGACATATGATATCTATGTATTTGTAAGTTTCTTTAGGTTTGTTATATATATATATATATATATATATATATATATATATATATATATATTAATTCCGTATTTAAGTTTGATGTCTAAATTTGTTTATATTGTTGTGTGTGTTTGTTGTAAAATAGGAAAACAAAATATAATCTATAATTTTTTTTTATTTTTCCAGATTTGCAACGAAAATACTATTTTCGTTGCAAAAATAGATGTATCAGTCGACAGATGTAAACCATCAGTCGACTGATACATGAAAAAATGCGGCGACAAAATAGATTTTCAACATCAGTCGACTGATGGTACTATAGCACCTTACAAAATATTTTGTAGCCGACTGAGCTGTCACGCCCCGAGAGTATGCCAGTCCGAAAATCAAACGGGCAACATCTCCCCTGTACGTGGCAACATTTCGGGTTAATACAAAGCCCTGTAGGCTACAACAACAACAACAAATATATATATAACCATAATAACACATCAAAACATAGCGGAAACATAATACAACATCATAAACTACACACATTCATACCGGTATGACTAACTCTGACTCAGAACACCATAACAAAACTAGAAAAAGAAAGATACAACATTTACAATGTCCAATCACTACAAAACATCACATAAACCAAAACCATATCAGAAAACCAATGAAAACACACAAAAATCCGAACTCTCGGAGTTGAGATGAGAAGATGCCAGCCAGCGGTGCTCCAAGTCCATCACGAAGTTGGCTACCTGTTACCTAGGCGACAGAAAAACCTAGGGTCCGTGGTGGTGAGTAAAACTCAGCAGGTAATAGAAAAACATGTAAATATATGTATCAATATTACATGTCATTCAACAGTTTAATCTACTCGTACAACAGGTATACATCAGCATAACAAGTATGCATGCATGCATACACTAAGTAAACTGAACAACAAACGTTGCTGACATACCTGATAGTCAGCTATTCTATCCTCATCCAACCTGGGCATATATCCATAATATAAGGTATAAAGAATCATACTAACTCACACTACGTCCAGATATGGGTCGAGGGTATCATAGTGAATAACCAACAAATATATAGGTACCGGCCTACTACCATACAGAAAATGCAATAGCATGTATGAATATGTACAAACAAATGCAACAAGCATAGTACATACAAATGCAGCATCACAATAAGCATATATATATAGACTGCATCTATATATGTATACTAATCACAATCATCCATATATATATATATATACATGCATATATGTATATATATGACAATATGCAAAAATGTCATAAGTCGGCAATGCAGCATGCATGATCATGTCGGCTCACCCTAAAGCTACCACGACCCCAGTGTGGCCTCGGTGGCTCGAGCATGACAACTGTCCCAACTCAACACCAACCACTACTCTCGAGTGGACGGGTGGGCAGTATGACCGAGTAGCATATAAGCGTGAAGAGCAAGCTACACGATGGGGGTCCCTGCTGTTGGCAACTCCGACAGTCACTACCCATGAGGGGTCAAGTACCACACACGTAGGACTACGATATGCAAATCCCACTACCACCGTCTATAGTGGTAGAGTGCGGCACCACAATGCTCTGCCCTCACACCGGTTACCCCTCCTATGAGTAACCGTGCAGGCAGGATGACTGGCGACTCTCTCAACCACAAGGGAGACCTCATTGCTAGCGTGCATGCAAATGACATGAATGCAATGTCTCACATACAGACATCCACCATAGATTCTCTATGCTACAGAAAGTCATACTAGTCAGATCAACTCACTCTCTATCCTGCAGAGAGTCGTACTCAACTGACCATAACACTCTCTATCCTGTAGAGAGTCATACCAATCTAATCGATGCACTCTCTATCCTGTAGAGAGTCATACTCAACTGATGGACGCACTCTCTATCCTGTAGAGAGTTGTACTCATCTGATTATAACAAGCTAGGACCACCGGTCCATAGTGACACACTAAGTTTCATTCCCCTGACCATTTACACAATACATGGTCGGTGGTAACATGCAACCTAAGGGTATTAGAATTAATCCTACGTTCAAAACATTACCTTCCCACAGATGACCTCTTTGCCCAATTTACAATTAGGTTGTCATCTGGACTTTTCTATTCACACTTAACTAAACAAATTTTAGGCTACTTACATCACCTCTATATATAACTCCTAATCATGATCAAATGTAACATGATAGCAGCAATGGAGTTAATAGCCAAAGGTAATGTATCAAGCATAAGATAAATAAGAGCAGGGTCAAGGTAACATGATCATATAAGATGATCATTCATCTAAATCTGCATGCATTAAAACTACCTGACTAGGGTAGGAATTACCCACCTGATACGAAGATTCCTCTGAGAAGCTCCACATCCAAAAGATTATTCCGAATCAAGGCCCAAGCTCCTTGATCTAATCTGAAACAACCAGTTAACTGCAAACTATCAAACCTCTACAGATATATCAATCTCAGTTCATCAACTACATAACTAAATAACAATCCAAGATCCTTACCAACATTCAAACCAAGATGTATACTTACCTTATGAAGCCTACCCAAATCCAGATCCCCAGCTCAACTACCATCACCTGTACTCATAGCATATCCCAATCAAGAACAATGCAAATCCATATACAACCCTATTTCACTAACCCAATGCATCGCTACAACACATCCGAACCAAAGCTTACCTCACGAACAGACGATCGGCGGCGAGGAGACGATGATATCAACAGATCAAGCTCAAGGCGATCCGCACAACTAATCTTGCTGTGATCAACCTACATCAACTTTCAAATGAAATGAAAAAGGAATAAATCTTTGCTTACCGACACTAGAAAAAAAAATCCCTCGACGACAACCTTTCCTTCTCCCTTGTTCACCGCACAAAACTACTGTCTCCAACAACCACCGGCAGCACCATCCACAGAACCGAAAGCCACTGTCTCATCCCTCCTGTTCACAGCCCCATAAACACTCCGACATAGCCACCATCCAGCTTGCTCCAACGATGCAGGCGATCGGTGACTGAGGCAGAGGGCTCGCGGTGGTGATCGAGAGGGAAGAACCAGATTCGGCGACAACATTAAATGGCTGGCGGTAGCACAAGAGTGTATCTCCGGTGTGATGATGACATGCCGACTCAGAGAAGGGAAGAGAAGGGCGGCGAGACTTCCTGCTCGGCAGAACAGTGGGCCGAAGGAGCTACGCTCACACTCACGACGGCGATGAGTTAGGGCACAACAAGTTGGCTCGATGATGGCGATGGGGCGGCGAGCTTCTTGAGTCAGCGACTCTAGGGTGGCGACAAGACTTCGCCACTGTCCTAAAGATCGACGAGTAGAGGAGATGTCGCGATCGGCGAGTAGAGGAGAGAAACGGGGGAAGAAAATTGTGAATGAGAAGGAAATGTCGCGATCGGGAAAAATAAGGGAGAAGTTGATTGGGCCAAGAAAAATAACGGAAATCGGGTTTGAGCATTTTTTTTCTTTAACCGACCAATTGATTGAGCTAGCTCAAGTCTAACCCAATCACCTATTTAAACCGAATCTTACTCCAAATCAATTATATGGACTCCATTTATTTTCAGAAAAATTTCTGAAAATTCTTAAAAAAATTCTATATGTAAATTTCTTCATTAACTAGAGGTATTTCATTTTCTGGTATTTTACATTCTCCCCTACTTATAAAAATTTGGTCCCCAAATTTCGTACTTACATGCAAAATTAATTCAAGCAAGATTTCGAAATGACCACTACATGCCTCATGTGAATAGATAAGGGCACGAGCTCGGATAGTATCTTCCGACTCCCATGTAGCCTCCTCATTGGTATGATGCTGTCATCCAACTTTTATGAGTCGGATGGTTTTGTCTCACTATTGTCGCTCCTTGTGACCCCAGGCTCCACCCTGGAATCTCCTCGTAAGTCACATTAGACTGAGGTGGAATTGCTACCTCCTTCAGAACATGATCAACAAGTGACACGTATTTCCTCAGTATATAAACATGAACTACATTGTGAACACCCGCCAGCGTCAGAGGTAAAGCCAACCGATAAGCTACACCTCCAATCCATGCCAATATCTCAAATGGGGAAATAAAGCACGGAACTAATTTCCTTTTTTTTTTGCCCGAATCATTTCACCCCTCTTTTGTAGGTGAAACACGCAAAATACATGTTCCCCAATGGAGAATTCCAAAGGCCTTCACCTCCGGTCTGCGTAACTCTTCTGTCGGTTCTGTACCTCTAATAACCATCATCCGATGACGCGCACCAACTCTACATCATGTTGGATACTCTGTGGCCCCCAATTGCTATCATTCCCCGCCTTCCTCCCACAACACAGGAGATCTACCGGGTCTACCGTATAGGGCCTCAAAAGGAGTCATCTGAATGGAGAAGTGATAACTGTTCTTATAGTTAAATTCCACTAAAGGAATGTGATTCACCCAACTACCTCCATAATCCATGACAGAGGATCTCAATAGATCCTCCAATGTCTGAATGGTACGCTCAGACTATCCATCAGTCCGCGAATGAAATGCGATACTGAGCCGAAGCTTCGTGCCCATGGTCTGATGCAGACTCTACAAGTATCATGGGGTAAATCGTGGATCTCTATCCGATATGGTACTTAAAAGTACCACACGCAATCTGATAATCTTTCGGCAGTACAACTCTGCCAGACGATCCAACAAGTCCATTCTATGAATAGGCAGAAAGTGAGCTAATTTGGTTAGTCGATCCACGATTACCCAAATCGCATCATGCCTTTTTCGGGTTCTAGGCAATCCCATAACAAAATCCAAAGTGATATGCTCCCACTTACATTTCAAAATCAGAATTTCCTGGAGCAATCCAGCGAGTTTCTAATGTTCAACCTTCACCTACAGGCATACTAAACATCGAGCAGCAAAATCTGCTATAACTCTTTTTATACCATTCCATCAGTATAAACATTTCAACTCTCGGTACATCCGAGTACTATCAGGCTGAATAGCAAATCTCCAATGATATGCTTCCTGTAGCGACTCTTCCTTGATTGGATGCGTGTCCGGAACACACTATCCTTATCAGAGAAGAAGAATTATCTTCTCAAAAGAGAAGTCCATCAACCATTCACAATCCACTCTACCACACACTCTGTAAGTGCATGGAAGACTATAGCGATCAATCTCCCTTGTTGCAACTGTTCGCGTTCCAGCAACTATATAGTAGCTACCCAGTAGCTAGTCAAAACTCCATGAGCACTTCTGCTCCATACAACTACAAATCCAGATAATAACTACTAAAGTCACATCATGTATATGACAGACTATCTCGTAGTTTCATAACTGACGTAGGCATAAGATATGCCTCATTCAACTGCATCGAAATCGTTTCGATCCCTGAAACAATGCATCTGCATACATCATCCTTTTATCCATTTCGGAAGGATTAACTAATACTCGTGTAAAAGTTAATCGCCATCTAGGTCTTGTAAACTAGTTTCGCCAGCTTCCGACTAAATGATTTCCATCACTCTCTTGATTAAACAAGTCTGTGGTATAGTAATGCTAAAACATTATATCCACATCTACAGTAATAACCAAACCATACAAGGAAAACCACCATCTACGGTGGTCGAGTGCGCAACTCCATCTACCACAATCAACAGTGGCCAGGTTAGGCAATTCCAACAACCACGAACTGATCCAATCGTGTTCTGGATACACGATTCTCAAATTCAGTGGCGACTAAATCGTTAATTAGTCTAACAACTTAATCAAAACTCATACAATTCATACCAAGTATGAAATTGTCGTCTCTACACACTTGCATCCCCTTTACTCTAAGCTGATGATATATCAATCATCACAATGACCTTGATAATTGTATGACATCCTGTCACTACAATATTAATACTCTAGTCGTAACTCAACCCTAGAGTATACACAGGTGTCCTTAGCTGATCTAAACAGATCATTTATCCTCAACGAAGGATATTAATTTTTAACAACTACCGTATTTCATCATCGATAATCGATGCCTTAATCTCAAAGGTTCATCTCTCTTTCAACAAAGAGTTTCGGATCTTCTTAAGGAGAAATACTAGGATAGATAAATATCCCTTCTAACTTCTCCTATAATCGCAACTTATGTTCTTCCCATTTCCATAGTGTTTAGTAACACTTATACCAGTCAAATTATCACCCGGTATGGGATCTTTGATATCGGAACTATTTCTGCAATCATTTCGATCACCTACTCCACTTGCCTATGCAACGGCAAGCCTAGGAGTTCATCCGAACTACATCCGAATGCTCTCAGATTATATGCACATCTGAGAGACATAATCTTACCATAATCTCAACAATTTGACCATCCGTAAAGATATGTCTACAGTAAAGATATGTCTATCCAAGTCTAAGGGCATCCCTTAACTTCTTAATTGTTGGTCCACATCTCACCTAACGGTAGAGATACCACCGACCCACAAGTCGATGTATAGGAACCCTTCTAATCTAAACTGAGAATGTTCTAGACAAAGATACCCGTAAACTACAAGTATCTCTCAATATCTTAACCCAGAGGGTACACTAAAATAATACCCTAACGATTAATTATCTGCCGATCCAATCCAAAGGCTCCCCGTAGGTCTCGGCCTTTCTCCGAAGAGAACAAGATCAGATCCAACAGTTCACGACAAAGCGGTCACATTTCTGCGATGAATGATCCAAGGATTTTTCCTAAATCATCCGATCCTGTCACTTAATCCTACGAGCTACAACTGTAGAATACCGAATAGATACGACCATTGTTGTATACTCTCTCCTCTGTATAAAGCAAATCACATCTATAGGTAACTGTTGTTGTCTATATGAGTCTTCTGCGATGTCTTCTGATGATGATGCTTCTGTGATGATCTCTGCTGAAGGGTAGTATCAAGGAACTCCAACCACGCGTGAGGTAGTAGGTTGCTGCTGATGAGATAACTCAATCTTCTGTGCTGATCTCTGCTGTCAAGACGGTGCATCTTCCTCCCGGAATACCATTGATAGTCTTCAACTGAGTCTTCAAGTATACCTCCTCAAATGTACTGATTGCTCACAATAGCAACAGATGAACTGATCCACCAGATAATCTGACTTCGCGTATCTTCGTGATCCGCACTCCATGCACACAGTCCCTTCGAAGTCTTTGTTCTGATTTTGTTGATATGCACGAGAACATCCTGATGATCTGCGGTTGGTCTTTTATAATTGAAAAATAGCTCAAAGCCTATGACTCCAATCTTTCTCCTTTTATTCAACAGTCGAAGACTTCTGACTCTATTAAGTTGACTTGCAATATTTGCTTATCGGTCTCCAACTCTTAAACCCTTGTACGGAGTCATTTCTAAACTCCTGTCTCCATCCAATGTCTTCCGGCAGGATCTGGTAGAAGATCCCGGCATCCTAATCCAACTATAAGCCAATAACTCTGGGTGGCTTATAACATTCATTCGCATTCCTGAGCTATTAGGTGAGCGTAACTTTGCAAGTCTAATGACTCTGCATAGTATTCCCATTACCGACGATCACCCTACTTGAAGCTCAAAAATTTCTTACAATGTGTCACAGGAAGTGACATGGGGAATCATTCTCCCTCAACATCACTAGACCATGATCAAGTGATATATTATTTTTCAAAGATTATTTTCTGCATTTTCCACCAAATACCGGCTTGATCCCGATAATGGTATGCAAATAACTCTACTTCCTTTGTATAACCCAAGTGAAGTACTCAAAAGTATCTTCAAAGTTATACTACTCAGTACGAATAACTCAGGGATAAAATCCCTATGAAACACCGTAACCTAGCCTTTCGCTTTCTGCATCAACAATAGTCTACTTGTCTTGTCCATTACCCAACAAGTAATGATCTGACTAGCATAATTAGTGAAAATATTTAAGACTATAGTCTTTGATTTCCACAAGAAATGTGACGACTTGAACCCTGTTTTCCGACTCGGTATCAGTCGGCTCTCAAAGGTAAATCACCTTTTTCGACATAGGTTCAAGACTCATAGAGTCCATAGGTCATTCCCGTGGTCAATTTATACCACAGTTACGAACAACAACCAACACACTACAGGTTATTCCCTGTTTAAACATTAAATACATAACCAACAAAACCGAGAGTATAAACCCTAACGGCAACTCCGGTTGGTCGCCACGATGGGCGACTTCTACTACAAGTCTGCACATGTGTCATAACTCTAACTGTATACACCTGTTGAGCAAGTTTAGATAAACATCTAACTAACTATAAGTTATTAGGGATTCTTACCTCGTGCTGCTTGGAGCTCAGGCCGCTGTCCATCTCATCTCAGAAAACCAAAACCGAAACAAATCGACTCCCGAGAATCCAAGACTCGACACAAAACAACATTGTATGGCATCGCAGTACCTTAGGCTCTGATACCACTAAAGTTGTCACGCCCCGAGAGTATGCCGGTCCGAAAATCAAACTGACAACATCTCCCCTATACGTGGCAACATTTCGGGTTAATACAAGGCCCCGTAGGCCACAACAACAACAACAAATATATATATAACCATAATAACACATCAAAACACAGCGGAAACATAATACAACATCATAAACTACACACATGCATACCGGTATGACTAACTCTGACTCAGAACACCATAACAAAACTAGAAAAAGAATGATACAACATTTACAATGTCCAATCACTACAAAACATCACATAAACCAAAACCATATCGAAATACCAATGAAAACACACAAAAATTCAGACTCTCGGAGTTGAGATGAGAAGATGCCAGCTAGCAGTGCTCCAAGTCTATCACGAAGTCGGCTACCTGTTACCTGGGTGACAGAAAAACCCAGGATCCGTGGTGGTGAGTAAAACTCAGCAGGTAATAGAAAAACATGTAAATATATGTATCAATATTACATGTCATTCAATAGTTTAATCTACTCATACAACAGGTATACATTAGCATAACAAGTATACATGCATGCATACACTAAGTAAACTGAACAACAAACGATGCTGACATACCTGATAGTCAGCTACTCTATCCTCATCCAACCTGGGCATGTATCCACAATATAAGGTATAAAGAATCATACTAACTCACACTACGTCTTGATATGGGTTGAGGGTATCATAGTGAATAACCAACAAATATATAGGTACCGGCCTACTACCATACAGAAAATGCAATAGCATGTATGAATATGTACAAACAAATGCAACAAGCATAGTACATACAAATGCAACATCACAATAAGCATATATATATAGACTGCATCTATATATGTATACTAATCACAATCATCCATATATATATATACATGTATATATGTATATATATGGTAATATGCAAAAATATCATAAGTCGGCAATGCAGCATGCATGGTCATGTCGACTCACCCTAAAGCTACCACGACCCCAGTGTGACCTCGGTGGCTGGAGCATGACAACTGTCCCAACTCAACACCAACCACTACTCTCGAGTGGCTGAGTGGACAGTAAGATCGAGTAGCATATAAGCGTGAAGAGCAAGCTACACGATGGGGGTCCCTGTTTTGGCCACTTCGACAGTCACTACCCATGAGTGGTCGAGTGCCACACTTGTAGGACTACGACACGCAAATCCCATTACCACCGTCTATAGTGGTAGAGTACGGCACCACAATGCTCTGCCCTCACACTAGTTACCCCTCCCATGAGTAACCATGGAGGCAGGATGACTGACGACCCTCTCAACCACAAGGGAGACCTCGTCGCCAGCGTGCATGCAAATGACATGAATGCAATGTCTCACATACAGACATCCACCATAGATTCTCTATGCTACAGAAAGTCATACTAGTCAGATCAACTTACTCTCTATCCTGCAGAGAGTCATACTCAACTGACCATAACACTCTCTATCCTGTAGAGAGTCATACCAATCTAATCGATGCACTCTCTATCCTGTAGAGAGTCGTACTCAACTGATGGATGCACTCTCTATCCTGTAGAGAGTCATACTCATCTGATTATAACAAGCTAGGACCACCGGTCTGTAGTGACACACTAAGTATCATTCCCCTGACCATTTACACAATACATGGTCGGTTGTCACGCCCCGAGAGCTTGCCAAGCCGAAAATCAAACGGACAACATCTCCCCTGTACGTGGCAATATTTCGGGTAAATACAAGGCCCGTAGGCCCACAATAACAATATAACATATAAAGTAAATACAACAACTACTCAAAGCATAACGGACACATAATACAACAAGCTACACACATACATACCGGTATGACAAGCACATCACAACAACCGAAACCTCGAAAAAATCTGAATCTACAACATAGTACATCACAAACTCCAAATACATAACACAATGTACGGAAAGCCCAAAACAAACATGGGAACCTCAGAGGTGAGATGAGATGTCAGCCAGCGGTGCTCTGAGCCATCACGAAGACTTCTACCTGTTACCTGGGCGACAGAAAAACTCAGGGTCCGTGGTAGTGGTGAGTAAAACTCAGCAGGTAATAGAAAAACATGTATATATGTAATATCACATGTATTTCAACAACATAATCTAGAGGTACAACAGGTATATCAGCATAGTGTTGGAATGTATACTGAAAGCCTAGCTCTTTTTGTATGAACATTTTATTTTGAAATAAGAATCACATGATCATTGTTTGCACTTTATATATGTGTGCATATTGTCTAATATTTTACATTGTAGATAACATGGTGCTTGGTGTGGCACAGAAGATCATGTTATCAGTTCCTTGTAAAATATAAGTAGAGGCTCACAACCAAGATGGTTTTGGACAAACCATTGGCATGGTTGTAGTGTAGCTTGGTATTGTTTTGTCTTGAACATAGAGTTACACTGGTACACTTAGGTGTATTGAGCAGGACCGACATAGAGGTGATTCAATTTAGTACTGATTACATAGTTGAATCGGACCTCGGATATTATGTTGTACATGCTCTTAATCCCGATATAATAACGGGCACATGTACTTAGTATTTATTTCTTTGATTTACCAGTGGGTGAGATTTAGATGGATTAAATCAATATGCCCGGTAAGTTGGGAAATAATATTATTTACATGGTGTGCCGTTGATTATAGAAGGAAATCGTGTCCTATATATTAGGTTGATGATGTCCCCTTGAGGAGCTCATAAGGTTCATCATGTAAACCCAGCTGGTTGACTTAGTCAACATGATGATAAGGTTGAGTGGTACTACTCGAGGAATTAGATGTTAATTAATTGATGGTCGTGAATCAATTAATCGGGACATTCGATATCTTAAACACGGGGAGATTAATGTACAAATAATATATGGAGCCCATATTGATTTATGGGGGTTGGTGAGGTAGTTCGATGATGATCCTCTAGTGGAATGGAACATCATTGATGGATCAAGTTTGTGTGGTTCCGATCCATCGGGTGGCCAAGACCCAACTCCTCCTTATGGTCCCTATCGTAGCCTAATATAATCCTTGTGAAGTCTAGATCCAAGAATGTAAAACAAAACCTAGAACCAACGGTTGGGATTAAATCCCTAGATCCGATGGTTGGATGAAACCCTAGAACCAACAGTTGTGATTAAATCCCTAGATCCGATGGTTAGGATGAAATCCTAGAATCGACGGTTGGGATTAAATCCCTAGATCCGACGGTTGGGATAAAACCCTAGATCCGACGGTTGGGATGAAACCTTAGATCCGACGGTTGGGATGAAATCCTAGATCCGACGGTTGGGATTAAACCCTAGATCCGACGGTTGGGATAAAACCCTAGATCCGACGGTGGAGATTAAATCCTTAGATCCGACGGTGGAGATTAAAGGAGGCTTAAGCCCTATTCTATAAATATATGCTTAGGGTTGGGCAGCAAGAAGGATCAAGGATCAAGGAATTGGAGTTAGGGTTTGCTTCATCCACAAGTGGGCGGCTAGGGTTCATTGGGTGGCTAGGGTTTTGGAGCAAAGCTTAGGCGGCAAGCTTCTTCCTTCAAGTTGATTGCCGGCGCCCATCCTCCTCTATCATTCCTTGGCCGGCGCTCATCATAGAGCCCTCTACCTTCTTCCTTGGCCGGCGGTTCTCCTCCCATTGGTGGCCGGTTCTCTTCCTCCTCCCCATTCTCCAAAGTGGCCGGCGGCAACACTTCTTGAAGTTGGCCGGCGCATCATCCAATAGTTCCTTGGCCGGCGGTTACACCAAGTTCCATAATTTGGTGGTCGGTTCTAGATAGGAAGGTATTTGTGGTTTCTTCTCTTTGTTCGCAGCGGACAAGGTAGAGAAGAAAGTGATCTAGAAGGCTTTTACTCGTGGAGGATCTTCGTCCACACATCGTCCACGAGAAGGATAGGACATACGGTAGAAGATCGTAAGGTATAAAGTTATTTTAACTTTATGTACAGATCTGAGCATGTTCTTATTTGTTTTGATTATGCATGTGTGTGTATGAATATATATTGTATAATCATGGACCCCGAAGACAAACACAAAAACCGGCAATCCATCCGTCGTCTCTTCCGCGGCTAACCAACTAGAAGAGTTGTGTTGCTTGAACAACTAGTTTGTTCAAGCGACCACTCAAGTTGTTAGCACGACGACGAATAGGTTGTGCTAAGGAAGCTCAACCCATCCGGATTAATTCTTTCATTAGTGAAAATTTTAATCCGGGGACATGGGAGCCAATGAGCCTCCGAAGCATCTACCTTCACATAGTATATAAATACAAGCATATACCGTCTAACCAAATGAACAACGAAAAATGCAAACATACCTGAAGTCTGCTACGCTACTCTGATCCAACCTGAACATATATCCAACATATATATAACAGGAAGAGTAAGATCAACTCACAATATACTCAAGCTATAGGTCAAGGTATCTAATGGTCTGTCCAACACATATACCAGTATCCGACATAACCGTATAACATATGCAAGAAGCATGCATGAATATGATGTACAAACAAATGCAACAAGCATAGTACAATCAAATGCAACATCACAATAATCATATATATATAGACTGCATCTATATATGTATACTAATCACAATCATCCATATATATATATACATGCATATATGTATATATATGGCAATATGCAAAAATGCCATAAGTCAGCAATGCAACATGAATGGTCATGTCGGCTAACCCTAAAGATACCACGACCCCAGTGTGGCCTCGGTGGCTCAAGCATAACAACTGTCCCAACTCAACACCAACCACTACTCTCAAGTGGCCGAGTGGGCAGTATGATCGAGTAGCATATAAGCGTAAAGAGCAAGCTACACGATGGGGGTCCCTGCTGTTGGCCACTCCGACAGTCACTACCCATGAGTGGTCGAGTGCCACAAAAGCAGGACTATGGCACGCAAATCCTGATGGCATTGCTTCGAGGCTCGTTGGCTCCCATGTCCCTGGATTAAAATTTTCACTAATGAAAACTAATCCGGATGAGATGAGTTTCCTAAGCTCAACCAATTCGTCGTTGTGCCAACGACTTGAGCGATCGCTTGAACAAACTAGTTGTTCAAGAAACCAACTCTTCTAGCTGATTAGCCGCGGAAGAGACGATGGACGGATCGCCAGTTTTTGTGTTTGTCTTTGGGGTCCATGATTATACAAATACATACAAATGTAAACTAGTATAATCAACACATACTAACATAAGGAACATAATAATAAGAACATGCAAAGATCAATAATAAAAGTTGTAAAACTTTTATACCTCTCGATCTTCTACCGTATGTCCTAACCTCCTTGTAGACTTTGTGTGGGCGAAGTTCCTCCACAAGTTGAAGCTTCCTAGATTACGTTCTTCCCTTCCTTGCTCGCTCCGAACAAAGAGAAGAACCAAACGAAAACTCCTTCTCCTATCTAGAATCGGCCACCAAGCCAAGGAACTTGATATAACCGCCGGCCAAGGAGTAGCTTCTTGAGCACCGGCCAACCTTGAAGAATAGTTGCCGCCGGCCACCAAGGAGAAAAGAAGAGGGCGCCGGCCAAGAGCTCCAAGGATAAAACCTAGCCCTTGTTTCCACCGGCCAAGGAGAAAAGGAAGAAGGGAAGAGCACCGGCCAAGGTTGAAAGGAAGAAGAGGGATAGGCGCTGGCCACACCTTAGGAAGAAGAAGGGATCTTCTCCTCTTGTTGCCGCCTACTTCTAAATCCAAACCCTAGCCGCCCAACCAAAAGCTTCCTTAGGGTTTCTTGCCGCCCAAGCTTAGGTAGGAAAAACCCTAATCTCTCAAGGAAAACTAACAACCTTTTCATTAAGTTGTTGCCGCCCACCTTAGAGCCTTATTTATAGAGTTAGGCTTAAGCCTCCTTTAATCTCCACTGTCGGATCTAGGGATTTAATCTCCACTGTCAGATCTAGGGTTTCATCCCAACCGTCGGATCTAGGGTTTCATCCCAACCATCGGATCTAGGGTTTCATCCCAACCGTCGGATATAGGGTTTCATCCCAACCGTTGGACCTAGGGTTTCATCCCAACCGTCGGAGATCTAGGGTTTCATCCCAACTGTCGGATCTAGGGTTTCATCCCAACCGTCGGATCTAGGGATTTAATCTCAACCGTCGGTTCTAGGGATTTAATCTCAACCGTCGATTCTAGAGTTTTGTTTTACATCCTTGGATCTAGAGCTTCATGAGGATTATATTAGGCTATGATAGGGACCATGAGGACGAGTTGGATCTTGGCCACCCGATGGATCGGAACCACACAAACTTGATCCATCAATGATGTTCCATTCCAGTAGAGGATCATCATTGAATTACCTCACCAACCCCCATAAATTAATATGGGCTCCATATATTATTTGTACATCCATCTCCCCGTGTTTAAGATATCGAATGTTCGTCAATTGATTGATTTACTAACCATCAATCAATTAACATCTAACTCCTCGAGAAGTACCACTCAACCTTATCATCATGTTGACTAAGTCAACCTGCAGGGTTTACATGATGAACCTTATGAGCTCCTCAAGGGGACATCATCAACCTAATATATAAGACACGGTTTTTTCCTATAATCAACGACACACCTTGTAAATAATATCATTTCCCAACTTACCGGGCATATTGATTTAATCCATTTAAATCTCACCCTTTGGTAAATCAAAGAAATAAATACTAAGTACATATGCCCGTTATTATATCGGGATTAAGAGCATGTACAACATAATATCCGAGGTCCGATTCAATTATGTAGTCAGCAATAAATTGAATCACCTCTATATCGGTCCTGCTCAATACACCTAAGTGTACTAGTGTAACTCTATGTTCAAGACAAAACAATACCAAGCTACACTACAACCATGCCAATGGTTTGTCCAAAACTATCTTGGTTGTGAGCCTCTACTTATATTCTACAAGGGACTGATAACATGATCTTCTGTGCCACACCAAGCACCATGTTATCTACAATGTAAAATATTAGATAATATTGCATAACCATAAAAATATGCAAATAATGATCATGTGATTCTTATTTCAAAATAAAGATGTTCATACAAAAGAGCTAGACTTTCAGTATACATCTCAACAATCTCCCACTTATACTAAAAGACTATGCTGTCATCACACTGCCATACATCTGATCCCCATGTCCTCCACATGCCTATCAAACGCTTTCGCTAGAAGGGCCTTAGTGAATGGATCCACCAGGTTATCCTCTGATGCAATCTTAGCAACAACTACTTCTACCTCCTTTACGATCTCTCGTATCGGGTGGTACTTGCGCTCTATGTGTTTACTCGCCTTATGGGCTCGTGGTTCCTTCGAGTTTGCCACTGCACCACTGTTATCACAATAAATTGTGATAGTTCTGGGCAAACCAGGAATCACATCCAAGTCCATCAAGAAGTTCCTGAGCCATACAGCTTCCTTGGCTGCCTCAGAGGTTGCCACATACTCAGCTTCCATGGTAGAGTTCGCCATGCATTTCTGCTTGACACTCCTCCATACTATGGCTCCACCTCCAAAAGTAAACACAAACCCCGAGGTAGACTTACTGTTATCCCTATCTGATTGGAAATCAGAATCCGTGTAACCCACAGGGACTAATTGATCTGCCCGGTAAATCAGCATATAATCCCTAGTCCTTCTCAGGTATTTCAATATATGTTTTACCACAGTCCAATGTCCCTGTCCAGGATTATTCTGATATCTGCTAACCATGCCCATGGCAAAGCAGATATCTGGTCTCGTACATAGCATAGCATACATGAGGCTTCCTAGTGCCGAAGCATAAGGAACCACCTTCATCTCCTCTATCTCCTTTGATGTTTTGGGACACATCTATTTAGATAAAGGTACTCCATGCCTAAAAGGTAGAAAACCTTTCTTGGAGTTCTGCATGCTAAAACGAGCAAGGATAGTGTCAATGTATGAAGCTTGAGATAAGCACAACATCCTTTTCTTGCGATCCCTTATTACCTTGATCCCAAGGATGTGTCCCACTTCTCCCAAGTCCTTCATATCAAACTGTTTGGACAACCATACCCTTACGTCTGATAACACTCTGATATTGTTGCCAACTAACAAAATATCATATACGTATAGTACAAGAAATATCACTACGTTTCCGTCACATCTTTTGTATACACATGGCTCATCCGGACTTTGAATAAATCCATATGACTGGATTACCTCATCAAAACGGATGTTCCAAGATCTCGAAGTTTGCTTCAATCCATAAATGGATTGATTAAGCTTACACACTAGATGTTCTTTGCCTTTAGCAATGAATCCCTCTAGTTGCTGCATATAGATGTTCTCCTCAAGACTTCCATTAAGGAAAGCTGTCTTGACATCCATCTGCCAAATCTCATAATCCATATAAGCAGCTATAGATAAGAGAATCCGGATAGACTTAAGCATAGCTACCGATGAAAAGGTCTCCTCATAATCGATACCCTCTTTCTGAGTATACCCTTTCGCAACAAGCCTAGCTTTGAAGGTCTCAACCTTCCCGTCTACTCCTCTCTTTCTCTTGTAGATCCACTTGCATCCAATGACTTTCACACCATCGGGTGGTTCTACTAGCTCCCAGACATGATTAGAATCCATAGATTCTATCTCTAAATTCATCGCTCTTTGCCAAGATACCGCATCTCTATCTTGGAGTGCCTCGTCATATGTCCAGGGATCAAGTTCATGTTTACCAGGGACTAAGTCCGAAGACTCTCCCATGAACATGAATCTCACGGGTTGTCTAACAACCCTCCCACTACGACGAGGTGCCTCCTGTGTATGCTCTATGACACGCGGTGCAGTGACTTGTGGTATTTCCTCTTGTACCGGTGGTACTGAAGTAGCGACTTCCCCTCTTAATTCCTCCAGAACAATCCTACTCGTGGGCTTATGGTTCATCACATAGTCCTCCTCTAGAAATCTGGCATTCATACTCACGATCACCTTCTGATCTCTAGGACTATAGAATAAACCACCCTTCATTCCCTTAGGGTAGCCAACAAACATGCACACTTCTGTACGAGGTTCCAACTTACCAGCATCAGCCTTCAGCACATGTGATGGACTCCCCCATATCCGAATATGTCTCAGACTAGGCTTTCGCCCAGTCCACAATTCTACGGGGGTAGAAGGCACTGATTTAGATGGAACCAAGTTCAGAATATACACTGTCGTATCCAGCGCATACCCCCAGAATGAATCTGGCAACTCATAATAACTCATCATCGATCTAACCATCTCCATTAGAGTCCTATTCCTTCGCTCCGCTACACCATTCTGCTGGGGTGTGCCAGGTGCAGACAATTGGGATTGAATCCTAGCCTCTGATAAGTAATTCCTAAACTCTCCCAAGAGGTACTCACCACAACGATCAGATCGTAGGGTCTTGATACTTTTACCTTGACGGTTCTCCACATCAGCCTTGAATTCTTTGAACCTATCAAAGCATTCAAACTTGCGGCGCATCAAGTAAATCCATCCATATCTTGAATCGTCTATAAAAGAGACGAAATATTCAAAACCACCTCTAGCCTGGATAGACATAGGACCGCACAAATCAGAATGAACCAATTCTAACACATCTTTGGCTCTATACCCCTTGGCCTTGAAAGGCCTCTTAGTCATTTTACCTTCCAAGCAAGATTCGCAGGTTGGGAGATCCTCCACCACTAATGAACCCAAAGGTCCATCAGCTATCAACCTTTGAATTCTACTCAGGTTAATATGACCAAGCCTTAGATGCCAAAGATATGTTTGGTTCATCTTCGAAGGTTCTTTTCTCTTATTGGAATTAGAAGATGAGTTATTAACTTCTATATGCATCGTGGGAGCTTTTGGTTCAAGAGTATACAAATTGCCAACCAATGTACCTGAACAGATAATCTCTCTATTTCTTTTTATAACAACTCTGTCATTAAAAGAAACAGAATATCCATCCATAAACAATTTAGAAACCGAAATCAAATTCTTTCTAAATGTAGGTACATAAAGACAATTTCTCAAAACCAAAACTTTATTTCTATCAAACGATAAATAAACGTCTCCCACTGCAATAGTCGCCACTTTTGTAGCATTGCCCATGTAGACGGTAATCTCTCCTTCAGCTAGTCGTCGGGTTTCCTGGAACCCCTGCAAAGAATTGCAGACATGATCAGTGGCTCCCGTATCTACACACCAGGTACTGGTAGATAACACCACTAAACATGTTTCAACGACTAAGCCAAAAGATATACCTTTGTTCTGCTTTAGGTTGGGAAAATCTTTCTTCCCATGTCCAATCTGCTTACAAGTGAAGCACTTGCCTTTCGACTTCTTCACTCCTCCCTGAGGTCCACCCGCCACTTTTGCTCTACCTTGTTTCTTCTTCTTCTTGCCTTTCGGCTTAGAAGTAGAAACCTTCTGAGCAACCATGGCTTCCTGCCTAGCAACCCGATTCTGGTATCCGAAAAGTTCCTTTTCCCCAGAATCATCCGCAGGCCTAGGAGGACACTCATCGACAGTTAAGACACTATCTAAATTTCTTTTCCAATCAATATTATTTGGGTACAATAAGTTTATTTCTTTTAATATCACAACAAGTGGGTTGAAAGCCATTTTGAAAATCCTAAGAATCACAATGATCAAAATATTAGATTTCAAATATTATTGATTCCTCAAAACAATAAAATTCCGAAATCAACCAACACCTCAAAACACCGAGAATATCGCAAGCCACGCAGTGTGGACGTATACGAATTCTACATTTGTAAGAGGAGATTTTACCCATTAATTTTATTATCTTGTCAACCTTACTTTTTGACAAATAAAATTAATAGTTGGTTCCTCTTTGGCCCTACAAATAAAAGCAGTGACTCCGATAGAGAGGATACTTTTAATTTGCATCTAAGTGTGCACCATTACACGATACTAAGGGAATTATTTCGGATTATGTGCCTTACCGCTGTGGAAGTACACACGCTCCTAGATAATTTCATATAACCATTATTTGACCTAGTGATCCGTAAACAAACTCATCCGATGGGGAGGAAGGCACTCAGAGCCAACGCGCAAGTTTGTTGCATCACACGTCAAATTGTAATGGAGGCCACGGGAATTAATTAAAATGTCCCTCTCCCACTTAGTAAATTGACAGTGAGGAATTTTCAAGCACACACAACATGCATATAAAACAAATTAGCAATAAATATGGAAAAAATCAGAATTTTCCCAACTATTATGGCATTGTTCTCCAATATGTGTCCCGTCGTGTCTCCACCTTGTCCGCTCCACCTTTTCCCGTGCGCAAGTCACCAAAGAGATCCGAGCCAAGATGAACTATTTTAATTTACATCCATCGATCCTATACTCCACGAAGGAGTGTACAAATAATCTAGATCGAAAGTAAACTAAAATGAGTGGCTAAACAATGTCGTATTCAATTACAAAAATTAAATACTAATTTAGCCTCATCAACCCCGAGGATTCAAATAATATACAATCACACACACATGCAATCATATACACAGATATATAGCCATAATAGTTGGATCTTATGCCTGCAACCAAAAAGTTATCCTACGCACATCCTACTATCATCCGACATATACAATATATGATAAGTGCATGAAAGTAACCGAATCCAAAACACACAAAACCGGAAACCGTGGCTCTGATACCACTTTGATGGCATTGCTCCGAGGCTCGTTGGCTCCCATGTCCCTGGATTAAAATTTTCACTAATGAAAACTAATCCAGATGGGATGAGTTTCCTAAGCTCAACCAATTCATCGTCGTGCCAATGACTTGAGTGATCACTTGAACAAACTAGTTGTTCAAGAAACCAACTCTTCTAGCCGATTAGCCGCGGAAGACACGACGGACGGATCGCCGGTTTTTGTGTTTGTCTTCGGGGTCCATGATTATACAAATACATACAAATGTAAACTAGTATAATCAACACATACTAACATAAGGAACATAATAATAAGAACATGCAAAGATCAATAATAAAAGTTGTAAAACTTTTATACCTCTCGATCTTCTACCGTATGTCCTAACCTCCTTGTAGACTTTGTGTGGGCGAAGATCCTCCACAAGTTGAAGCTTCCTAGATCACGTTCTTCCCTTCCTTGCTCGCTCCGAACAAAGAGAAGAACCAAACGAAAACTCCTTCTCCTATCTAGAACCAGCCACCAAGCCAAGGAACTTGATATAACCGTCGGCCAAGGAGTAGCTTCTTGAGCACTGGCCAACCTTGAAGAATAGTTGCCGCCGGCCACCAAGGAGAAAAGAAGAGGGCGCCGGCCAAGAGCTCCAAGGATAAAACCTAGCCCTTGTTTCCACCGGCCAAGGAGAAAAGTAAGAAGGGAAGAGCGCCGACCAAGGTTGAAAAAAAGAAGAGGGATAGACGCCGGCCACACCTTAGGAAGAAGAAGGGATCTTCTCCTCTTGTTGCCGCCTACTCCTAAATCCAAACCCTAGCCACCCAACCAAAAGCATCCTTAGGGTTTCTTGCCGCCCAAGCTTAGGTAGGCAAAACCCTAATCTCTCAAGGAAAACTAACAACCTTTTCATTAAGTTGTTGCCGCCCACCTTAGAGCCTTATTTATAGAGTTAGGCTTAAGCCTCCTTTAATCTCCACCGTCGGATCTAGGGATTTAATCTCCACCGTCGGATCTAGGGTTTCATCGCAACCGTCGTATCTAGGGTTTCTTCCCAACCGTCGGATCTAGGGTTTCATCCCAACCGTCGGATCTGGGGTTTCATCCCAACCGTCGGATCTAGGGTTTCATCCCAACCGTCGGATCTAGGGTTTCATCCTAACCGTCGGATCTAGGGTTTCATCCCAACCGTCGGATCTAGGGTTTCATCCCAACCGTCAGATCTAGGGATTTAATCTCAACCATCGGTTCTAGGGATTTAATCTCAACCGTCGGTTCTAGAGTTTTGTTTTACTTCCTTGGATCTAGAGCTTCATGAGGATTATATTAGGCTACGATAGGGACCATGAGGAGGAGTTGGATCTTGGCCACCCGATGGATCGGAACCACACAAACTTGATCCATCAATGATGTTCCATTCCACTAGAGGATCATCATTGAATTATCTCACCAACCCCCATAAATTAATATGGGCTCCATATATTATTTGTACATCCATCTCCCCGTGTTTAAGATATTGAATGTCCGTCAATTGATTAATTTACTAACCATCAATCAATTAACATCTAACTCCTCGAGTAGTACCACTCAACCTTATCATCATGTTGACTAAGTCAACCTGCAGGGTTTACATGATGAACCTTATGAGCTCCTCAAGGGGACATCATCAACCTAATATATAGGACACGGTTTCCTTTTATAATCAACGGCACACCATGTAAATAATATCATTTCCCAACTTACCGGGCATATTGATTTAATCCATCTAAATCTCACCCTTTGGTAAATCAAAGAAATAAATACTAAGTACATATGCCCGTAATTATATCGGGATTAAGAGCATGTACAACATAATATCCGAGGTCCGATTCAATTATGTAGTCAGCAATAAATTGAATCACCTCTATGTCGGTCCTGCTCAATACACCTAAGTGTACTAGTGTAACTCTATGTTCAAGACAAAACAATACCAAGCTACACTACAACCATGCCAATGGTTTGTTCAAAACCATCTTGGTTGTGAGCCTCTACTTATATTCTACAAGGGACTGATAACATGATCTTCTGTGCCACACCAAGCACCATGTTATCTACAATGTAAAATATTAGACAATATTGCATAACCATAAAAATATGAAAATAATGATCATGTGATTCTTATTTCAAAATAAAGATGTTCATACAAAAGAGCTAGGCTTTCAGTATACATCCCAACAAATCCAACTACCACCGTCTAACCACTACTCTCAAGTGGTCAAGTGGGTAGTATGATCGAGTAGCATATAAGCGTAAAAAGCAAGCTACACGATGGGGGTCCCTGCTGTTGGCCACTCCGACAGTCACTACCCATGAGTGGTCGAGTGCCACACACGTAGGACTATGGCACGCAAATCCAACTACCACCGTCTATAGTGGTAGAGTGCGGCACCACAATGCTCTGCCCTCACATCGATTACTCCTCCTATGAGTAATCGTGGAGGCAGGATGACTGGCGACACTCTCAACCACAAGGGAGACCTCGTCGCCAGCATGCATGCAAATGATATGAATGCAATGTTTCACATACATACATCCACCATAGACTCTCTATTCTACAGAAAGTCAAATTAATCAGATCAACGCACTCTCTATCCTACAGAGAGTCGTACTCAACTGATCAACGGACTCTCTATCCTGTAGAGAGTCGTACTCAATTGATCATAACTCTCTATCCAATAGAGAGTCGTACTCAACTGATCAACACACTCTCTATGCTATAGAGAGTCGTACTCGACTAATCATATCAAGCTGGGACCACCGGTCCATAGCGACACACTAATCACCCTTCACATAATCATTACACAACACATGGTTGGTAACAAGTATGCAACATATGGGTATTGGAAATAAATCCTACATTTAGGGCATTACCTATCCACGGATGACCTTTTTGCCGATTTATAACTTAGGTCATCACCCATACTAACATTTACACCCTACTAAACATCTAGGCCAATTTACATCACATCTATAACTCCTAAATCATGATAGGAAATATGTGATATCAACAATTGAGCATAAATACATCCAACGATAAGTTCAAGCATAAGATAATAAGACCAGGATCAAGGTAACATGATCATATAAGATGATCATGCATCTAAATCTGTATGCATTAAAACTACCTGACCAGGGTAGGAATTACCCACATGCTGTAATGCTTGAAATAGTAGAGCCCTCACGCCCGCAGACCTGTCTCGTATCCATGCCCTGCACATATCAAATATTATGGTTACGTGCACGCACACAATGAGGGTTCAAATCGAATCCTACATCGACTTCATATTCCGATCAACTAGATTGATCTAGTTATCTAATTAACCTAATCAATCCTCCACATTAATCCCTATCAACTATTAGACCAATTAACAAATTAATAATCTTGCTATAGATGGCACATTCTCATCCATGCACTTAAATCACAACTAACCTTGATTAATTCCTACCCGTACAACTTCTTGCCCCAATCCATATCTACTCTGTATCAAACAACCAAATTAAGGCAAGATCAATTCCAACCCTGACAATCACAAGGTACCACAACTATCACAAGATCATTACCCGATCTACAACCTTTTAAAATTAAAGTCCAAGTAACACAAAGATAAGGCACATCGATTACCTGAAGGTTGAAGGGTAACCAAAAACTGAGTGGTTAGCATCAAGCCTTAAAGCATTCTGTGTAGGTGATTAACACAGCAAATGACGGCAAAATTGTTAGCCACCGTAAGGTCAAGCTCCCCTTGATTTTCTTCGATGCAGAATTTGCCCCATCTATTACTGTCTCCCTTATTCAATAAATCACAGATTCACCCAAAGAGGAGAAAACAGGACACAACATGGAGAAGACAAAAATCAATAGCTCCTACCCCTAAACTCACGATAATCTTGGAAGAGGACCACACTCACAGCCGAATCACAACCGGCAATTTCCCTCTCACAGCCGCATACAACCCGATAACACCATAGGTCAATGCAATCCCTTACCTCAAACTCGATCCACCATTCGGTGCACACTGCCCCGACCTCCTTGAACCCGCAAGGTAGTATCTACCAGTACACGGTAGCCACCCACAGTTCCAACTCAATGACAGGGCACCCAACCACGATAAATCACACACAAAATCGAAATGGACTGGAAGGAAAGAGAAATCAGGATATTTACCATCACTTGGGATCCACCGACGATATTTCTCCCCTAATTTCACTGTTCGTCGGAAGATAACCACTACTGCTGCTGCCCTAGCTTCGACAGAAATCGCGAAGGGCAACTTCCGATCAATACACGGTGAAGCTGCTGTTGAGTCCGTAGGCTCCGATGAGGGCACGGAGAAGCTGCCGCTTGCAAAGGAAAAGAGGCGGCTGCTGCTGACAGATCGGACGCAAGAACTGATTGCAGCAGAGATCGAGCTCATTGATGGCCAACCATCGGGGGTCTTCTGCTCAAGGTGACCTCCGGTGACCAAGGACGACCGCGTGACGGCAGGCAACAGAGGGAACCGCATCGATCGTTGTCGTTGCGACGACGATGCAGTGAGGCACTCGATCGGGAGAAGTGAAAGAGCGGCCGGTGCTTGAGCGACGGCGGTGAAGAGGAGAAGGAAATTGACTGGATCGGGTGGAGATCGACCCCGGCGACAGTAGCTCTCTCGCGGCGGTGGCGAGTGGCGCGGCGAGCGGCGAGAAGCAGAGAGATTGCGACTGGGAATAAAGGATGCGGCTGCGACTGCTCGAGCATGGCGCCGACCGGATTGGGAGAAGGATGGTGGAGCGACCGACGCTCGTATGGGTTCAGGAGAGGGAACAACGACGAAAAGAGGAGGAGCTCGCGCATCGAAGGCGAAGAGGCGATCAAGAGAGGGAAGAAACCGAAGGAAAGGAATCGACGAGCGTGCAGTGAGAAAACGGAAGAAAGTAGAGTTAAGGCAAAAGCGGATCGGGTAAGAAAAATCTAGGTCGGGTCTTTACCCTATGAAACCAAATCTAGACTTTATTAACCTCTATCCATTAAAACCTAGATTAGGTTTTAATTAAAATCCTAACTTTGAATGATTTTTTTTTCGCCGTACCTTACATTCTTCCCCACTTAATAAAAATTTGGTCCCCAAATTTCGTACTAACATATAAAAATTTACTTCAAACATGTTTCCGAAAGGACCACATACATTCTTCAAGTGAACAAATGAGGGTATCGAGCTCGGATAGTTTTGTCCAACCATTGTCGCTCCTTGCGACCCAGGCTCCACCCTGAAATCTCCTCGTAAGTCATATTAGACTGAGGTAGAATCAGAATCTCTTTCAGAACATGGTCAGATCGTGGTGCGTATTTCCC
The DNA here is from genome assembly GCA_025175895.1 of Wurfbainia villosa. Taxonomy (NCBI): domain Eukaryota; kingdom Viridiplantae; phylum Streptophyta; class Magnoliopsida; order Zingiberales; family Zingiberaceae; genus Wurfbainia; species Wurfbainia villosa. Next base: position 6,847,327 of record CM045987.1, read on the forward strand.
CAGCATAGAAACATGAAATACATTGTGAACACCGGCAAATGTCGGAGGTAAAGTCAACCGATAAGCTACACCTCCATAATCCACGACACAAGATCTGAATAGATCCTCCAATGTCTAAATGATACACTCAGACTGTTCATCTATCTGCGGATGAAACATTGCATTAAGCCGAAGCTCTGTGCCTATAGTCTAGTACAGACTCTGCCAAAAATCGCGAGGTAAATCGCGAATCTCTATCCGATATGGTACTTAAAAGTACCCCACACAATCTGATAATCTTTTGGTAATACAACGCTGCTGAATGGTCCAACGAGTACGACCTACGAATAGGAAGGAAATGAGCTGATTTGGTCAGTCGATCCACAATCACCCAAATCACATCACGTCCTTTACGGGTTCTAGGCAATCACGTAACGCAATCAATCGTGATATGCTCCCACTTCCATTCTGGAATCGGAATTTTTTATAGCAATCCAGTGAGTTTCTGATGTTCAGCCTTCACCTACTGGCATACTAAACATCGAGCAGCAAAATCTGCTATAACTCTTTTTATACCATTCCACCAGTATAAACGTTTCAACTCTCGGTACATCTGAGTACCACCAGGATGCATAGCAAATCCCAAATAAGGTGCCTTCGGTAGCAACTCTATCTTAAGTGGATGTGTGTCCAAAACACATATCCATATTAGAGGCGAAAAATTATCTTCTCACAAGAGAAGTCAATCTAACGTCCAAAATCCACTCCACCACACACTCTGTAAATGTATGGGAGACTATAGCGCCCAATCTCGCAAGTTGCAACTGTTCGCATTTCAGCAACTCTATAGTAGCTACTCAGTAGCTAGTCACAACTCCATGAGCACTTACGTTCCATACATCCATAAATCCAGATAATAACTACTGAAGCCACGTCATGTATATGACAGCCTATTTCGTAGTTTCTTAACTGACGTAAGCATAAGATACACCTCATGCAACTGTATTCGATTCGCTCCGATCCCTGAAACGATACATTTGAGTACAACATCCTTTTATCCACTCCAGAAGGATTAACTAATACTCGTGTAAAAGTTAACCACCGTCTAGGTCTTGTAAACTGATTTCACCAACTTTCGACTAAACGATTACCATCATCACCCTTGTCAAACAAGTCAGTGATATGCTAATGCTCAAAAGCATCCTATCTATATTCGTAGGAATAACCAAATCATACAAGGCAAACCACCATCTACGGTGGCCGAGTGCGCAACTCCAACTACCAAAATCAATAGTGGCTAAGTTACGTAACTCCAACAACCACAAACTGATTCAATCATGTCCCAAATACACGATTTTCTCAAATCCATAGACGACTAAATCATTAATTAGTCTAACAACTTAATCACAACTCATAAAATTCATACCAAGTATGAAATTGTCGTCTCTACACACCTGCATCCCCTTTACTCTAAGCTGATGATATATATTAATTATCACAATGACACTGATAATTGTATGACACCATGTCACTACAATATCAACACTCCAGTCGCAATCCCACCCTAGAGTATACACAGGTGTCCTTAACTGATCTAAATAGATCATCTATCCACAACGAAGGATAATTTCTTTCAACAACTATTCATTCCATCATCGATAATCAACGCATAATCTCGAAGGTTCATCTCTCTTTTAACAAGAGTTCTGGATTCTGCTCAAGGAGAAATACTGGGACAGATAACTATCCCCTCCAACCTCTCCTATAATCACAACTTTCATTCTTCTAATTCCCATAGTGATTAGTAACACTTACACCAACAAAATTATCCCTTGTATGAGGTATTCAATATTGACAATATCTTCGAAATTACTGTGATCGCCTACTCCACTTGCCTATGCAGCATGAAGGGTTGGTTTCATTGATCCGTGAGAGGAAACTTCGCTTCCTACTTCACCTTGGTCGTTTGTTCATGGCGATCCCATCGATGTCCCCGGAATAAAAAAATTTAATCCTAGACCAAAGGGATTGCCCAAACAACCAAGTCATCGTCATGCTATTCATTTAGAGAGGTCATGTAACGCCCGTAAAATTTCTAGCAATTTTACGAGAATTTTGGCTTTATGATGATAGGCTTTATGTGGGGTTTTTGGGAAAAATAAAAGAAAATAAGCCAAAAAGAAAAAAAAGATGCAAAGCCTAGGAATTGAACCCCAAACCTCTAGAGATAGCCAAGCCCTATAGATGCACGCACTAACCATAAGCCCAATAGAATTATATCATTAGAGGAAGAGGGGAATTTATAGATAAGTAGATAAGTGGAAGAAGGGTAAGTGAAGAGGCATGACAAAGAAAAGAGAAACTTCTCTTCCTCCCTTTATAAAGAAGAAGGAAGTTTCCTTTTTGCCATTTTCTTCCTCTCCTCTTCATCCTCACCGAAACCAACCCCCCCTTCTTCTTCCTTTGGCCGAGACCCCCCTTCAAGCTAGGAGAAAGCTAGGTGACTCCCATTAGGTCATCTCTCAAGCAAAGCGAAGGATGTAAGTTTCCCCTCACCTGCAGTGTATTAGTTTCGTAAGTTAAATTTCATGTAAGAACGATGAAGTTGTAGCCCTTGTAGGTTTCGGCCAATCAAGTTTTCTTGGGCTAAGATTCATGAAAATGTTTCTAGGGAACTTCTATAGGTTGTATGCTCACTATAGGACCCTTTTTGGGGACAAAAATTCCAACTTGGTGCCCCTATAGGTTTCGGCCACCAAGGCCTTTTAGGGTTAGGGTTTTTATGACAACTCCCTCTTATGAGGTTAGGCCATGATAATGCTTATGAATGAATTTTAGGGGACAAAACCTAAGCTTGAGCCCATTCCATGTTTCGGCCAACCCATATAATTAGGGTTAGGGTTGCATGAAAATGTTCCTAATGACACTAGGGTAAGTAATAATGCTGATGAATGAACTTTAGGGGACAAAAGTCCAAGGATCTAACCTTACAAGATTCGGCCAACCTATGAAAGTAGGGTTAGGGTTGCATGAAAATATCTCTAATGATACTATGATTAGTTATAAGGCTTCATGAGTGAACTTTAGGGGACAAAACCCAAGCTCAAGCCCCTTACAAGATTACCCAAGGTTTTAGGGTTAGGGTTTCATGAAAACACCCCACATGTAGTTGTGCTAAGGGTATGGTTTTTGTTTGTTTATATGTCATGAACTATGCTTGTGTGATGTATATGGTTATGATTCAATGCAATATGAAATAAGATTAGGTGATGAACAAGTTTATGATATAGTATGCCATGAAACATACCTAGATGTGGATCATGTTTTGTGATTGAATATGCCATGATTATGCCTAGGAAATAGGCTTCATGTTATGATGTAATGTGCCATGAAATAGGCTTAGGTGATGAACATGTTTTTATGATTTAATATGCCTTGAATATGCTTAGGAAACATGCTACATGTTGATGATGTAATGTGCCATGAAATATGCTTAGGTGATGAACATGTTTTTGTGATTTAATATGCCATGAATATGTCAAGGAAATATGCTTCATGTTTATGATGTAATGTGCCATGAAATATGCTTGTATGATGAACATGTTTATACTTTAGGACCCCTTGAGGGTACTCTTATGTTATGAATGCATGTGTCCTCATGATAAGATGGAGATGCTTCCCTTTCAAGTAGGGACCAAGAGCTCTCCTTATGACAAGATGGAGATGCTTCCCTTTCAAGTAGGGATCAAGAGCTCTCCTTAAGATAAGATAAAATGGAGATGCTTCCCTTTCAAGTAGGGATCAAGAGCTCTCCTTATGATAAGATAAGGTTAAGATGCTTTCCTTTTTATGTTGGGGATCAAGAGCATTCTTTATATTATGACAAGAAAAGAAAGGAATTAAGTATTTAATTTTGCAAGAGGTTAAGTACCCAGGCCAGTGGTCGTTAATCAAATCCATAGGGACATAAGAAGATGTAAGAGGTCTTGCCACTGGTAAGGCGTAGAGGTCTTGCTCTAGTAGGACTGGTGGCTCGCTACCCACCTACTAGGGAACGCAGCATTATGTGGTACTTAACACAGGGCCCCCACAAGTTATGATGATTTTGAAGTATCTATAAGTATATGTTTTGAGGAAAGACTTTTATGTTTATTGTGTATGCTCATGTTAAATACTCTGAATGCTTGCAAACCGTGTTCTTTATGCATGCTAGATGTTATGAAGTTATGATGATTTTGAAGTATCTATAAGTATATGTTTTGAAAAGGAAAGACCTTTATGTTTATTGTGTATGCTCATGTTAAATACTCTGAATGCTTGCAAACCGTGTTCTTTATGCATGCTAGATGTTATGAAGTTATGATGATTTTGAAGTATCTATAAGTATATGTTTTGAAAAGGAAAGACTTTTATGATTATTGTGTATGCTCATGTTAAATACTCTGAATGCTTGCAAACTATGTTCTTCATGCATGCTAGATGTTATGAAGTTATGATGTTTAGAGTTAAGTTTAATAACGTTGCGACTATGTACTTCATGCTAGTTTAGAATTTATGATGTGGTGAATGTTACGGGTAAGATTATGAATACTTGCGATTATGTTCTTTCTACAAGTTTAGGATTTATGTTATTACAAATGTTTATGTCCAAGTTAAACAAATGCTTATGATTATGTCTTTTATGCATGATTGGATTTCCCTGATGAATGGTCATGGTTAAGTTGAAGAATGTTTGTGCCTATGTACTTTATGTAGGTTTAAGATGTAGGATGTTACGGATGCTTAGGTTAGGAATGCTTATTGTTAAGTTTTAAGCGCTCTGAATATGTCTTTCTGCATGCTTAGTTTTATGTAGTTATAACGCTTATGTTCAAATTATGCCTGCTTAGATTAATTATGCTTAAGCGGCTTATGAATAATTCTATGCCATGCTTAGTTTTTTTTATTACATGGATATGTTGTTGATTAGTGTTGCTATGAAATACTTAGGTCCTTTATGCTAGTATGCTCATGTTCTAATTGCTTGATGAAGTTGTGGCTTTTGTGGGTAGGTAAGGATCTTACTAAGCTATATGCTTATAGTTCATGTTGTCCATATACTGCAGATAAAGGAAGTCTGCGCTAGAGGAAGTAGCAGGAGGGGCCAAGTGTGTGTGATAGTGGCATGGTGGAAGAAGACCCTATACTATCTGTATTTATATGCTCTAAGAACAACTTAAGACATTGCTTCCGCTTATAAGACTTGTGTTTAATGAGTATCCTCTACTTAAGAAGGTTGGAAATGTTAGAACTCATGAACGAATCTTTATGTATGCATGTTATGAAAGATATGTTAACATGCTAACGATGAATATGATATGTGATGCATGTGCAAAAGAAGGTTTAAGTTATGATGACCTGTTAAAGTACGTAGGTTGTGAGAGGATCCATATGTAGTATGTTTTTTAAAAAAAAGAATATGATGGGCATAGAGAAGATAAGATAAGTGGGCGTTACACGTATCGAGCGGGTTCACCTTTCCACTATCACACATCAAGCCTCCATCCTGCTATTTCCAAGTAAGTAATTTTATGCATGCTTAAGTTTCCTTTATGATAAAGAATGTTTTCTATCTAGAATGAAATAATACCTTATCATGCTTCAGTAGAATGGACTCACACTTGAGATTTAGATAGAAATAATATCTCATCCTGTTTAGTATAATAGAATCCTAGTTGTGACCTAGATAGTATACGACCAAGCTTTGCGATAGAAACATGACTCTAACCTAGAAATATCCTAGAAAGGACACCTTACCTTGTTTATGATATGGGATGTTAGATGCGTATAGGAATAGAAATTATAATAACACCTTAATTAAATTATTTATTTATCACTTAGATAACATGAATGGGAGCGTAGTGCTAGAGGGAATGAATCGGCACCCCACGGTTGATGCATGTGGTTACCGAGCTCTGTCGGTCGCAGAACAAATGGTTATCAATGCTCTCACGAATCAACAAGGGAACCTAGCACCACGCCGGGGATGCGAGCGTAACTCCCAACACGACCACTATGGTGCAAACAGCTAATCAACGCCGCCCGAGTCCGAAAGCCTATCGATTGAAGGTAGCGGTGAAACCGAAAGTTTCACATCGTGTCGGAACCATGGGATGCCCAAGCTTGGTTCAAAATAGTTGAGAGCATCGTGGAGCTGCTGGATTGGCCCGAGCACGAAAAGATAAAATGTGCCTCGTTCTGTCTTTCCGGAGATGCAAGGATGTGGTGGGAGAGAGTCAAAGCAAAGAGACAAGTAAATCAAATGAGGTGGACAGATTTGAAGTTCTTGAGGAGTTCTTTCAGAGGCGGATCACAAATAAGCACTACGATGAGTTCCTCGAGTTCCGACAAGCGATCTATCGATTAGTGAAGCTATGAAAGGTTCAATCGGACCGCGTCTCGCCGAGTTAGTCGGTCGAAAGGAGAGGATCAGACTCCTGCTGAAAATGTTGCGACCGGAGATAGCCCTGAATGTGGCCGGCGGAGTCAATCGACCCCAGACCGCCGAAGAGCTATTGGTAGTGCCACAGTCACGAGCACTACGAACAACATCGATCAATGAGTAAGGCACGGCCAGGAGGCCAAATCTCGAATACTAGCTGGAAGAGAGCGCAGTGGCAAGAAGAGTGGAATGGCCCAAGAAGGGCCCGAAAGCAAACAAGGGTTTCTGGTGTCCCACGTGTGGGAAGAAGCATCCGAGGAATGTCGTCGAGGCACGAGGAAGTGTTACAAGCTGTGGAAGGAGGGCACATAGCACAGGAATTGCCCTACGAGTTGAGCACCACCACAGATATGTCCGATGCAGGAGCTCCTCCACAGCTTCACCAGATCACGAGCTACGATAGAGGGTCCCGGATAAGTCAAGGGAGACTGGAAGCCCCGCCAGTTGGGACAAATGCCAGGGTGTTCTCCCTCACCGGAGAAGATGTGGCGAGTGCCTCGACGGTTGTCACAGGTCAGCTAATTATTTCCAGTCAATACGCTACCATCTTGTTTGACACCGGGGCAACACATTCATTCATCGCTACGCCTTTCATAAGAAAGATAGATAGGCATCCCCAAGCTTTGGACTATAAATTTTTAACAAGCGTTACCTTGGAGAAGTGATGCCATCCACCCATGTTCTGCGCGCACCAATTAGACTTCAGACGAGAGCTCTATTGTGACCTAATAGTCCTAGATGTGTGGGACTATGACGTTATATTGGGCATGGATTTTCTGCACAAGTACGGCGCTTCAATTGAGTGCCGTAAACGGAGGGTAATCTTAGCCGAGCGAGGTTTCATTTGAATTTATAGAGTCGAAGGAAGGAACAAAGAAGTTCTTATCGGCGCTAAAGGCACGAAAAATGTTAGAAGACGCGGATGCTGCCGGATTTCTACGCACATGTGGTGGATACCATATCATCGAAGAACCAGGAAAATAGAAGATGTCAGTGGTATGTGACCATCGGAGGTGTTCCCTAATGACCTACGGATTGCCCACGATAGAAATTGAGTTGAGATCGAATTGATTCCGAAACTAATCCGATCTCCAAGGCACCTTCGTATGGCGCCAATCGAGTTGAAAGAACTTGAAGCGACTACGGGAGTTACTTGGCGGATTTATCCAGTCGATCCAATCCCCATGGGAGCTCGATCTTTGTTCATAAAGAAAAGAGATGGGTCCATGCGAATGTGTATAGACTACCGGGCACTGAACAACGTGACCATCAAGAATAGGTACCCCCTTCCCAGGATCGACGACCTATTCGACCGGTGAGAAGGAGCTCTTGTCTTTTCAAAGATCGATCTCGGTCCGGCTATCATCAAGTAAAAGTGAAGCCGAGCGATATTAGAAGGCGACCTTCGGACAAGATCACGGACATTATGAGTTTGTAGTTATGCCCTTTGGCGTAACCAATGCTCTATGTTCATGGACTGATGAATCAGTATTCTCGGCCTTCCTCGACAAATTTGTAATCGTCTTCATCGACGATATTCTTATCTACTCGAGGCAGAAGAGCATCTTGAACATCGAAGACGATTACTGATTCTTCTTGAAAGAGCAACTATATGCCAAGTTCTCCAAATGCGAGTTCTGGCTCGATCAAGTGTCATTCTTGGGTTATGTCATCTCTAAAGAGGGAATCATGGTAGACCCAATGAAGATTGAGGCTGTAAGGAACTGGAATAGGCTAAGGAATGCGAGTGAAATCAGAAGTTTCCTCGGGCTAGCAGGCTATTACAGGAAGTTTGTAGAGAACTTCTCTAGAATTGCAGCCCCTATGACAGCCCTCACCAGAAAGGACAAGCAATACAAATGGACTGAGGACTGTGAGAGGAGTTTCTGAAGGCCCAAGAGGAGACCATTTTGACTCTCCCTGAAAATAATGAAAGCTTCGATATGTATAGTGACGCCTCCAAACTGGGGCTCGGAGTTGTACTCATGCAAAATGGCAAGGTCATCGCTTACGCCTCTAGACAGCTCAAAGAGCACGAAATAAACTATCCTACCCATGACTTAGAACTGGTGACCGTGGTATTTGCTCTAAAAATATGGAGACACTACTTATACGGGGCACGGTGCAGGATTTATACTGACCATCAGAGTCTGAGATATTTCTTCACCCAGAAAGACCTAAACATGAGGCAACGCAGATGGCTTGAGCTAGTCAAAGATTATGATTGTGAGATATTCTATCACCGGGAAAGGCCAACAAGGTGGCGGATGCTTAGCGAAAGCCCTTTGCGCTTTGATGTCCTTATCAATGCTATCTCAACCCGAAAGGAAATAATGAATTACGGATAGAGATTATTTACAGGCAACTTTCCACCATGACTATACGCAGTATAAAGGGAAAGCAAGATGGTGATTGGACATCCGTAAGATCAAACAAGAAATCTTGGAGGAAGGGATAATGGATTCCGCATTTCCAAGCGGCGGACTATTATACCTCAGGGACCGACTATGTATTGGACGATCGAATTACAAGAAGATACTCGAGGAATCCCATGGAACACCTTATACCATGCACCTTGGATCTGATAAAATGTATCAGGACTTAAGGGATAAATTTTGGTGGTCCGACATGAAAAGGGAGGTGGCTCAGTACGTCAACACTGTCGACTGCGGAAGGTGAAGGCGGAACACGAAACACAGGGGATTACCTGCGTAGATACGATTCAGTGGAAATGGGAAGAACTATCTATGGATTTCATCTCGGGATTACCCAGAACAACAAATGGTTACGATGCTATATGGGTAATCATAGACCGGTTGACGAAGTCTGCCCATTTCCTGGCAATTAAGATGACCTATTCGATCGAGCAGCTAGCTCAATTATATGTCAAGGAAATTATCAAATTACATGGAGTGCCTAAGGCTATTATTTCTGACCGTGATGGCCGTTTTACCTCCCATTTTTGGGAATGTGTTCAGAAGGCTCTTGGCACTAAGTTGAGATTCAAGATGCGTTTTATCCTCGTAATGACGGCCGACGGAAAAGAGTGAACCAGTCTTTGGAAGATATGCTTGGGCTTGTGCTCTAGACTTTAAGGGGAGCTGGTGTCGATATTTGTGCCTGGCAGAATTTGCTTACAACAACAGTTACCAGGCTACCATTGGAATGGCACCCTATGAAGCTCTATACGGGAGAAGATGCAGGTCTCCTATCTGTTGGTACGAGGGTGGTGAAAGGAGGGAAATGGGTCTTCAGGCCGATATTATTGACAATACCACCCGCGCTATACAGACTATCCGTCAGAGAATCGAAGCTGCTCAGAGCCGACAAAAGAGCTATGCGGATATGCGGCGTAGACCGTTAGAATTCGAAGTCGGGGACCTGGTATTCCTCAAAGTGACCCCTATGAAGGGAGTGATGAGATTCGGAAGGAAGGGTAAACTGAATCCACGCTACGTGGGACCGTATCCGATATCGCAGAGGGTGGGCAAGGTAGCGTGATGGTGGAGCCTCAAGAGATGTCGGCTATACACTCCATGTCTCTATGCTCAAGAAATGCGTATCCAGTGCGGACCAAGTGATCGAGCCACAAACAGTACACGTTCATGAGGACCTGAGTGTTGAAAGTCGGCCTATCCAAATATTAGACCGAGATGTCAAAAGGCTAAGGAACAAAGAGGTGCCCTTAGTAAAGGTCCTGTGGCAGAATTCGCAATATGAGGAAGCTACCTGGGAACGAGAGGAGGACATGAGGCAGAAGTACCCAGAATTGTTTTAAGTTTCGAGGACGAAACTTTTACAAGGTATGAGGGATTGTAACGCCCGTAAAATTTCTAGCAATTTTACGAGAATTTTGGCTTTATGATGATAGGCTTTATGTGGGGTTTTTGGGAAAAATAAAAGAAAATAAGCCAAAAGAAAAAAAGATGCAAAGCCTAGGAATTGAACCCCAAACCTCTAGAGATAGCCAAGCCCTATAGATGCACCCACTAACCATAAGCCCAATAGAATTATATCATTAGAGGAAGAGGGGAATTTATAGATAAGTGGAAGAAGGGTAAGTGAAGAGGCATGACAAAGAAAAGAGAAACTTCTCTTCCTCCCTTTATAAAGAAGAAGGAAGTTTCCTTTTTGCCATTTTCTTCCTCTCCTCTTCATCCTCACCGAAACCAACCCCCCCTTCTTCTTCCTTTGGCTGAGACCCCCCTTCAAGCTAGGAGAAAGCTAGGTGACTCCCATTAGGTCATCTCTCAAGCAAAGCGAAGGATGTAAGTTTCCCCTCACCTGTAGTGTATTAGTTTCGTAAGTTAAATTTCATGTAAGAACGATGAAGTTGTAGCCCTTGTAGGTTTCGGCCAATCAAGTTTTCTTGGGCTAAGATTCATGAAAATGTTTCTAGGGAACTTCTATAGGTTGTATGCTCACTATAGGACCCTTTTTGGGGACAAAAATTCCAACTTGGTGCCCCTATAGGTTTGACCACCAAGGCCTTTTAGGGTTAGGGTTTTTATGACAACTCCCTCTTATGAGGTTAGGCAATGATAATGCTTATGAATGAATTTTAGGGGACAAAACCTAAGCTTGAGCCCATTCCATGTTTCGGCCAACCCATATAATTAGGGTTAGGGTTGCATGAAAATGTTCCTAATGACACTAGGGTAAGTAATAATGCTGATGAATGAACTTTAGGGGACAAAAGTCCAAGGATCTAACCTTACAAGATTCGGCCAACCTATGAAAGTAGGGTTAGGGTTGCATGAAAATATCTCTAATGATACTATGATTAGTTATAAGGCTTCATGAGTGAACTTTAGGGGACAAAACCCAAGCTCAAGCCCCTTACAAGATTCGGCCAACCCAAGGTTTTAGGGTTAGGGTTTCATGAAAACACCCCCCCCCACATGTAGTTGTGCTAAGGGTATGGTTTTTGTTTGTTTATATGTCATGAACTATGCTTGTGTGATGTATATGGTTATGATTCAATGCAATATGAAATAAGATTAGGTGATGAACAAGTTTATGATATAGTATGCCATGAAACATACCTAGATGTGGATCATGTTTTGTGATTGAATATGCCATGATTATGCCTAGGAAATAGGCTTCATGTTATGATGTAATGTGCCATGAAATAGGCTTAGGTGATGAACATGTTTTTATGATTTAATATGCCTTGAATATGCTTAGGAAACATGCTACATGTTGATGATGTAATGTGCCATGAAATATGCTTAGGTGATGAACATGTTTTTGTGATTTAATATGCCATGAATATGTCAAGGAAATATGCTTCATGTTTATGATGTAATGTGCCACGAAATATGCTTGTATGATGAACATGTTTATACTTTAGGACCCCTTTAGGGTACTCTTATGTTATGAATGCATGTGTCCTCATGATAAGATGGAGATGCTTCCCTTTCAAGTAGGGACCAAGAGCTCTCCTTATGACAAGATGGAGATGCTTCCCTTTCAAGTAGGGATCAAGAGCTCTCCTTAAGATAAGATAAAATGGAGATGCTTCCCTTTCAAGTAGGCATCAAGAGCTCTCCTTATGATAAGATAAGGTTAAGATGCTTTCCTTTTTATGTTGGGGATCAAGAGCATTCTTTATATTATGACAAGAAAAGAAAGGAATTAAGTATTTTACTTTGCAAGAGGTTAAGTACCCGACCCGTCAGGTGGTCGTTAATCAAATCCATAGGGACATAAGAAGACGTAAGAGGTCTTGCCCTGGTAAGACGTAAGAGGTCTTGCTCTAGTAGGACTGGTGGCTCGCTACCCCAGCCTACTAGGGAACGCGCATTATGTGGTACTTAACCTGGGGCTCCCCAAACAAGTTATAATGATTTTGAAGTATCTATAAGTATATGTTTTGAAAAGGAAAGACTTTTATGTTTATTGTGTATGCTCATGTTAAATACTCTGAATGCTTGCAAACCGTGTTCTTTATGCATGCTAGATGTTATGAAGTTATGATGATTTTGAAGTATCTATAAGTATATGTTTTGAAAAGGAAAGACCTTTATGTTTATTGTGTATGCTCATGTTAAATACTCTGAATGCTTGCAAACCGTGTTCTTTATGCATGCTAGATGTTATGAAGTTATGATGATTTTGAAGTATCTATAAGTATATGTTTTGAAAAGGAAAGACTTTTATGATTATTGTGTATGCTCATGTTAAATACTCTGAATGCTTGCAAACTATGTTCTTCATGCATGCTAGATGTTATGAAGTTATGATGTTTAGAGTTAAGTTTAAGAACGTTGCGACTATGTACTTCATGCTAGTTTAGAATTTATGATGTGGTGAATGTTACGGGTAAGATTATGAATACTTGCGATTATGTTCTTTCTACAAGTTTAGGATTTATGTTATTACAAATATTTATGTCCAAGTTAAACAAATGCTTATGATTATGTCTTTTATGCATGATTGGATTTCCCTGATGAATGGTCATGGTTAAGTTGAAGAATGTTTGTGCCTATGTACTTTATGTAGGTTTAAGATGTAGGATGTTACGGATGCTTAGGTTAGGAATGCTTATTGTTAAGTTTTAAAACGCTATGAATATGTATTTCCTGCATGCTTAGTTTTATGTAGTTATAACACTTATGTTCAAATTATGCCCTGCTTAGATTAATTATGCTTAACTGGCTTATGAATAATTCTATGCCATGCTTAGTTTTTTTTATTACATGGATATGTTGTTGATTAGTGTTGCTATGAAATACTTAGGTCCTTTATGCTAGTATGCTCATGTTCTAATTGCTTGATGAAGTTGTGGCTTTTGTGAGTAGGCAAGGATCTTACTAAGCTATATGCTTATAGTTCATGTTGTCCATATACTGCAGATAAAGGAAGTCTGCGCTAGAGGAAGTAGCAGGAGGGGCCAAGTGTGTGTGATAGTGGCATGGTGGAAGAAGACCCTATACTATCTGCTTGTATTTATATGCTCTAAGAACAACTTAAGACATTGCTTCCGCTTATAAGACTTGTGTTTAATGAGTATCCTCTACTTAAGAAGGTTGGAAATGTTAGAACTCATGAACGAATCTTTATGTATGCATGTTATGAAAGATATGTTAACATGCTAACGATGAAAATGATATGTGATGCATGTGCAAAAGAAGGTTTAAGTTATGATGACCTGTTAAAGTACGTAGGTTGTGAGAGGATCCATATGTAGTATGTTTTAAAAAAAAAAAAGGAGTAACAGTAGCGCCGCCCTGAGAGCAGATAAGGGCGGGCGTTACAGGTCACTTGAACAAACTCGTTGTTCAAGCGACCAACCTCTATTCTATAAGTAGCCACGGAATAGACGATGTCTGGATTGCCGGCTTTTGTGTTTATGCTTGGGATCTAAGTATTATTTAGCAATATACAGATTTATATCATGCTCATAGTTGAAAAACAAAAACAAGCAAACAACAAAAGAGAATAGAGAATAGATATACCTCTCGATCTTCTAATGTATGACCTTCCTCCTTTCGGACGTCGTGTGGGCGACGATCTACCAAAAGTCGAAGCTCCAAGATCACAAATCTTCCTTCCTTGCTCTTCCAAAGCAAGAGGAATAATAGAAACAAGGTTCTTCTCCTTCCTAAAACCAACCAACAAGGAGCAAAGAAAATCCTTGCCGCCGGCCAACAAGGAGAAGGAGATGATAATGGAAATCAACCAAGACACCAAGGGAAACCCCTAAGTCTTGTTTCCACCACTCAAAAAGAAGGAGAAGAGAGGTTTGGACGCTGGAAAATAGCTGGAAAAAGCTGGGAAAACAAGCTGGACGCCGGCCACCTTGAAGGAAGAAGAAGAAAGGAATTGCCTTCCTTATTTGGTGCCGCCACCTCTTCCAAAACCCTAACCCTAGATTTGCCACCAACTCCAAAACCTTAGCCTCTCTTGATTCTTCTTTCACGCGAACCCCTCAAGCTCCTTTTATAGAGTTAGGGATAAGCCTCCTTTTAATCTTTACCATTGGTTCTAGGGATTTAATCTCAACCGTCAGATCTAGAGATTTAATCTCAACCATCGGATCTTAGAGTTTTGTTTCTATCCATTGGATCTAAGCTTCATGAGGTGTTAATAGGCTACATTAGGGACCATGAGGAGGAGTTGGATCTTGGCCACCCATGGATCAAGCCCACATAAAGTCCGATCCATTAATGATAATCCAATCCACTAAAAGATTATCATTGAACTACCTCACCAACCCTCATATGATAATATGGGCTCAATATATTATTTGTACATTTTCTCCCCATGTTTAAGATCTCGAATGTCCGTCGATTAATTAATTTACTGACTATTAATTAATCAACATCTAACTCCATGAGTAGTACCAATCAACCTTTTCATCATCCCGGACCAAGTCCACCTGCAGGGTTTACATGATGAACCATATGAGCTCCTCAAGGGGACATCATCATCCTAATATATAGGACACGGTTTCCTCCTATAATCAACGGCGCACCATATAAATAATATCATCTCCAAACTTACCGAGCCTATTGATTTAATCTATAAATCTCATCCATTGGTAAATCAAAGAGATGAGTACTAAGTATATGTGCCCGTTATTATATCGGGATTAAGAGTATGTACAATATAATATCTGAGGCCCGATTCGATTATGTAGTCAGCAATAAATCGAATCACCTCTAAGTCGGTCCTGCTCAATACACACAAAGTGTCACGCCCCGGGGGACTCCCCGCCGGACGAAAATTCGACAGCATCTCCCCTGTACTGGTGACAATACCAAACTTATATACAAGTCCTACACGGCCACTATACATCGGTCAACACGACCGGAATCCAAACAACACACGCAGGTAATAAGGCCTCAGGCCAACAATCAAAATAAATAAATGAAGTCTATCACATCTAGACTTACCCCTTCTTCCATCTGAGCAGGAACATACAACCAAACTAATTGAATAGTCCATAAGGACACCACAATTATTCCCAAACTTCCACAAGTACATAACCAAAACATCAAGACCTAAATATATCTTCTATACCAAATCCAAAACCATAAGACCAATAAAACCTATCCATTTCAACGAGGGGGGATTGGTAGCTGGACTCTCCTGGCAGTTTCAACCTGAAACAGATGTAAAGCAACGGGGAAAGTTCAAAGAACTTAGCAGATACTAGTCGATATGCATAGCAAGATATAGCTAACAATATTAATCATGCCAGTACAGTCTCATATATATGGTAAGCAAGAAATAAATGCAAAAGGACTGTACTCACCAGAATCTCCTACCCTGATATAGGAGCATGTGCCCTACTATAAGAGATAAAGTCATCACCATATATGAATATGATTCCTGTATGCATGACAATCATATGCAACATCCAAGGCATCAATAAAAATGCAGCAACCACAATACCTATGCTATCCATGCAAAGTGCATGTCGTGCAAATGACATGGTCACCCCTGACGCCATTCAGCCGCCTCACACGCGATGGTGAAGCCGAGTGGGTAGGGCTATGACAACTGTGCACTCTGCCATCACTGCTCCTGAGTGACCGAGTGGACAGGATACTGTCGGAGTACACCTATCCTCCTACCCCAAACAGAGTGGGGGAGCTAAGCTCTCATCTCCCGGTGTCATAGACCAGAGGAGGGATCCCTGCCCGCTACCACGCTGCCTCATCGCTACCCATGAGCGGACCAACAGAGCCTGACAGAACAACTGCACACACCCTTCTGATGTACCGCTAACCCATGAGTGGCAGTGTGTGCAGGCCATGTAACCCGTGCCATGCTCAACTATAAAGTGCAAGATGATGCATGATACTAAAGCATGTAAATCCAACTAAAAATACCTATCCAAATAATATGCACAATCAATATGTACATATCCACAATCCAAGTAACTATGATCCAAATAAAATAGGGAAGATATAATGATATCCTATCACATGCATGTATCAAGTAGGCACCAAAAATATACTAGGCATATAACATGAAAATTATTGTAAGCTATCCTAACTAGCATATCAACTTGACTATATCTAAAAGATAAGTCAAAGTACCCGCCTGCTATAATGCTCAAAAAGTGAAACCTTCATGCTCGTGGACCTGTCTCGTATCCACCTCCTGTAATCGTAGAATACCAGTATAACCAATCACTAGCCTAAACAAACAGTAGGAATATGAATCTAATCCAACCTTAATTAAATTAAATTCACCGTATAATTCCTGAATCAACTCTAGCATCAACTATAAAGGTAACACATCCTACTTTATAACATACTAAATCAAAGCTTACCTTACAATGCTTCACAACTTCTTGATCCACCTGAAATTCTCCGATAGGAATCATTCGATTGATCAGCAACAAAAACCTAATTTTAATTACCCTAACCCCTGCAAATCAAAATCTCCAAGCTCACAACAAATCTGTAAATTCTCAGTTTCCCTAAATCTATAGGAATAGATCACAGGGGTCCCTTACCATAAATCGAGGGTGAACACTATATGGAATCCCACAGCAGATTCCTTGATCTAGCCCTGCACTGCACTGACAGTCAATCCTTCTCAATTCCACAGTACGTCGGAAAACATCGCTGCCCTAAATCACAAATCGACTCAACAATTCCATTGCATCAAACAATCAACAGACAAAAAGAAGGGAATGGGTCGAGATTTACCATCTCTTAAGGCTACACTAGCTGTTCCCCTCCAAGATGCCCTGTTCGCTGGCAGAACACCCCTGCTGCCCTAAACCACCGGTTGATGAGCAATTCGAAAGACAAGGGTTGCGGTTAGAGAGGGATCATTCCGAGATAGGGGAAGAGGAATACCACCTCACCTTGATCCGGCGGAGGTTGTGGCTCCCGTTCAGAACAGAAGCTCACGACATCGACTCCCGGCCCACACGCGTACCCTCACTGTCACTAAAACCGAGGGACGACCGCCGGTCCAACCTTCCAGCCACGCACACTTGCTGTGGCCGTTGTTTTCCGCGAGGAAGAAGAGGGCAAGTCGTGTCCGGGAAGATCGATCGACGTTGCAGACGAGCAGCGTCGGCGATGGGGAAAGCGACGACGAAGAGGAGGCAACAACTTCGGCCTGCAAGAGGCGTTGGCGGGTCGGGTCCAAACGACAACGGCACGGCCGCCGGCCGGCGCGTGCCGACAGTGCTTGCGATCGAGGGAGAAGACGCGAGAAAGAAATCGCAAGGAAGAGGACATCGGCCGCGGAGGGGAAAGAAAAATCGGGGAAATAGAAATACCTAGGTTTTCTATTTAAAACCTTAGGTCAGATAATCCAAACAGGCCTTTTAAAAGTTGGTTTTCCTTATCTCCGTAAATACCCCGTACAAACCCTGTTTAATTCTAGAAAAATTCTGGAAAAATTTCTAAAATTCTCCAAAAATCTCGAAATAATTCCCAGTATTATTTTTCCTAAATTTTGGCCATTAAATTTATATTTTAAATTTCAGTTTTAACATTCTCCCCTACTAATAAAAATTTGGTCCCCAAATTTCCTACTCAAGAGCACAACGAGTAAGAGATACCACAAGTATGGAAAATATATATCTCACGCACCTTAAGTAAATAGGTGGGGGTATTGAGCTTGAATCTTTTCCTCAAGCTTCCAAGTAGCCTCCTCATCAGTGTGGTGACTCCACCCGATCTTGAGAAGTCGCACAATCTTGTTTCGCAACTGTCGTTCCTTGTGATCCAAAATTCGCACCGGAACCTCTGCATAAGTAGCATCAGGTTGAATGGAACTTGACACATCTGATAGAATATGTGTAGAGTCTAGCACATACTTTCTCATCATGGACACATGAAACACATCATGGATACCAGCCAAAGACGGTGGTAGCGCTAGTCGGTAAGCGACTGCTTTTATCCTCTCTAAAATCTCAAACGGACTAATGTACCTAGGAGCTAGCTTACCACGGAGGCTAAATCTCTTAACTCCTTTCGTGGTTGAGACACATAGGAATACATGATCACCAATAGAGAACTCCAAAGGTCTCCGTCTTTAATCTGCATAACTCTTCTGACGATCCTGCACCTTTGTCATTCTATGTCTGACAGTACGGACCAACTCTGCCTCATGCTGAGCTCTCTGGGGTCCTAGCAACTGGGCCTCCCCAACCTCCTCCCAGAGGGTGGGTATCAGACACTGTCTACCATAATATTCTTCAAACGGTGCCATTTGGATAGTCGAACGATAGCTGTTGTTGTAGGTGAATTCCACTATTGGTAAGTGGTCCTCCCAGTTGCCCCCGAAAACCATAACACAGAACCTCAGCAAATCCTCTAGAGTCTAAATGGTCTGCTCAGACTGTCCACCAGTTTGCGGATGGAATGCAGTACTAAAACGAAGCTGCGTGCCTAAGGCCTGCTGCAGACTCTGCCAGAACCAGGACGTGAACTGGGGATCTCTATCTGATATAATGCTCAAAGGAACACCATGCAATCTGATGATCTCCCGACAATATAGCTCTGCCAAACGATCCAGAGAGTCGGTCTTCCGAATCGCTAAGAAGTGCGCGGATTTGGTTAGTCGATCAACAACTACCCAAATCGCGTCATGGCTTTGACGTGTCCTAGGCAAACCCACCCCAACATCTATAATAATACGCTTCCACTTCCATTCCGAAATCGGAATTTTCTGAAGCATCTGTTCCTTAAACTAATGCAACTCCGGAAACCATTATCCTCCTCGGAGTCAGAGACGGTAGTTCATCTAACTTCCAAAATCCACTCCACCACACACTCTTTAAGTGCATGGGAGGCTATCGCGACCAAACTTCCTTGTTACAACCGTTCGTGTTCCGGCTACTCTATAGTAGCTATCCAGTAGCTAGCCAAAACTCCATGAGCATTTTTGCTCCTCACCTATTCAAAACAACAAAATAACTGCGAAGTCCACGTCATATATATGACGGCTTATCTCGCAGTCCTTTAATTGTCGTAAGTTTAGGATACATCTTATTCAATAGCATCGGGATCGCTCCGATCCCCGAAATGATGCATCCATATACACTACCCTTCTATCCACACCAGAATGATTAATCAACATTGGCGTAAAAGTCAACCTTCGTCTGAGCCCTGAAACTAGTTTCACAAGCTTCAGACTAAGTAAATTCCATCACCTTTCTGGTCCAACTAGTCTGCGATGTAGTACCGCTAGAGCATCCTATCCATATCTATGGTAATAACCAAATCAATACCAAGGAAAACCACCATCCACGGTGGCCGAGTGCGCAACTCCAACTACCACCATCAACAGTGGCCAAGTTACGCAACTCCAACGACCACAACTAATCCAATCATGTCCAGAATACACGACTTCCCAAATCTCTGGACGACTAAGTCGTCAATAAGTCTCATAAGATAATCATAAGCTCATACAATTTATACCAAGTATAAGATTGTAGTTGCTACCCACCTGCATTCTCTTTACTCTAGGCTGACGATATAACAATCATCACGACGACAATGATAATTGTATGACACCATGTCACTACAATATCATCACACCAGTCACAAATCAATCCTAGAGTATACACAGGTGTCCTATAGCTGAACTAAATAGGTCCTCTATCCAAAATGAAGGATATTCATTTCCTTCCCCAACTACCGTATTCTATCATCGATAATCGATGCATAACTTCCAAGGTCCATCTCTCTTTTAACAAAGAGTTCCGGATCTCTAGAAAAATACTGGGACAGATAAATATCCCATCCAACACCTCCTATAATAAGGTAAAACGATCTTTTATCGTCTTGACCGGTGTAGGCATACACGCCTTATCCATAACCAAATCACTATTAGTAGGGACTGATACTCTCTGAGGGTTTACTCCTTGTCCTTCAAATTGGTGGCTAGCAGGTCAAATCCCTAGCTTCCTAATTCGACATCAGTCGACACCTCTAAAGAGTCCGTACTTTCAAAATCATCGTTAGGTTCTGCAAGGTCAATACGTCATCGACCTCGTCCCCGACCATGAGTAGGGACAATTTCACTAAGTCAATACTTTTCCTAACCATTAAAGTACAGTAACCATTAAAGACAATACTTTTCTTATAGCTCAGAGATATCCTTCAGCTTACCTGATTCTCAAAACACGAGAACTCCCAAAAATCCAAGGAAAAGAAAATCCTCGAAACACAAAACCCACAAACCAAAATCGTAAACCAATAAAATTGTCACGTCCTGGGGGCATATCCATCATCCAAATGATAGAGGAGCCCCTTAGTGATAATATTCCGAAATCCATGGACCAGATCTGGTAAAAACCTCGAAATAATAATAGATACACAAATATTTTAATTAACTGCATGCATGCACGACTAAACATATATCACTTAAAGTAAAATAGTTTTGTGACACCAAATCAAATTGCGACAAAAAATCCAAAGTGCATAAATAAAATGCAATACCGATAAAGTAAATAAAGTGGCATCTCGATGATGCAGTGGGACAAGCACGATAAGGGACTCTCTGAGCGACACGAAGGTAGGTCAACCGGACACATCCTCCATCAGTTAACCTAGAGGATAAGTGAGGAGGGGGTGAGTACAACCACTCTGTGGATGTATAGACAATAGTGCATAATCATAATGCACATAATGGAAGTCACAGGGAACAAGCTAGAGTAACCCAACCCTCAGAGTACCAATATCGGCGTCTAACTATCACGATCGTGTATAACAAATATACCCGCAACATACACAACCACTGCAACCAGCAGTGCACATCCGGATACCACGACAAAGCCTCGTGGCTCTCACACAAAAAGGAAACTATCTATGAGCTACCGCGAACGGAACTCGTGGATCGACAAGCAGTAGAAAAACTCAATGTCTGCGAGAAACAACATGCTACCACGAATGAGTATCATGGGCAGACAACACATATTGATATCTAATTATTGACTGCACGCAACAACATACTAACACTAATAGGTCGCATGGGCAGTCGATTATCCTAGGTTGTTAAACCTAGGGTTATCCAATGCATCCAGCATAAAACAACCATCAACGTCGACAAAGATCATCGATCTACAATTAAGCCCATTGAGGCGATCAAGCGAGGGTTTCAACACCTCTAATACTAAATGTTTACCAAAGTCGGTAAAGATCATCGACTCATAAATAAATACCTCGAGATGAAGTCTAGGGTTCCAACCCTTCTAACATGAACGGTTATCAAGGTCGATAAAATCATAAATCCACTAATAAACACTTCGAAACGAGTAATCATAGGGTTTCGTCCCAGCTAATAGGAAACTCCTATCAAATCCAATAAGAACAACAAATCTACTATCAAGCCCGCCAAGAGGGTTAAGCCTAAATTATATCATTCTACCAGTTTAATCATGCATGCTACAACATGCTACCATGAACATATCTCGTGGGTACTTAAGACGTAAAGTAGCTATCTAGCTACAGGCGTCATACGAATCCAATTTTCACCAACTCCGAACGAATAACACAAGAATATAACCTTGCAGTAGGTCATCTCAACCATGATTGGGAGGCATGATTGACCACAAATATACAAAGCACCTACCTATAGAGAGACTCTATTGCAAACTCTCTCTCAACCAAGAATGGGGAATATAGTAAGGATTAATCACATCCTAACCATACGAACTCTACTAGTCCGATCACCATATCACTGAAACAGTAAATGGATAACCATATATCATTAAGCACATCCGGATTATTACGCCTAGGGTTCCAACACCTAGGGTTTTACTAATGTTGTTTCATTCCTGAGATCCACTCCTACAGAATAACCTCCTCCACTGTACTGGTTGCTCACAATAGCAACAGCTGAACTGATCCAACGGATAATCTGACTTCGCATGTCTTTGTGCTCCGCACTGTACGCACACAATCCCTTCGGAGTCTTTGTTCTGATTTTGCTGATATGCACAAGAACCTTCTGATGACCTGTGATTGGTCTTCTATAATCGAAAAGTAGCTCAAGGCCTGTGACCCTGATATTGCTCCTTTATCCAACAATCGGAGACTTCTGTCTCTATTAAGTTGACCTGCAATATATGCTTATCGGTCTCTAACTCCTAAACCCTTGTACGGAGTCATTTCTAAACTCCTGTCTCAATCCAATGTCTTCCGGCAGGATCTGGTAGAAGATCCCGACATCCTTATCCAACTATAAGCCAATAACTCTGGGTGGCTTAAATCCTCCATTCCTCTTCTTGAGCTATTAGGCGGTCGTAACCTCCACAAGTCTCACGACTCTGCACTGTACACTATTACTAACCGATCGCCCTTTCTGGAAGCTCAAGAATTCCTTACAATGTGTCACTAAAAGTGACACAGGAAAATACACTCTTTCAACATCACTAATCCATGATCAAGTGATATTTTATTTCCCGAAGATTATTTTCTGCATTTATCACCAAATCACCTGGCCAAGATAATGGTATGCAAATAACTCTACTTTCTCGGTATAACATGAGTTAAGTACTTAAAAGTACTCTCAAAGTTATACAACTCAGTACGAACAACTCAGGGATAAAATCCCTATGAAACTCCATAACCTAGCCTTCCGCTATCTGCATCACAAATAGTCTACAAGTCCATTCATTGCCCACAGGTAATGATCTAACTAGCACAGTTAGTGGAAATCTCTAAGACTGTAGTCTCTGATTTCCATAATAAATGTGATGACTTGGCCCGTGTTTTCCGACTCGGTATCAGTCGGCTCTCACAGGTAAATTACCTTCTCGACACAGGTTCAAGACTCACAGACTCAATAGGTCGTTCCCGTGGTCAACTCATACCACGGTTACGTATAATAACTAACACACTACAGGTTATTCCCTGTATAAGCATCTAAATGCATAGCCAACATAATCGGAGTATAAACCCTAAAGGTCACTCCGGTTGGTCGCCTCTGACCCACTCTACATAAGTCTAGTGTCATAGCTATATAGATAAATATCTACTAAACCATAAGTTATCAGGAATTCTTACCTCGTGCTGCTTGGAGCTCAGGCCGCTGTCCATCTCATCTCAGAAAAATCAAAACCGAATAAATCGACTCCCGAGAATCCAAGACTCGACTCAAAAATAACATAATATGGCATCGCAGAACCTTGGGCTCTGATACCACTAAAGTTGTCACGCCCCGAGAGCATGCCGAACCGAAAATCAAACGGACAACACCTCCCCTGTACGTGGCAACATTTCGGGTTAATACAAGGCCCGTAGGCCCACAATAACAACAATATATATGTATAAAAACAAAAACTACACAAGACACAGCGGAAACAACACGACAACAATACAATCCCACAGAGTGCATACCGGTATGACTAACACCAGAACATAAAGAAGCCTCGTCAAAACCCGCACCAACATGTGCGTACATCACATAACACAAATCCATAACGGAATACAAATGATAACACCAAAAATCCGGACTCTCGGAGTTGAGATGAGATGATGCCAGCCAGCGGTGCTCCAAGTCCATCACGAAGTCGGCTACATTGCACGGGCGATGTAAAACCTGTGGTCCGCG
The DNA here is from genome assembly GCA_025175895.1 of Wurfbainia villosa. NCBI lineage: Eukaryota > Viridiplantae > Streptophyta > Magnoliopsida > Zingiberales > Zingiberaceae > Wurfbainia > Wurfbainia villosa. The sequence continues at coordinate 6,871,328 of CM045987.1, forward strand.
CGGGTGGTGAGTAAAACTCAACAGGTAATAGAAAACATGTATATATGTAATATCACATGTATTTCGACAACATAATCTAGGTATACAATCGGTATATCAGCATAGTATATAAATACAAGCATATACCGTCTAACTGAATGAACAACATAAAAATGCAGACATACCTGAAATCTGCTATGCTACTCTGATCCAACCTGAACATATATCCAACATATATATATATATAACAGGAATAGTAGATCAACTCAAAATATACTCTAGCTACAGGTCAAGGTATCTATGGTCTATCCAACACATATCAATATCTGACACAACTGTATAACATATGCAAGAAACATTCATGAATATGATGTCCACCCAAATGCAGCAAGCATAGTACAAACAAATGCTACATCACAATAATCATATATATATAGACTGTATCTATATATATATTAATCTCAACCATCCATATATATATATATACATGCATATATGTATATATATATGGTAATATGCAAAGCGCCATCAGATACGGCTATGCAGCATGCATGGTCATGTCGGCTCACCCTAAAGCTACCACGACCCCAGTTTGGCCTCGGTGGCTCGAGCATGACAACTGTCCCAACTCAACACCAACCACTACTCTCGAGTGGCCGAGTGGGCAGTATGATCGAGTAGCATATAAGCGTAAAGAGCAAGCTACACGATGGGGGTCCCTGCTGTTGGTCACTCCGACAGTCACTACCCATGAGTGGTCGAGTACCACACGCAGGACTACGACACGCAAATCCAACTACCACCGTCTATAGTGGTAGAGTGCGGCACCTCAATGCTCTGCCCTCACACCGGTTACTCCTCCTATGAGTAACCGTGGAGGTAGGATGACTGGCGACCCTCTCAACCACAAGGGAGACCTCGTCGCCAGCGTGCATGTAAATGCATGAATGCAATGTCTCACATACAGACATCCACCATAGACTCTCTATCCTGTAGAGAGTCATACCAATCTACTCGACGCACTCTCTATCCTGTAGAGAGTCGTACTCAACTGATCATAATACTCTCTATCCTGTAGAGAGTCATACTAATCTACTCGACGACTCTATCCTGTAGAGAGTCGTACTCATCTGATTATAACAAGCTAGGACCACCGGTCCATAGCGATACCCTAAGTATCATTCCTCTGACCATTTACACAACACATGTTCGGTGGTAACATACAACCTAAGGGTACTAGAACTAACCCTAGGTTAAAGTCATTATCTACCTACGGATGACCTTTTTGCCCAATGTACAATCAGGTTGTCATCCGGACTTTACCATTTGCACTTAACTTAAATCAATTCTAAGTTACTTGCATCACCTATATGTATAACTCCTAATCATGGTAAAATAACATGATATCAACAATGGAGTTAATAGCCAATGGTAAAAGATCAAGCATACGATAAAAAAAAAACAGGGTCAAGGTAATATGAACACCTAACATGCTCATATCAATGACTAAATCTGAATGAAATATAACTACCCGGACCAGGTAGGAAATTACCCACCTGTTGAGAAGCTCGTATCAAGGATCTTCGCGTTCATGAGTGTCTCGAATCAGTATCCTAGTTTCAAATCCATGACACCAGCTCGTAGTTGCCTTCACGTCCAAGGATCTATCTCGTATCCACGTCCTGCACGTATCAAACATTATGATTAAGTGCAAGCATACGATGAATAATCGAATCGAATTCTACATCAACTTCGTATCTCGATCAATTAGATTTATCTAGTTATCCACTTAACCTAATCAAGCCTTCATATCTATTGATAAATCCATTCCCTTAATCACATATACTAGATTATTATAAGGACAACCTTCCTCCATTAGCTATTATTAACAACCTAATAACCACATAACTACAGCATAATATCCATATCATCATGTAATCAGAGTTATCCATTCTTGATCCTCACCAACTCAAATTTCTTAACCTAAAACCACTGTTTAGAAGTTTTCCCTCATCTTCATCCCTAAAATCTCGTCCAAGATCAGGAAAAGAGCAGTGCTTACCCATCTCCGGTGACCATCGGCACTGAAGTCCACTGAATCCGACAACGACCTTCTCGTCTCCCCTGTTCGTCGGAGCAACCGCACCCACAATCACTTTCCAACAGAATCCACACTCAACCATAAGGAAAACCTCAACAGGGATTTCGATCCTGTCCAAAATTGAAGAAGCACTGTACCTACTCACCCGATTTCGATGCCGACGTCCGCCCGCGTGACGGCAGGCGACAGGGGCCATGGTTCGGTGGCGTGCACAGCAAATGGCTTGTGGAGGCAGATCAGTCGAGGAAGGAGCGACGACAGCATGGCAGCTACACTCTATGTGGCCGGCTGGCTTAGGGCACCGGCGATCAAAGAGCAGAGGAGAACACGCGGCTGGTTTGGGGCTTGCGTCGTCTGGAGGCCGGCCGGCACCGGCTGATCAGAGGCGGCGGCGAGCGAAGAGGAGACACCGTCGAGCTAAACTCCACGGCGATCTGCGATCGGGAGAGGGAAAGGGGAGGTCGCGCGCGATCGAGAGGAACGACTGGTGCTACCGGTGTGACGCCGGCGAAATCTGGAAGGCCGAAGACGCCATCGAAGAGGAGCGGCGGCGAGCGGCACGACGAGCGGCGGCGAGCGACACAGCATGTGACGGCGAGCAGCGGCGCGTGGAGGCGGAGATGACCCGGCGAGATCTGCGGCTGCGCGTGAGAAGTCGGGAAGAAGAAGAATCGCGCCGATTGGGAAGAAAAAGGGGCACGGGGAGAAGAGAAGGTTGCGTCGGGAGAAACCGTAGCGCGGCGCGATCGGGAAAAGAAGGAGAGGATTGATCGATCGGGGAAAACGAAAAGGATTGGGGAAAATTAAACGGTTTTTATTAAACCCATTAATACAGTCTAAACAGGCTTTATAAAAGCCTATCTGCTTTATCCCCATAAAATATCCATAAGACCTCCGTTTAATTCCAGAAAAATTTCTAAAAATTTCTGAAAAAATTCCACAAGATAGTTTATCAATTAATGAGGAATAATTTTTATTTTTATTTTTTATTTTTTTTTTCCGATATTTTACAAAATATGTACTAAATCTAGAAAATTTTCTAGAATTATTCACCTGTTAGTCGTCTGGAGATGTCCTATCGCCGCCAAATCCCCCATATTGACCTCGTCAATAATACCTCGAATTTCCGAAACATAAAAATCGTTGGAAATCCGTACCAATCCAAAAATACCCCAGGTAACCTGCCAAACATGGCAAACTCTAAAAACCCAAAGACCCTAAGGAACTCGGAAATCTACGCTCTGATACCAAATAAATTGTCACGCCCCGGGGGAGTCCCCGCCAGACGAAAATCCGACAGCATCTCCCCTGTACTGGTGACAATACCAAACTTATATACAAGGCCTACACGACCACTATACATTAGTCAACACGACCGAAATCCAAACAACACACGCAGGTAATAAGGCCTCAGGCCAACAATCAAAATAAATAAATGAAGTCTATCACATCTAGACTTACCCCTTCTGCCATCTGAGCAGGAACATACAACCAAACTAATTGAATAGTCCATAAGTACACCACAATTATTCCCAAACTTCCACAAGTACATAACCAAAACATCAGGGCCTAAATATATCTTCTATACCAAATCCAAAACCATAAGACCAATAAAACCTATCCATTTCAACGAGGAGGGATTGGCAGCTAGACTCTCCTGGCAATTTCAACATGAAACAGATGTAAAGCAACGGGGTAAGTTCAAAGAACATAGTAGATAGTAGTCGATATGCATAGCAAGATATAGCTAACAATACTAATCATGCCAGTACTGTCTCATATATATGGTAAGCAAGAAATAAATGCAAAAGGACTGTACTCACCTGAATCTCCTACCCTGATATAGGAGCATGTGCCCTACTATAAGAGATAAAGTCATCACCATATATGAATATGAATCCTGTATGCATGACAATCATATGCAACATCCAAGGCATCAATAAAAATGCAGCAACCATAATACCAATGCTATCCATGCAAAGTGCATGCCATGAAAATGACATGGTCACCCCTGACGCCAGTTAGCCGCCTCACACACGATGGTGAAGCCGAGTGGGTAGGGCTATGACAATTGTGCACTCTACCATCACTGCTCCTGAGTGACCGAGTGGACAGGATGCTGTCGGAGTACACCTATCCTCCTGCCCCAAACAAAGTGGGGGAGATAAGCTCTCATCTCTCGGTGTCATAGACCAGAGGAGGGATCCCTGCCCGCTACTACGCTGCCTCATCGCTATCCATCAGTGGACCAGTGGAGCCTGACAGAGCAACTGCACACACCCTCTTGATGTACCACTAACCCATGAGTGGCAGTGTGTGCAAGCCATGTAACTGGCTACGGGCTCAACTATAAAGGAACCTCGTCCAGCCAGCATGCAATCATGCAAGATGATGCATGATACTAAAGCATGTAAATCCAACTAAAATTACCTATCCAAATAATATGAACAATCAATATGTACATCTCCACAATCCAAGTAACTATGATCCAAATAAAACAGGGAAGATATAATCATATCCTATCACATGCATGTATCAAGTAGGCACCAAAAATATACTGGGCATATAACATGAAAATTATTGCAAGCTATCCTAACTAGCATATCAACTTGACTATATCTAAAAGATAAGTCAAAGTACCCGCCTGCTATAATGCTCAAAAAGTGAAACCTTCATGCTCGTGAACCTGTCTCGTATCCAACTCCTGTAATCGTAGAATACCAGTATAACCAATCACTAGCCTAAACAAACAGTAGAAATATGAATCTAATCCAACCTTAATCAGATTAAATTCACCGTATAATTCCTGAATTAACTCTAGCATCAACTATAAAGGTAACACATCCTACTTTATAACATACTAAATCAAAGCTTACCTTACAATGCTTCACAACTTCTTGATCCACCTGAAATTCTCCGATAGGAATCATTCGATTGATCAGCAACAAAAACCTAATTTTAATTACCCTAACCCCTCCAAATCAAAATCTCCAAGCTCACAACAAATCTGTAAATTCTCAGTTTCCCTAAATCTGTAGGAATAGATCACAGGGGTCCCTTACCATAAATCGAGGGTGAACACTATATGGAATCCCACAGCAGATTCCTTGATCCATACACTTTCCTTTGACCAGATCAATCCTTCTCTCAATTCCACGATGCATTCGAAAAACATCGCTGCCCTAAATCACAAATCGACTCAACAATTCCATTGCATCAAACAATCAACAGACAAAAAGAAGGGAATGGGTCGAGATTTACCATCTCTTAAGGCTACACTAGCTGTTCCCCTCCAAGATGCCATGTTCGCTGGCAGAACACCCCTGCTGCCCTAAACCACCGGTTGATGAGCAATTCGAAAGACAAGGGTTGCGGTTAGAGAGGGATCATTCCGAGATAGGGGAAGAGGAATACCACCTCACCTTGATCCGGCGGAGGTTGTGGCTCCCGTTCAGAACACGGGGAAACTGCTGTCGACGCTGACTCCCAGCCACACGCGTACCCTCACTGTCACTAAAACCGAGGGACGACCGCCGGTCCAACCTTCCAGCCACGCACACTTGCTGTGGCCGTTGTTTTCCGCGAGGAAGAAGAGGGCAAGTCGTGTCCGGGAAGACCGATCGGCGTTGCAGACGAGCAGCGTCGGCGATGGGGAAAGCGACGGCGAAGAGGAGGCGACAACTTGGTCGTCGGCGCAATGCACGAGAAGAGGGCGTTGGCGGGTCCAAGGGCGATGACGACGGCCGCCGGCTTCGGGCGTGCACGCGGCGACAGTGCTTGCGATCGAGGGAGAAGACGCGAGAAAGAAATCGCAAGGAAGAGGACGTCGGCCGCGGAGGGGAAAGAAAAATCGGGGAAATAGAAATACCTAGGTTTTCTATTTAAAACCTTTGGTCATATAATCCAAACAGGCCTTTTAAAAGCCGGTTTTCCTTATCTCCGTAAATACCCCGTACAAACCCAGTTTAATTCTAGAAAAATTCTGGAAAAATTTCTAAAATTCTCCAAAAATCTCGAAATAATTCCCAGTATTATTTTTCCTAAATTTTGGCCATTAAATTTATATTTTAAATTTCAATATTTAACATTCTCCCCTACTAATAAAAATTTGGTCCCCAAATTTCCTACTCAAGAGCACAACGAGTAAGAGATACCACAAGTATGGAAAATATATATCTCACGCACCTTAAGTAAACAGGTGGGGGTATTGAGCTTGAATCTTTTCCTCAAGCTTCCAAGTAGCCTCCTCATCAGTGTGGTGACTCCACCCGATCTTGACAAGTCGCACAATCTTGTTTCGCAACTGTCGTTCCTTGTGATCCAAAATTTACACCGGAACCTCTGCATAAGTAGCATCATGTTGAATGGAACTTGACACATCTGATAGAATATGTGTAGAGTCTGGCACATACTTCCTCATCATGGACACATGAAACACATCATGGATACCAGCCAAAGACGGTGGTAGCGCTAGTCGGTAAGCGACTGCTTCGATCCTCTCTAAAATCTCAAACGAACCAATGTACCTAGGAGCTAGCTTACCACGGAGGCTAAATCTCTTAACTCCTTTCGTGGGTGAGACACATAGGAATACATGATCACCAATAGAGAACTCCAAAGGTCTCCGTCTTTAATCTGCATAACTCTTCTGACGATCCTGCACCTTTGTCATCCTACGTCTGATAGTACGAACCAACTCTGCCTCATGCTGAGCTCTCTGGGGTCCTAGCAACTGGGCCTCCCCAACCTCCTCCTAGAGGGTGGGTATCAGACACTGTCTACCATAATATGCTCCAAACGGTGCTATTTGGAAAGTCGAACGATAGCTGTTGTTGTAGGTGAATTCCACTATTGGTAAGTGGTCCTCCCAGTTGCCCCCGAAAACCATAACACAGAACCTCAGCAAATCCTCTAGAGTCTAAATGGTCCGCTCGCATCGGCCCACCGCTATGGATGGAATGCAGTACTAAACGAAGCTGCGTGCCTAAGGCCTCGCCGCAGACTCGCTGAACCGTGGACGTGAATCGGGATCTCTATCTAATATAATGCTCAATGGAACACCATGCAATCTGATGATCTCCCGACAATATAGCTCTGCCAAATGATCCAGAGAGTCGGTCTTCCGAATCGCTAAGAAGTGGGCGGATTTGGTTAGTCGATCAACAACTACCCAAATCGCGTCATGGCTTTGACGTGTCCTAGGCAAACCCACCCCAACATCTATAATAATACGCTTCCACTTCCATTCTGGAATCGAAATTTTCTGAAGCATCTGTTCCTTAAACTAATGCAACTCCGGAAACCATTATCCTCCTCGGAGTCAGAGACGGTAGTTCATCTAACGTCCAAAATCCACTCCACCACACACTCTTTAAGTGCATGGGAGGCTATCGCGACCAAACTTCCTTGTTACAACCGTTCGTGTTCCGGCTACTCTATAGTAGCTATCCAGTAGCTAGCCAAAACTCCATGAGCATTTTTGCTCACCTATTCAAACAACATAATAATCTGCAAGTTCCACGTCATATATATGACGGCTTATCTCGCAGTCCTTTAATTGTCGAAAGTTTAGGATACGTCTTATTCAATAGCATTGGGATCGCTCCGATCCCCAAAATGATGCATCCATATACACTACCCTTCTATCCACACCAGAATGATTAATCAACATTGGCGTAAAAGTCAACCATCGTCTGAGCCCTGAAACTAGTTTCACAAGCTTCAGACTAAGTAAATTCCATCACCTTTCTAGTCCAACTAGTCTGCGATGTAGTACCGCTAGAGCATCCTATCCATATCTATGGTAATAACCAAATCAATACCAAGGAAAACCACCATCCACGGTGGCCGAGTGCGCAATTCCAACTACCACCATCAACAGTGGCCAAGTTACACAACTCCAACGACCACAACTAATCCAATCGTGTCCAGAATACACGACTTCCTATATCCCTGGACGACTAAGTCGTCAATAAGTCTCATAAGATAATCATAAGCTCATACAATTTATACCAAGTATAAGATTGTAGTTGCTACCCACCTGCATTCTCTTTACTCTAGGCTGACGATATAACAATCATCACGACGACAATGATAATTGTATGACACCATGTCACTACAATATCATCACACCAGTCACAAATCAATCCTAGAGTATACACAGGTGTCCTATAGCTGAACTAAATAGGTCCTCTATCCAAAATGAAGGATATTCATTTCCTTCCCCAACTACCGTATTCTATCATCGATAATCGATGCATAACTTCCAAGGTCCATCTCTCTTTTAACAAAGAGTTTCGGATCTCTAGAAAAATACTGGGATAGATAAATATCCCATCCAACACCTCCTATAATAAGGTAAAATGATCTTTTATCGTCTTGACCGGTGTAGGCATACACGCCTTATCCATAACCAAATCACTATTAGTAGGGACTGATACTCTCTGAGGGTTTACTCCTTGTCCTTCAAATTGGTGGCTAGAAGGACAAATCCCTAGCTTCCTAATTCGACATCAGTCGACACCTCTAAAGAGTCCGTACTTTCAAAATCATCGTTAGGTTCTGCAAGGTCAATACGTCATCGACCTCGTCCCCGACCATGAGTAGGGACAATTTCACTAAGTCAATACTTTTCCTAACCATTAAAGTACAGTAACCATTAAAGACAATACTTTTCTTATAGCTCAGAGATATCCTTCAGCTTACCTGATTCTCAAAACACGAGAACTCCCAAAAATCCAAGGAAAAGAAAATCCTCGAAACACAAAACCCATAAACCAAAATCGTAAACCAATAAAATTGTCACGTCCTAGGGGCATATCCATCATCCAAATGACAGAGGAGCCCCTTAGTGACAATATTTCGAAATCCGTGGACCAGATCTGGTAAAAACCTCGAAATAATAATAGATACACAAATATTTTAATTAACTGCATGCATGCACGACTAAACATATATCACTTAAAGTAAAATAGTTTTATGACACCAAATCAAATTGCGACAAAAAATCCAAAGTGCATAAATAAAATGCAATACCGATAAAGTAAATAAAGTGGCATCTCGATGATGCAAAGGGGACAAGCACTAAAGGGACTCTCTCGAGCGACACAAGGTAGGTCAACGGACACATCCTCCATCGCTAACCTAGAGGATAAGTGAGGAGGGGTGAGTACAACCACTCGGATGTATAGACAATAGTGCATAATCATAATGCACATAATGGAAGTCACAGGGAACAAGCTAGAGTAACCAAACCCTCAGAGTACCAATATCACCAAGAATTATCCCGATCAGTGATAACAAATATACCAAGAACATACACAACCACCGCAATCTACTAGCAATGCACATCCGATACCACGACAAAGCCTCGTGGCTCTCGTGACAAAAAGGAACTATCTATGAGCTACCGCGAACGGTAACTCGTGGATCGACAAGCGAGAAAAATATACTCAATGTCTCATGAGCAACAACATGCTACCACGAATGAGTATCGTGGATAGACAGCATACATATCGATATCTAATTATTGACTGCACGCAACAACATACAAACACTAATAGGTCGCATGGGCAGTCGATTATCCTAGGTTGTTAAACCTAGGGTTATCCAATACATCCGGCATAAAACAACCATCAACGTCGACAAAGATCATCGATCTACAATTAAGCCCATTGAGGTGATCAAGCGAGGGTTTCAACACCTCTAATACTAAATGTTCACCAAAGTCGGTAAAGATCATCGACACATAAATAAATACCTCGAGATGAAGTCTAGGGTTCCAATCCTTCTAACATGAATGGTTATCAAGGTCGATAAAATCATAAATCCACTAATAAACACTTCGAGATTAGTAATCATAGGGTTTCGTCCCAGCTAATAGGAAACGCCTTTCAAATCCAATAAGAACAACAAATCTACTATCAAGCCCGCCAAGAGGGTTAAGCCTAAATTATATCAATCTATTAGTTTAATCATGAATGCTACAACATGCTACCATGAACATATCTCGTGGGTACTTAAGACGTAAAGTAGCTATCTAGCTATAGGCGTCATACGAATCCGATTTTCACCAACTTCGAACGAATAACACAAGAATATAACCTTGCAGTAGGTCATCTCAACCATGATTGGGAGGCTTGATTGACCACAAATATACAAAGCACCTACCTATAGAGAGACTCTATTGCAGACTCTCTCTCAACCAAGAATGGGGAATATAGTAAGGATTAATCGCATTCTAACCATACGAACTCTACTAGTCCGATCACCATATCACTGAAATAGTAAATGGATAACCATATATCATTAAGCACATCCGGGTTATTACGCCTAGGGTTCCAACACCTAGGGTTTTACTAATGTTGTTTCATTCCTGAGATCCACTCCTACAGAATAACCTCATCTAAGTTATTCTATCTCTACTAGTATTAATCATGGTATCCACCGCAAAAACACATAACCATATACGCTGTCTAATAAATGACAGCATAGTCATACTAATGGCGATCAATGGCTGAAATTAATTAAGGTATAACCAAAGGGTCATGCCAGATCAAAGTCAAGGCAATACTCAATAAAGCATCAGGTGCCTATACATACCCTTAAACTACGTAAGCAATGTAATCATGTCATCATGCACTAGGATCTAGAGAGTTCAAGAACCTATATGTATACCTTCTACAAATTTATCCATCTTAGTCATATTATTCAACTAGTCCACTCCTAATTCTAGTCCAATCCTAATACTAGTCCAAACAGTAATAGGTAAACATCTACCAATAATATCTAATCATTTATATCACAATGATAACTAGCTACCTATAGCAGTACTAGCAATTAATAACCATATGCAGTCTAACAGATATAAAGTTAAAAGTATACTAGACAAAACATGATACCACCGCATAACCAATATAACCAATACAAATATGTACTAAATCTAGAAAATTTTCTAGAATTATTCACCTGTTAGCCGTCTGGAGATGTCCTATCACCGTCAAATCCCCTATATTGACCTCGTCAATAATACCTCGAATTTTCGAAACATATAAATCGTTGGAAATCCGTACCAATCCAAAAATACCCCAGGTAACCTGCCAAACATGGCAAACTCTAAAAACCCAAAGACCCTAAGGAACTCGGAAATCTACGCTCTGATACCAAATAAATTGTCACGCCCCGGGGGAGTCCCCGCCAGACGAAAATCCGACAGCATCTCCCCTGTACTGGTGACAATACCAAACTTATATACAAGGCCTACACGGCCACTATACATTAGTCAACACGACCGAAATCCAAACAACACACGTAGGTAATAAGGCCTCAGGCCAACAATCAAAATAAATAAATGAAGTCTATCACATCTAGACTTACCCCTTCTGCCATCTGAGCAAGAACATACAACCAAACTAATTGAATAGTCCATAAGGACACCACAATTATTCCCAAACTTCCACAAGTACATAACCAAAACATCAGGGCCTAAATATATCTTCTATACCAAATCCAAAACCATAAGACCAATAAAACCTATCCATTTCAACGAGGGGGGATTGGCAGCTGGACTCTCCTGGCAGTTTCAACCTGAAACAGATGTAAAGCAACGGGGTAAGTTCAAAGAACTTAGCGGATACTAGTCGATATGCATAGCAAGATATAGCTAACAATACTAATCATGCCAGTACAGTCTCATATATATGGTAAGCAAGAAATAAATGCAAAAGGATTGTACTCACCTGAATCTTCTACCCTGATATAGGAGCATGTGCCCTACTATAAGAGATAAAGTCATCACCATATATGAATATGAATCCTGTATGCATGACAATCATATGCAACATCCAAGGCATCAATAAAAATGCAGCAACCACAATACCAATGCTATCCATGCAAAGTGCATACCATGCAAATGACATGGTCACCCCTGACGCTAGTTAGCCGCCTCAAACACGATGGTGAAGCCGAGTGGGTAGGGCTTGTTGGTGCAATCGGCCCAGGTCACGATTGACCAGGACTCGAGTTTGACTCGAGTGATGTTTTGATGTTTGACAAAGTATGTTTGACAAAGTATGTTAGACATAGGATTGACATTGATGTTTGACATTAATGTCGGTGAATATGTTGGGGAGATTGTTTATACAATCGACCCAGGTTATAATTGACTTGATGGTTGACCAGGGTTGACCATGTGATTATGGGAAAGTCCAAGCATGGGTCTTGGCAAGGGAAAGTCCAAGTCATGGGTACTTGGCATGGAAAGTCCAAGTGGGACACTTGGCAATTAGGAAAGTCCAAGTCTTGAGCACTTGGCATGAGAAGTCCAAGCATGGGTCTTGGCAAATGAGAAGTCCAAGCATGGGTCTTGGCAAATGGAAAAGTCCAAGCATGGGTCTTGGCATGGAAAGTCCAACATGGGTTGGCAAGGGAAAGTCCAAGCTTGAGTCTTGGCATTTGAGAAGTCCAAGGGGATTGATATTGGCGTAAAGTCCAAGCGAGTCTTGGCGGCGTAAGTCCAATGTGCCTTGGCGGTGTAGACAGATTAGCATGACATAGCCGATGGAAGCACACGAGGCTAGCGCGATGGATGAACAAGTCATGAATGACTTGGAGGGATTCGAGAGGCGTGAGGCTGATGGAGGTGGCTAGAAGGCTTAGGTCTAGGCTAAGGGTGGTCTAGCAAGTATGGGGGCACCATACTTGGGTTAAAACCTCATTCTTGAGGTTTGCAGTCGACTGGTATTATGGCCGGTTCGAATGCCGGGAGTCGACTTGAGTTCGACTGCCGGTTGAGAGCTTTGAGCTCTGGCGATCGATCGCTCATGGGAGCGATCGTGATCGATGGCGATGCGATCGGCCGCCAAGGATGGCGATCGACCGCGATCAATGTCGCGAAGCGCCCGTAGCCGATCGGCGGTCGACTACGGGCGTATAGCGATCGCCAATGTTGGCGATCGGCCGATCGGTGAGAGTCCGTTGGAACTTGTCCAATGGATTGAGCCGTTGTCTCACATCTACGATGTTGGCAATGATTGGGACTCATGCGCGCCGATCACGGAAATCGGCCAGGGAGGATAAAAGCAGCTGTTCGTGGAAGGCTCAAGTATCAGATTTTTGGGAGCTTACTTGAGGCGATTTGAAGGCGATTTGCAGGTGCATTTCAGGGCCCTTCAACCTCATCCAAGCAACCAACAAGCAAAGTGCTCAAACCCTAGTTTGTAAAGTGTTCTTTACATTTCCTTTGTATTTGCTTGTATTTCTTTAGATTATTGTTGTAATCTTGTGTACGAGGTTTCTCCACCTCCGACTTGTTGTCGAGAAGGAGTTTATTGATTAGTGATTGCATTGGCATCGCTAGAGCTCGTTAGAGCTCAATCCGTGGAGTAGGAACCGTGTGGTTCCGAACCACGTTATATCATCGTGTTCGTGTGTGATTGTATTTCGTGTATTGCTTTTATTATTATTCCGCTGCGCTAACACGAATTGTAGACAAGCACGTGAACGATTTCCATCTACGTACGGGTCACACGCTATTCACCCCCCCTCTAGCGTGCCTCAAATCTCCAACAAGTGGTATCAGAGCCTGGTGGCTCTTCAACGGATTAACAACCGGGAGCAAGACGCTAGAGGGTAAAAGATGGAAGTCCAAGATCAATTAGGATGGGACATCAACACACCGGTCCCTTATTCATTCTATGGACGAGAAGGTTTCAATTCTTGGAAGGCGAGAATTGAAGAGTTTTTGATGATGAGAGACCTTGAGGAATGGTCTCTATTAATGGAAGGATTTGAGTATCCCAGAGGACCAAAAGGTGGTTTCCTCAAGAAAAAGAGATGGAGTGAAGATCAACTCCAAAGATTCGAGAAAAACAAGAAGGTAATCAAATTCATTTTTGATTTAATTCCAAATGAATTCTTGTGTAGCCTAGGTGAATGCATGGATGCTAAGGAGCTATGGAGCGATTTGGCAAAGCTCCATGAAAGCCCATCAATGGTCAAAGAGGAAGAGACCGAAGAGGCTAATGCATCATCTTCACAAGGAAGTGAGGACTTGGAGGTTGAGAGATCATCAACATCCAAAGAGGAAGAGGAAGTAGAATCGGAAGTTGATAGGGAGTCAATTTCCGGGTTGGTGGAGGAAGTGGAAGAAGCATCCACCTCAAGGATTGAGGGGGAGGAGAGAACTTCCATACCGGAGAAACAAGAAGAAGCTTCAACATCCAATCAAGATGAGGAAGCTCAAAATACAACTCCGGCACCTACCACCGAACTAGATATCTCAAACACATCAATCTCAAATAAAAATAATATCATGTGCTTTGAGTGTAGGGAATTTAGGCACTACAAGAGCAAGTGCCCAAAGAAGATTAGGAAAGCTCCACCGGCTCCAAAAGTCAAGGATGCCGGTTCCCCAAATATCAAGAGCAAGGAGCATATCATATGCTTCAAGTGCAACTCAAGGGGACATTATAGGAATCAATGTCCTAGGGGAAGCAAAAAGACCAAAGAGGGAGCTACACATGTAGGGGGAGCCTCTAGGGCAAACCCTAAGGTATATTTCAATAATGCACCTTCTTTAGTTAATAGGCAAAGGCATGCTAGGAATTTAAATTCTCTTGCAATTTATGAAAAGCATGCTAATAGGAATAAATATTTTTGCTTAGGAGCTAAAAGTGTCCATTTTAGTAATAAGGAGAAATTTGGGACTAATGTCCCTAGAAAAACTATACCTAGTGAATCTATTAAGAAAATACAAGAACATCTAGGTTTTAATCCAAAATGGACTAGGCACATGCCAAGAAAGTCAAATGCCCAAGATTTAAATCAAGATTCTAAAATTGGGAAATTAGAATTAGAGAACCAAGCCTTAAGGTCAAGGCTTGAAAAACTTGAAAAGACCCTTAGGAATATACAAAATCAATTTAAAGGGTCTAGTGGTCAAAATCAAGGGTCCAAAAGTCACAGTCAACACTTAGGACCTAAGAGTCAAAAGTCAACCAAGGGCAAGAAAGGTTTGGGTCACAAACCTAAGCCTAAGGTGGCTTACCATAGTGTTCCATTTGATTATGGAACACAAACTAGGTCTAGGAAGACCAAGGTCAATAGGGAAGTCATCCCTAGAGTTGACCAAAGGGTGTGCCTAGTGGCTAGGGTTTCTAGGAAACCTAGGGTGGCCACTAAGAAGGTTGCAAGGGGAGTCACCCCTAGAGTCAACCTAGGTAACACCCAAATGACCAAGGCTAACAAGCCTAGGAGGGTCATTAGAAAGGTATCTAGGGAGGTTATCCCTAGGGAATACCTAATCAACCCTAGGAGCTCAAATAGATTTTGGGTTCCTAAGAGCGTGATTGATTCACGCTAAGTGGGTTTAGGGTGTGTCAACCTTGATTGGATGAGTAGTTAACTCAACCATGGTAAGGTGGCACTTTAGGATATTTTCAAGGTTATGGTTACCTTGGAAATAGATTTGAATTAATCCTAAAAGTATTTTAGGATGTGCCAATATTAATTATGAATTTTGATAAAATGATCATTTTGGCACAATTTAGGTTTAGAGGTTAGTGTGCCATTTTGGGTTTTTGGCACACTTGGGAGAAAAATAGAAATATGGCAAAATATATCTAATTATATAAAATGGCAATTAATATTAAAATTTAGGTATTACATACCTTTATATCTTATTTGCCATGCTTTGATTTTCCATATGCCATGACATGACATCATGTTCATTCTCATCATTTATATGTCATGTACATGTTTAGGATTAAGGATTAAATGTCATGTGTTTTTAGATTTCATATTATGTCATGACATCATGATTATGAGCATGTGTTTATCTATATCATCTCTAATGCCATAATCACTCATGCATTTAAGATAATTTGATTGAAATTGATTTAAGGACAATGGCATGACTTGGAGTCCCATCTATAAGGGAATCAAGTAGGGTTGCCTTAGAAAAATGCATGAAACCCTAGTTTAGGGAGAACAAAACCCACATCTCACATCCAATTTACATGTATTTGTATTTATACACCCTAGATACATGTGAGATGCTAGGATATGAGTTGAGTTCAAGGTGCATGGTTTTTGCATCTAGTTGAACCAAAACTCATCTAATTTTATTGGTGGATCATTGGGAAAGCTTGTGTACAAGTCATGTACTTAGAGCCCAAGGAATATGATCCAAAATAAGGTTTTGAACTCATTTTAAAATTAATTTAGAAAACCTTGGTGAAGTCTATCTTTTGATAGCAATCACCATTGATGAAGTTGATACAAAATAGGGCCAAAACATTGAAAATTTCAATGATTTTGAGTTTTGTATCAAACTCACTATTTTATGGGTAAAATATTTTTCAAACACTTTTCACCCATTGTTTTGGTCATAAGTATTATACGTATCAAATTTCGTGATTTTTCGATATATGTATAATTAGTTATGATTTTCAAATTGATTCGATAAATGAATTTCGAAAATTAGCTACGATCGCCATTGGTGGCGGCGATCGATGTATGTGGCAATCGATCGACATCGCTGGAGTCGACCGCCAGTCTGATTTCGGGTTCACAAGTTTGTTTAGCCCGTGTTCAGCCATGGTAAAGGTCCCTAACCACTCATAACCCTAGGATATGCTTTGGGAAGCATTATGAAGGGTGAAAATTCATTGGATGTGGATTTGGAGAGGTGTTAGGTCAAAGTATCAATTTGAGGTGGTGGAAAGTTCAATGTTGAATTTCCAACCTTAATTTTGATGGTTTAGAGTTCCTATTGGCTTAGGGACTTCCCAAGGACATTGTTGGTGCAATGGTCAAGGGGGAGCAAGCCTTTAGGGGGAGGTATCCATCTTGGGATGATGGATGTGTTTTTCTCCTTGAAAAGGAGAGGTTATTGGGAGAATATCATCAATTGGGAAAATTGATGGTTTTTGATACCCAATTTGGAAATTGGGAGAGTGAATAGGATTGCCTCTCTTGAGTGATATGGGACTTATCACTAGGAAGATGGTAGGCATCCTAGATATTTTTAAATCAAGGGGAAGATTGTAAGATCTCATTGGGACATGAGACATTGACCTCCTTGGAGAGATAACCTTTTTTGATGTTAGTCAAAAAGGGGGAGAATGTTTGGGGGAGAAGATTTGATTTACATTTTCACTTGAATGTTTGGGGGAGAACATTTGGTGAGTGTTTATCAATTTGGGATAATTGGTAAGGGATTTGAGTTAGTGTTCTAACTCATGATTTGATTGGTTTTTGTCAAACATCAAAAAGGGGGAGATTATTGGTGCAATCGGCCCAGGTCACGATTGACCAAGACTCGAGTTTGACTCGAGTGATGTTTTGATGTTTGACAAAGTATGTTTGACAAAGTATGTTAGACATAGGATTGACATTGATGTTTGACATTAATGTCGGTGAATATGTTGGGGAGATTGTTTATACAATCGACCCAGGTTATAATTGACTTGATGGTTGACCAGGGTTGACCATGTGATTATGGGAAAGTCCAAGCATGGGTCTTGGCAAGGGAAAGTCCAATTCATGGGTACTTGGCATGGAAAGTTCAAGTGGGACACTTGGCAATTGGGAAAGTCCAAGTCTTGAGCACTTGGCATGAGAAGTCCAAGCATGGGTCTTGGCAAATGAGAAGTCCAAGCATGGGTCTTGGCAAATGGAAAAGTCCAAGCATGGGTCTTGGCATGGAAAGTCCAACATGGGTTGGCAAGGGAAAGTCCAAGCTTGAGTCTTGGCATTTGAGAAGTCCAAGGGGATTGATATTGGCGGCGTAAAGTCCAAGCGGAGTCTTGGCGGCGTAAGTCCAATGTGCCTTGGCGGTGTAGACACCGTTAGCATGACATAGCCGATGGAAGCACCTGAAGGCTAGCGCGATGGATGAACAAGTCATGAATGACTTGGAGGGATTCGAGAGGCGTGAGGCTGATGGAGGTGGCTAGAAGGCTTAGGTCTAGGCTAAGGGTGGTCTAGCAAGTATGGGGGCACCATACTTGGGTTAAAACCTCATTCTTGAGGTTTGCAGTCGACTGGTATTATGGCCGGTTCGACTGTCGAGAGTCGACTTGAGTTCGACTGCCGGTTGAGAGCTTTGAGGGCTCTGGCGGTCGGTATTCATGGAACGATCGTCGATATCGGCGACGATCGCCGGATGGCGATCATTGCCGGTCGTGTCGAATCTGAACGCTCCGTGGCCGTGAAGCGATCGACTATAGGCGTTAGCGATCCAATGTTGGCTGAGAGTCCGTTGGAACTTGTCCAACGTGGATTGAGCCGTTGTCTCACATCTACTGATGTTGGCGGATCAGGGACTCATGGCGATCGGCGCGGAAATCGGCAGAGGAGGATAAAAGCAGCTGTTCGTGGAAGGCTCAAGTATCAGATTTTTGGGAGCTTACTTGAGGCGATTTGAAGGCGATTTGCAGGTGCATTTCAGGGCCCTTCAACCTCATCCAAGCAACCAACAAGCAAAGCGCTCAAACCCTAGTTTGTAAAGTGTTCTTTACATTTCCTTTGTATTTGCTTGTATTTCTTTAGATTATTGTTGTAATCTTGTGTACGAGGTTTCTCCACCTCCGACTTGTTGTCGAGAAGGAGTTTATTGATTAGTGATTACATTGGCATCGCTA
This sequence comes from Wurfbainia villosa, assembly GCA_025175895.1. NCBI lineage: Eukaryota > Viridiplantae > Streptophyta > Magnoliopsida > Zingiberales > Zingiberaceae > Wurfbainia > Wurfbainia villosa. The sequence continues at coordinate 6,890,051 of CM045987.1, forward strand.
GAGCTCGTTAGAGCTCAATCCGTGGAGTAGGAACCGTGTGGTTTTGAACCACGTTATATCATCGTGTTCGTGTGTGATTGTATTTCGTGTATTGCTTTTATTATTATTCCGCTGCGCTAACACGAATTGTAGACAAGCACGTGAACGATTTCCATCTACGTACGGGTCACACGCTATTCACCCCCCCTCTAGCGGGCCTCAAATCTCCAACAGGGCTATGACAACTGTGCACTCTACCATCACTGCTCCTGAGTGACCGAGTGGACAGGATGCTGTCGGAGTACACCTATCCTCCTGCCCCAAACAGAGTGGGGGAGCTAAGCTCTCATCTCCCGGTTTCATAGACCAGAGGAGGGATCCCTGCCCGCTACTACGCTGCCTCATCACTACCCATGAGTGGACCAGTGGAGCCTGACAGAGCAACTGCACACACCCTCCTGATGTACCACTAACCCATGAGTGGCAGTGTGTGCAGGCCATGTAACTGGCTGCGGGCTCAACTATAAAGGAACCTCGTCCAGCCAGCATGCAATCATGCAAGATGATGCATGATACTAAAGCATGTAAATCCAACTAAAAATACCTATCCAAATAATATGCACAATCAATATGTACATATCCACAATCCAAGTAACTATGATCCAAATAAAACAGGGAAGATATAATCATATCCTATCACATGCATGTATCAAGTAGGCACCAAAAATATACTGGGCATATAACATGAAAATTATTGCAAGCTATCCTAACTAGCATATCAACTTGACTATATCTAAAAGATAAGTCAAAGTACCCGCCTGCTATAATGCTCAAAAAGTGAAACCTTCATGCTCGTGGACCTGTCTCGTATCCACCTCCTGTAATCGTAGAATACCAGTATAACCAATCACTAGCCTAAACAAACAGTAGGAATATGAATCTAATCCAACCTTAATCAGATTAAATTCACCGTATAATTCCTGAATCAACTCTAGCATCAACTATAAAGGTAACACATCCTACTTTATAACATACTAAATCAAAGCTTACCTTACAATGCTTCACAACTTCTTGATCCACCTGAAATTCTCCGATAGGAATCATTCGATTGATAGGCAACAAAAACCTAATTTTAATTACCCTAACCCCTGCAAATCAAAATCTCCAAGCTCACAACAAATCTGTAAATTCTCAGTTTCCCTAAATCTATAAGAATAGATCACAGGGGTCCCTTACCATAAATCAAGGGTGAACACTATATGGAATCCCACAACTGATTCCTTGATCTAGCCCCTGATGCCAGCGACAATAATCCTTCTCAATTCCACAAGATCATTGAAACATCGCCAATCGACTCAACAATTCCATTGCATCAAACAATCAACAGACAAAAAGAAGGGAATGGGTCGAGATTTACCATCTCTTAAGGCTACACTAGCTGTTCCCCTCCAAGATGCCCTGTTCGCTGGCAGAAGACCCCTGCTGCCCTAAACCACCGGTTGATGAGCAATTCGAAAGACAAGGGTTGCGGTTAGAGAGGGATCATTCCGAGATAGGGGAAGAGGAATACCACCTCACCTTGATCCGACGAAGGTTGTGGCTCCCGTTCAGAACACGGAAATCGCTATCGACGACTCCACCACACGCTGCACCCTCATCGCACTAAAACCGAGGGACGACAGCCGGTCCAACCTTCCAACCGCGCAAACTTGCTGTGGTCGTTGTTTTCCGCGAGGAAGAAGAGCGCAAGTCGTGTCCGGGAAGACCGATCGGCATTGCAGACGAGCAGCGTCGGCGATGGGGAAAGCGACGGCGAAGAGGAGGCGACAACTTGGTCGTCGGCGCAATGCACAAGAAGAGGGCGTTGGCGGGTCCAAGGGCGACGACGACGGCCGCCGGCTTCGGGCGTGCACGCGGCGACAGTGCTTGCGATCGAGGGAGAAGACGCGAGAAAGAAATCGCAAGGAAGAGGACGTCGGCCGCGGAGGGGAAAGAAAAATCGGGGAAATAGAAATACCTAGGTTTTCTATTTAAAACCTTAAGTCATATAATCCAAACAAGCCTTTTAAAAGACGGTTTTTCTTATCTCCTTAAATACCCCGTATAAACCCTGTTTAATTCTAGAAAAATTCTGGAAAAATTTCTAAAATTCTCCAAAAATCTCGAAATAATTCCCAGTATTATTTTTCCTAAATTTTGGCCATTAAATTTATATTTTAAATTTCAGTATTTAACATTCTCCCCTACTAATAAAAATTTGGTCCCCAAATTTCCTACTCAAGAGCACAACGAGTAAGAGATACCACAAGTATGGAAAATATATATCTCACGCACCTTAAGTAAACAGGTGGGGGTATTGAGCTTGAATCTTTTCCTCAAGCTTCCAAGTAGCCTCCTCATCAGTGTGGTGACTCCACCCGATCTTGACAAGTCGCACAATCTTGTTTCGCAACTGTCGTTCCTTGTGATCCAAAATTCGCACCGGAACCTCTGCATAAGTAGCATCAGGTTGAATGGAACTTGACACATCTGATAGAATATGTGTAGAGTCTGGCACATACTTCCTCATCATGGACACATGAAACACATCATGGATACAAGCCAAAGACGGTGGTAGCGCTAGTCGGTAAGCGACTGCTTTGATCCTCTCTAAAATCTCAAACGGACCAATGTACCTAGGAGCTAGCTTACCACGGAGGCTAAATCTCTTAACTCCTTTCGTGGTTGAGACACATAGGAATACATGATCACCAATAGAGAACTCCAAAGGTCTCCGTCTTTAATCTGCATAACTCTTCTGACGATCCTGCACCTTTGTCATTCTATGTCTGACAGTACGGACCAACTCTGCCTCATGCTGAGCTCTCTGGGGTCCTAGCAACTGGGCCTCCCCAACCTCCTCCCAGAGGGTGGGTATCAGACACTGTCTACCATAATATGCTCCAAACGGTGCCATTTGGATAGTCGAACGATAGCTGTTGTTGTAGGTGAATTCCACTATTGGTAAGTGGTCCTCCCAGTTGCCCCCGAAAACCATAACACAGAACCTCAGCAAATCCTCTAGAGTCTAAATGGTACGCTCGCATCCACCATTTGCGGATGGAATGCAGTACTAAAACGAAGCTGCGTGCTTAAGGCCTGCTGCAGACTCTGCCAAAACCAGGACGTGAACTGGGGATCTCTATCTGATATAATGCTCAAAGGAACACCATGCAATCTGATGATCTCCCGACAATATAGCTCTGCCAAACGATCCAGAGAGTCGGTCTTCCGAATCGCTAAGAAGTGCGCGGATTTGGTTAGTCGATCAACAACTACCCAAATCGCGTCATGGCTTTGACGTGTCCTAGGCAAACCCACCCCAACATCTATAATAATACGCTTCCACTTCCATTCCGGAATCGGAATTTTCTGAAGCATCTGTTCCTTAAACTAATGCAACTCCGGAAACCATTATCCTCCTCGGAGTCAGAGACGGTAGTTCATCTAACGTCCAAAATCCACTCCACCACACACTCTTTAAGTGCATGGGAGGCTATCGCGACCAAACTTCCTTGTTACAACCGTTCGTGTTCCAGCTACTCTATAGTAGCTATACAGTAGCTAGCCAAAACTCCATGAGCATTTTTGCTCCTCACCTATTCAAAACAACAAAATAACTGCGAAGTCCACGTCATATATATGACGGCTTATCTCGCAGTCCTTTAATTGTCGTAAGTTTAGGATACGTCTTATTCAATAGCATCGGGATCGCTCCGATCCCCGAAATGATGCATCCATATACACTACCCTTCTATCCACACCAGAATGATTAATCAACATTGGCGTAAAAGTCAACCATCGTCTGAGCCCTGAAACTAGTTTCACAAGCTTCAGACTAAGTAAATTCCATCACCTTTCTGGTCCAACTAGTCTGCGATGTAGTACCGCTAGAGCATCCTATCCATATCTATGGTAATAACCAAATCAATACCAAGGAAAACCACCATCCACGGTGGCCGAGTGCGCAACTCCAACTACCACCATCAACAGTGGCCAAGTTACGCAACTCCAACGACCACAACTAATCCAATCGTGTCCAGAATACACGACTTCCCAAATCCCTGGACGACTAAGTCGTCAATAAGTCTCATAAGATAATCATAAGCTCATACAATTTATACCAAGTATAAGATTGTAGTTGCTACCCACCTGCATTCTCCTTACTCTAGGCTGACGATATAACAATCATCACGACGACAATGATAATTGTATGACACCATGTCACTACAATATCATCACACCAGTCACAAATCAATCCTAGAGTATACACAGGTGTCCTATAGCTGAACTAAATAGGTCCTCTATCCAAAATGAAGGATATTCATTTCCTTCCCCAACTACTGTATTCTATCATCGATAATCGATGCATAACTTCCAAGGTCCATCTCTCTTTTAACAAAGAGTTCCGGATCTCTAGAAAAATACTGGGACAGATAAATATCCCATCCAACACCTCCTATAATAAGGTAAAATGATCTTTTATCGTCTTGCCCGGTGTAGGCATACACGCCTTATCCATAACCAAATCACTATTAGTAGGGACTGATACTCTCTGAGGGTTTACTCCTTGTCCTTCAAATTGGTGGCTAGCAGGTCAAATCCCTAGCTTCCTAATTCGACATCAGTCGACACCTCTAAAGAGTCCGTACTTTCAAAATCATCGTTAGGTTCTGCAAGGTCAATACGTCATCGACCTCGTCCCCGACCATGAGTAGGGACAATTTCACTAAGTCAATACTTTTCCTAACCATTAAAGTACAGTAACCATTAAAGACAATACTTTTCTTATAGCTCAGAGATATCCTTCAGCTTACCTGATTCTCAAAACACGAGAACTCCCAAAAATCCAAGGAAAAGAAAATCCTCGAAACACAAAACCCACAAACCAAAATCGTAAACCAATAAAATTGTCACGTCCTGGGGGCATATCCATCATCCAAATGACAGAGGAGCCCCTTAGTGACAATATTCCGAAATCCATGGACCAGATCTGGTAAAAACCTCGAAATAATAATAGATACACAAATATTTTAATTAACTTCATGCATGCATGACTAAACATATATCACTTAAAGTAAAATAGTTTTGTGACACCAAATCAAATTGCGACAAAAAATCCAAAGTGCATAAATAAAATGCAATACCGATAAAGTAAATAAAGTGGCATCTCGACGATGCAGTGGGACAAGCACGGTAAGGGACTCTCTGAGCGACACGAAGGTAGGTCAACCGGACACATCCTCCATCAGTTAACCTAGAGGATAAGTGAGGAGGGGGTGAGTACAACCACTCTGTGGATGTATAGACAATAGTGCATAATCATAATGCACATAATGGAAGTCACAGGGAACAAGCTAGAGTAACCCAACCCTCAGAGTACCAATATCAGTCTGCAACTATCCTGATCAGCAGTATAACAAATATACCCGCAACATACACAACCACTGCAACCAGCAGTGCACATCCGGATACCACGACAAAGCCTCGTGGCTCTCGCACAAAAAGGGAACTATCTATGAGCTACCGCGAACGGAACTCGTGGATCGACAAGCAGTAGAAAAACTCAATGTCTGCGAGCAACAACATGCTACCACGAATGAGTATCGTGGGCAGACAACACATATCGATATCTAATTATTGACTGCACGCAACAACATACTAACACTAATAGGTCGCATGGGCAGTCGATTATCCTAGGTTGTTAAACCTAGGGTTATCCAATACATCCAGCATAAAACAACCATCAACGTCGACAAAGATCATCGATCTACAATTAAGCCCATTGAGGCGATCAAGCGAGGGTTTCAACACCTCTAATACTAAATGTTTACCAAAGTCGGTAAAGATCATCGACTCATAAATAAATACCTCGAGATGAAGTCTAGGGTTCCAACCCTTCTAACATGAACGGTTATCAAGGTCGATAAAATCATAAATCCACTAATAAACACTTCGAGACGAGTAATCATAGGGTTTCGTCCCAGCTAATAGGAAACGCTTATCAAATCCAATAAGAACAACAAATCTACTATCAAGCCCGCCAAGAGGGTTAAGCCTAAATTATATCATTCTACCAGTTTAATCATGAATGCTACAACATGCTACCATGAACATATCTCGTGGGTACTTAAGACGTAAAGTAGCTATCTAGCTACAGGCGTCATACGAATCCAATTTTCACCAACTCCGAACGAATAACACAAGAATATAACCTTGCAGTAGGTCATCTCAACCATGATTGGGAGGCATGATTGACCACAAATATACAAAGCACCTACCTATAGAGAGACTCTATTGCAGACTCTCTCTCAACCAAGAATGGGGAATATAGTAAGGATTAATCGCATCCTAACCATACGAACTCTACTAGTCCGATCACCATATCACTGAAACAGTAAATGGATAACCATATATCATTAAGCACATCCGGGTTATTACGCCTAGGGTTCCAACACCTAGGGTTTTACTAATGTTGTTTCATTCCTGAGATCCACTCCTACAGAATAACCTCATCTAAGTTATTCTATCTCTACTAGTATTAATCATGGTATCCACCGCAAAAACACATAACCATATACGCTGTCTAATAAACGACAGGATAGTCATACTAATGGCGATCAATGGCTGAAATTAATTAAGGTATAACCAAAGGGTCATGCCAGATCAAAGTCAAGGCAATACTCAATAAAGCATCAGGTGCCTATACATACCCTTAAACTACGTAAGCAATGTAATCATGTCATCATGCACTAGGATCTAGAGAGTTCAAGAACCTATATGTATACCTTCTACAAATTTATCCATCTTAGTCATATTATTCAACTAGTCCACTCCTAATACTAGTCCAATCCTAATACTAGTCCAAACAGTAATAGGTAAACATCTACCAATAATATCTAATCATTTATATCACAATGATAACTAGCTACCTATAGCAGTACTAGCAATTAATAACCATATGCAGTCTAACAGATATAAAGTTAAAACAATACTAGACAAAACATGATACCACCGCATAACCAATATAACCAATACAAATATGTACTAAATCTAGAAAATTTTCTAGAATTATTCACCTGTTAGCCATCTGGAGATGTCCTATCGCCGCTAAATCCCCCATATTGACCTCGTCAATAATACCTCGAATTTCCGAAACATAAAAATCATTGGAAATCCGTACCAATCCAAAAATACCCTAGGTAACCTGCCAAACATAGCAAACTCTAAAAACCCAAAGACCCTAAGGAACTCGGAAATCTACGCTCTGATACCAAATAAATTGTCACGCCCCGGGGGAGTCCCCGCCAGATTTAAAAATCCGGCAAAGATCTCCTGATCGGTGACAATACCAAACTTATATACAAGGCCTACACCACCACTATACATTAGTCAACACGACCAAAATCCAAACAACACACACAGGTAATAAGGCCTCAGGCCAACAATCAAAATAAATAAATGAAGTCTATCACATCTAGACTTACCCCTTCTGCCATCTGAGTAGAAACATACAACCAAACTAATTGAATAGTCCATAAGGACACCACAATTATTCCCAAACTTCCACAAGTACATAACCAAAACATCAGGGCCTAAATATATCTTCTATACCAAATCCAAAACCATAAGACCAATAAAACCTATCCATTTCAACGAGGGGGGATTGGCAGCTGGACTCTCCTGGCGGTTAACTCAAAGCAGGATGTAAAGCAACGGGATAAGTTCAAAGAACTTAGCGGATACTAGTCGATATGCATAGAAAGATATAGCTAACAATACTAATCATGCCAGTACAGTCTCATATATATGGTAAGTAAGAAATAAATGCAAAAGGACTGTACTCACCTGAATCTCCTACCCTGATATAGGAGCATGTGCCCTACTATAAGAGATAAAGTCATCACCATATATGAATATGAATCCTGTATGCATGACAATCATATGCAACATCCAAGGCATCAATAAAAATGCAGCAACCACAATACCAATGCTATCCATGCAAAGTGCATGTCGTGCAAATGACATGGTCACCCCTGACGCCAATTAGCCACCTCACACGCGATGGTGAAGCCGAGTAGATAGGGCTATGACAACTGTGCACTCTACCATCACTGCTCCTGAGTGACCGAGTGGACAGGATGCTGTCGGAGTACACCTATCCTCCTGCCCCAAACAGAGTGGGGGAGCTAAGCTCTCATCTCCTGGTGTCATAGACCAGAGGAGGGATCCCTGCCCGCTACCACGCTGCCTCATCGCTACCCATGAGTGGACGGTGAGCTCGACAGAGCAATCGCACACACCCTCCCGATGTACCACTAACCATAATTGGTCAGTGCGGGTTCAACTATAAAGGAACCTCGTCCAGCCAGCATGCAATCATGCAAGATGATGCATGATACTAAAGCATGTAAATCCAACTAAAAATACCTATACAAAAAATATGCACAATCAATATGTACATATCCACAATCCAAGTAACTATGATCCAAATAAAACAGGGAAGATATAATCATATCCTATCACATGCATGTATCAAGTAGGCACCAAAAATATACTGGGCATATAACATGAAAATTATTGCAAGCAATCCTAACTAGCATATCAACTTGACTATATCTAAAAGATAAGTCAAAGTACCCGCCTGCTATAATGCTCAAAAAGTGAAACCTTCATGCTCGTGGACCTGTCTCGTATCCACCTCCTGTAATCGTAGAATACCAGTATAACCAATCACTAGCCTAAACAAATGGTAGGAATATGAATCTAATCCAACCTTAATCAGATTAAATTCACCGTATAATTCCTGAATCAACTCTAGCATCAACTATAAAGGTAACACATCCTACTTCATAACATACTAAATCAAAGCTTACCTTACAATGCTTCACAGCTTCTTGATCCACTTGAAATTCTCCGATAGGAATCATTCGATTGATCAGCAACAAAAACCTAATTTTAATTACCCTAACCCCTGCAAATCAAAATCTCCAAGCTCACAACAAATCTATAAATTCTCAGTTTCCCTAAATCTATAGGAATAGATCACAGGGGTCCCTTACCATAAATCGAGGGTGAACACTATATGGAATCCCATAGCAGATTCCGTGATCCAGCCCTGCACTGCACCGACAGTCAATCCTTCTCAATTCCACAGTACATCGGAAAACATCACTGCCCTAAATCACAAATCGACTCAACAATTCCATTGCATCAAACAATCAACAAACAAAAAGAAGGGAATGGGTCGAGATTTACCATCTCTTAAGGCTACACTAGTTGTTCCCCTCCAAGATGCTCTGTTCGCTAGCAGAACACCCCGGCTGCCCTAAACCACCGGTTGATGAGAAATTCGAAAGGCAAGGGTTGCGGTTAGAGAGGGATCATTCTGAGATAGGGGAAGAAGAATACCACCTCACCTTGATCCGGCGGAGGTTGTGGCTCCCGTTCAGAACACGGGGAAACTGCTGTCAACGTTGACTCCCAGCCACACGCGTACCCTCACTGCCGCCAAAACCGAGGGACGACCGCCGGTCCAACCTTCCAGCCGCGCACACTTGATGTGGCCGCTGTTTGCTGCGAGGAAGAAGAGGGCAAGTCGTGTCCGGGAAGACCGATCGGCATTGCAGATGAGCAGCGTCGGCGATGGGGAAAGCGACGGCGAAGAGGAGGCTGTTGGGATGTATACTGAAAGCCTAGGTCTTTTGTATGAACATTTTGTTTTGAAATAAGAATCACATGATCATTGATTGCACGTTATATTTATATGTGTGCATATTGTCTAATATTTTACATTGTAGATAACATGGTGCCTGGGTGCGGCACAGAAGATCATGTTATCAGTCCCTTGTAGAATATAAGTAAAGGCTCACAACCAAGATGGTTTTGGACAAACCATTGGCATGGTTGTGGTGTAGCTTGGTATTGTTTTGTCTTGAACATAGAGTTACACTAGTACACTTAGGTGTATTGAGCAGGACCGACATAGAGGTGATTCAATTTGTTGCTGACTACATAATTGAATCGGACCTCGGATATTATGTTGTACATGCTCTTAATCCCGATATAATAACGGACACATGTACTTAGTATTTATTTCTTTGATTTACCAGAGGGTGAGATTTCTATGGATTAAATCAATATGCCCGGTAAGTTGGGAAATGATATTATTTGTATGGTGTGCCGTTGATTATAGGAGGAATCCGTGTCCTATGTATTAGGTTGATGATGTCCCCTTGAGGAGCTCACAATGTTTATCATGTAAACCCTGCAGGTTGACTTAGTCAACATGATGATAAGGTTGAGTGGTACTACTCGAGGAGTTAGATGTTAATTAATTGATGATCAGCAAATCAATTAATTGACGGACATTCGATATCTTAAACACGGGGAGATGGATGTACAAATAATATATGGAGCCCATATTAATTTATAGGGGTTGGTGAGGTAGTTCGATGATGATCCTCTAGTGGAATGGAACATCATTGATGGATCAAGTTTGTGTGGTTCCGATCCATCGGGTGGCCAAGACCCAACTCCTCCTCATGGTCCCTATCGTAGCCTAATATAAACCTCATGAAGTCTAGATCAAATGATGGAAAACAAATCTCTAGATCCGACAGTTGGGATTAAAACCCTAGAACCGACGGTTGAGATTAAATCTCTAAATCCGACGGTTGAGATTAAAACCCTAGAACCGACGGTGGAGATTAAACCAAGGCCTAAACCTAACTCTATATAAAAGGGAGAGGAATGGTTGGATAAGGGGGGCGGCAAGAAAATTGGGAATTAGTTCCTATATTTTTGGCTACCTCATCAATAACCAATTTTCTCCTAAGTTCTATAATAGGGTGGCTATGGGTTGGGCGGAAAAGGAGAGAGTGGTTGATGTTGGATGATGGATGCTAAGGAGATTAGGGTTTAGCCTCCAATTGCTTGGGCGACAAGCAACCCTAAGGAGGAAACCCTAATTAGGGTTTGGCTCCTATGGGTTGGGCGGCCAAGGCTTGGAAGATGAGTGGGCGGCAACTTGAAGAAGATATCTTCTTCTTCCTTGAAGGTGGCTAGCTCCTAGATCTCTTCTCTCCATCATGGTTGGGTGGCAAGAAACCCTAAGGAGGAAACCCTAATTTGATTAGGGTTTGGCTCCTTTGCATGGGCGGCCAAGGTTTGGAAGGAGGGTAAGCGGCATCTTGTGGAAGAGTTCTTCTTCTTCCTAGGAAAGGTGGCCGGTTTAGATCTCCTCCTTCCACCTTGGATGGGCGGCAAGAAGACCTAAGGAGGAAACCCTAATTAGGGTTTGGCTCCTATGGTTGGGCGGCTAGGGTATGCAAGGAAGGTGGGCGGCAACTATAGGAGAGGAGCTCTTCCTCTTCCTAGGTTGTGGCCGGCTCCTTCCTCTATTCCCTCCACCGTGGCCGGCGCCCAACATATTCCTTTTCTCCTATTCACTCCATCTTGGCCGGCGGCACCAAAACAAGGGTTTGTCCCTAGTTTGGTACCTTGGTTGTTTCCATTATGTTCTCTCTATTCTTGGGGCCGGCGGCATCAATCCTTTTGTGGAATGGTGGTTGGCTCAAGCAAGAAGGGAAAGAGAGTTCTTCTTTCTTTGGATTGAAGAAGATCTAGGATGCTTCAACTTGTGGAGGATCTTCGCCCACACGAAGTCTACAAGGAGGTTAGGACATACGATAGAAGATCAAGAGGTATAAAAGTTTTATAACTTTTATTATTGTTCTTTGCATGTTCTTATTTGATATGCTAGCTTATGTTCTTTATGTTAGCATATGTTGATTATACTCGTTTACATTTTCATGTATTTGTATAATCATAGACCCCGAATAAGAAACATAAAAACCGGCAATCCGTCCGTCGTCTCTTCTGCGGCTAACCGACTAGAAGAGTTGTGTTGCTTGAACAACTAGTTTGTTCAAGCGATCGCTCAAGTCGTTAGCACGACGACGAATTGGTTGTGCTTAGGAAACTCATCCCATCCGGATTAGTTTTCATTAGTGAAAATTTTAATTCGGGGACATGGGAGCCTATGAGCATTCCGAAGTATAGCACATTGCCAACAATTGGTATCAGAGCCACGGTTTCCGATTTTGTGTGTTTTGGATTCGGTTACTTTCACGCACTTATCATATATTGTGTATGCCGGATAATAGTATGATGTGCGTAGGCTAACTTTTTGGTTGCGGGCATAAGATCCAACTATTATGGCCATATATGTGTGTATGTGATTACATGTGTGTGTGATTGTATATTATTTGAATCCTCGGGGTTGACGAGGCTAAATTAGTATTTAATTTTTGTAATTGAATACGGCATTGTTTAGCCACTCTTTATTTTATTTTATTTTATTTTCGATCTAGATGTCATGTACACTCCCTCGTGGAGTATAGGATCGATGGATGTAAAATAAAATAGATTTTATTCTCGGCTCGGATCTCCGGATGGCTTGTACATGGCGTGGGAGGAGCGGACGAGGTGGCGACACGACGGGACGCATATTGGAGAACAATGTCATAATAGTTGGAAAAATTCTGATTTTTCCATATTTATTGCTGATTTGTTTTATATGCATGTTGTGTGTGCTTGAAAATTCCTCATTTTAAATTTACTAAGTGGGAGAGGGATATTTTAATTAATTCCCGCAGCCTCCATTACAATTTGACATGTGATGCAACAAACTTGTGTGTCGGCTCTGAGTGCCTTCCTCCCCGAGGACGAGTTTGTTTGCGGATCACTAGGTCAAATAATGGTTATAGGAAATTATCTAGGAGCATGTGTACTTCCACAGAGGTAAGGCACATAATCCAAAATAATTCCCTTAGTATCGTGTAATGGTGCACACTTAGATGCAAATAAAAGTATCCTCCCCATAGGAGTCACTGCTTTTATTTGTAGGGCCAAAGAGGAACCGACTATTAATTTTATTTGTCAAAAAGTAAGGTTGACAAGATAATAAAATTAATGGGTAAAACCTCCTCTTACAAATGTAGAATTCGTATACGTCCACACAGAGTGGCATACGATATTCTCGGTGTTTTGAGGTGTTGGTTGATTTCGGAATTTTATTGTTTTGAGGAATCAATAAAATTTGAAATCTAAAGTTTTGATCATTGTGATTCTTAGGATTTTCAAAATGACTTTCAGTCCACTTATTTTGATACTAAAGGAAATAAACTTACTGTACCCAAATTATATTGATTGGAAATGAATCCAAATATTGTCTTATCTGCTAGTATGCACTCTTCGAAGAGTATCCTCAAGCCATGGTTGCTCAAAAAGGTTTCTACTTCTAAGCCGAAAGGCAAGAGGAAGGAGAAACAAGGTGGAGCAAATGTGGTGGGAGGATCTCAGGAAGGAGTGAAGAAGCCGAAAGGCAAGTACTTCACTTACAAGCAGGATGGACATTGGAAGGAGGACTGTCCCAATCCAAAGTAGAACAAAAGTATATCTTTTGGTCTAGTCGTTGTAACATGGTTAGCGGTGTTATCTACCGGCACCTGGTGTGTAGATACGAGAGCCACTAATCATGTCTGCAATACTTTGCAGGGGTTCCAGAAAACCCGACGACTAGCTAAAGGGAATATTACCATTTACTTGGGCAATGCCATGAAGATGGCGGCTATTGCAGTGGGAGATGTTTTATTTATCTTTTGAGAAAAATAAAGGTTTTTGGTTCTTAAGAATTTCCTTTATGTACCCTTATTTAGAAAGAATTGATTTCGATTTCTAAATAGTTTTTGGATGGATAATCTATTTCTTTTCATGACAGATTTGTTATAAAAGGAATAGGGACATTATCTATTCAGGTACATAGATAGGAAATTTATAACTTGAACCACAAGCTCCCACGATGCAAATAGAAGTTAATAACTCATCTTCTAATTCTAATAAGAGAAAAGAACCTTCGAAGATGAACCAAACATATCTTTGGCTTCTTAGGCTTGGTCACATTAACCTAAGCAGAATTCAAAGGTTGAAAGCTGATGGACCTTTGGGTTCATTAGTGGTGGAGGATCTCCCAACCTACGAATCTTGCTTGGAGGGTAAGATGACCAAGAGGTCTTTTTAAGGCCAAGGGGTATAGAGCCAAAGATGTGTTAGAGATGGTTCATTCTGATTTGTGTGGTCCTATGGCTATCTAGGCAAGAGGTAATCTTGAATATTTCATCTCTTTTGTAGATGATTATTCAAGATATGGATGACACTACGATCTGATCGTGGTGGTGACAACCTCTTGGGAGAGTTTAGGAACTACTTATCAGAGGTTGGGATTCAATCCCAATTGACTGCACCTGGCACACCCCAGCAGAACGGTGTAGCAGTACGAAGGAATAGGACTCTTATGGAGATGGTTAGATCGATGATGAGTTATTCTGACTTGTTTTGTAGTCCTAGAGATCAGAGGGTGGTCGTTAACACGAACGTCAGATTTCTAGAGGAAGACTATGTGATAAGCCACAAGCCCAAGAGTAAAATTGTTCTGGAGGAGTTAAAAGGGAAGTCACTTCTTTAGTACCACCGGTACAAGAGGATATACCACATGTCAGCACGCGTGTCACGGAGGATACACAGATGATACCTCGTTATAGTGGGAGGGTTGTGAGAGACCTCTCGATTCATGTTTTTGGACAAATCTTGATTTGGTCCCTAGCAAACATGAACTGATCCTAGACATACTGACGAGGCAATCCAAGATATAAATGATCTTTGCAAAGTGCAATGAATACTGAGATTGAATCTATGGATTCAAGACAGGTCTGGGAGCTCTTATGCATAGCAACTCATATGGATTATGAGGCGTGACAGATGGATGTCAAGACAGCATTCCTTAGTGGAAGTCTTGAGGAATCCATCTACATGAAGCGACCAGAGGGATTCATTGCTAAGGGCAAAGAGCGTATTGTATATAAGCTTAATCGGTCCGTTAATGGACTGAAGCAAGCTTTGAAGTCTTGGGACATCCGCTTTGAGGAAGTAAATCCAGTCTTATGGATTTATTCAAAGTTCGGATGGGTCTTGTGTATATCAGAGATGTGACGGAAACGTAGTGGTATTTTTGTACTATACGTAGATGACATTTTGGTGGTTGGCGACAACATCGAAGTGTTATCAGACGTAAGGGTATGGTCGTCCAAACAGTATGATATGAAGGACTTGGGAGAAGTGGGTCACAACCTTGGGGATCAAGGTTGTTGTGCTTATCCCAAGCTTCATACATAGACATGGTTTTGGATCGTTTTAGCATACAAAACTCCAAGAAGGGTTTTCTACCCTTCAGGCATGGAGTTCCTTTATCTAAGCAGATGTGTCCTAGATCATCTGAGGAGATAGAGGAGATATAGGCAGTTCCTTATGCTTCGGCGGTAGGAAGCCTAATGTATGCTATGTACGAGACCAGATATCTGCTTTGCCGTAGGCATGGTCAGCAGATATCAGAGTAATCCAGGACAGGGACATTGAACTGCGGTAAAGCATATATTGTAGTGCCTGAGAAGGACTAGGGATTATATGCTAGTTTACCGGGCAGACCAATTACTCCCTGTGGGTTACACGGATTCTGATTTCCAATCTGATAGGGATAACAGTAAGTCTACCTCAGGGTTTGTGTTTACTTTGGGAGGTGGAGCCATAGTATGGAAGAGTGTCAAGCAGAAATGCGTGGTGGACTCTACCATGGAAGCTGGGTATGTGGCAGCCCCCGGGCGGCCAAAGAAGCTGTATGGCTAAGGAACTTTCTGATGGACTTGGATGTGATTCCTGGTTTGCCCAGAACTATCACAATTTATTGTGATAATAATGGTGCAGTTGCAAACTCGAAGGAACCACGAGCCCATAAGGCTAGTAAACACATAGAGTGCAAGTACCACCTGATACGAGAAATCGTAAAGGAGGTAGAAGTTGTTGTCGCCTAGCATGCATCAGAGGATGACCTGGTAGACCCTTTCACTAAGGCCCTTCTAGCGAAAGCTTTGATAGGCATGTAGAGGGAAGGGGAATCAGATGTATGGCAGTATGATGACAGCATAGTCTTTTAGTATAAGTGGGAGATTGTTGGGATGTATACTGAAAGCCTAGGTCTTTTGTATGAACATTTTATTTTGAAATAAGAATCACATGATCATTGATTGCACGTTATATTTATATGTGTGCATATTGTCTAATATTTTACATTGTAGATAACATGGTGCCTGGGTGCGGCACAGAAGATCATGTTATCAGTCCCTTGTAGAATATAAGTAAAGGCTCACAACCAAGATGGTTTTGGACAAACCATTGGCATGGTTGTGGTGTAGCTTGGTATTGTTTTGTCTTGAACATAGAGTTACACTAGTACACTTAGGTGTATTGAGCAGGACCGAAATAGAGGTGATTCAATTTGTTGCTGACTAATTGAATCGGACCTCGGATATTATGTTGTACATGCTCTTAATCCCGATATAATAACGGACACATGTACTTAGTATTTATTTCTTTGATTTACCAGAGGGTGAGATTTCTATGGATTAAATCAATATGCCCGGTAAGTTGGGAAATGATATTATTTACATGGTGTGCCGTTGATTATAGGAGGAATCCGTGTCCTATGTATTAGGTTGATGATGTCCCCTTGAGGAGCTCATAAGGTTCATCATGTAAATCTTGCAGGTTGACTTAGTCAACATGATGATAAGGTTGAGTGGTACTACTCGAGGAGTTAGATGTTAATTAATTGATGATCAGCAAATCAATTAATTGACGGACATTCGATATCTTAAACACGGGGAGATGGATGTACAAATAATATATGGAGCCCATATTAATTTATGGGGGTTGGTGAGGTAGTTCGATGATGATCCTCTAGTGGAATGGAACATCATTGATGGATCAAGTTTGTGTGGTTCCGATCCATCGGGTGGCCAAGACCCAACTCCTCCTCATGGTCCCTATCGTAGCCTAATATAAACCTCATGAAGTCTAGATCAAATGATGGAAAACAAATCTCTAGATCCGACGGTTGGGATTAAAACCCTAGAACCGACGGTTGAGATTAAATCTCTAAATCCGACGGTTGAGATTAAAACCCTAGAACCGACGGTGGAGATTAAACCAAGGCCTAAACATAACTCTATATAAAAGGGAGAGGAAAGGTTGAATAAGGGGGGCGGCAAGAAAATTGGGAATTAGTTCCTATATTTTTGGCTACCTCATCAATAACCAATTTTCTCCTAAGTTCTATAATAGGGTGGCTATGGGTTGGGCGGAAAAGGAGAGAGTGGTTGATGTTGGATGATGGATGCTAAGGAGATTAGGGTTTAGCCTCCAATTTCTTGGGCGGCAAGCAACCCTAAGGAGGAAACCCTAATTAGGGTTTGGCTCCTATGGGTTGGGCGGCCAAGGCTTGGAAGATGAGTGGGCGGCAACTTGAAGAAGATCTCTTCTTCTTCCTTGAAGGTGGCTAGCTCCTAGATCTCTTCTCTCCATCATGGTTGGGTGGCAAGAAACCCTAAGGAGGAAACCCTAATTTGATTAGGGTTTGGCTCCTTTGCATGGGCGGCCAAGGTTTGGAAGGAGGGTAAGCGACATCTTGTGGAAGAGTTCTTCTTCTTCCTAGTAAACGGGGCCGGTTTAGATCTCCTCCTTCCACCTTGGATGGGCGGCAAGAAGAGCTTAGGAGGAAACCCTAATTAGGGTTTGGCTCTATGGTTGGGCGGCTAGGGTATGCAAGGAAGGTGGCGGCAACTATAAGAGAGGAGCTCTTCCTCTTCCTAGGTTGTGGCGGCTCCTTCCTCTATTCCCTCCACCGTGGCGCCCAACATATTCCTTTTCTCCTATTCACTCCATCTTGGCCGGCGGCACCAAAACAAGGGTTTGTCCCTAGTTCGGTACCTTGGTTGTTTCCATTATGTTCTCTCTATTCTTGGTGCCGGCGGCATCAATCCTTTTGTGGAATGGTGGTTGGCTCAAGCAAGAAGGGAAAGAGAGTTCTTCTTTCTTTGGATTGAAGAAGATCTAGGATGCTTCAACTTGTGGAGGATCTTCGCCCACACGAAGTCTACAAGGAGGTTAGGACATACGATAGAAGATCAAGAGGTATAAAAGTTTTATAACTTTTATTATTGTTCTTTGCATGTTCTTATTTGATATGCTAGCTTATGTTCTTTATGTTAGCATATGTTGATTATACTAGTTTACATTTGCATGTATTTGTATAATCATAGACCCCGAATAAGAAACACAAAAACCGGCAATCCGTCCGTCGTCTCTTCTGCGGCTAACCGACTAGAAGAGTTGTGTTGCTTGAACAACTAGTTTGTTCAAGCGATCGCTCAAGTCGTTAGCACGACGACGAATTGGTTGTTCTTAGGAAACTCATCCCATCCGGATTAGTTTTCATTAGTGAAAATTTTAATCCGGGGACATGGGAGCCTATGAGCATTCCGAAGTATAGCACATTGCCAACAGAGGCGACAGCTTGGTCATTGGCGCAACGTACGAGAAGAGGGTGTCGGCGGGTTCAAGGGCGATGACGACGGCCGCCGGCTTCGGGCGTGCACGCGACGACAGTGCTCGCGATCGAGGGAGAAGACACGAGAAAGAAATCGCAAGGAAGAGGGCGTCGACCGCGGAAGGGAAAGAAAAATCGGGGAAATAGAAATACCTAGGTTTTCTATTTAAAACCTTAGGTCAGATAATCCAAACAGGCCTTTTAAAAGTTGATTTTCCTTATCTCCGTAAATACCCCGTACAAACCCTGTTTAATTTTAGAAAAATTCCGAAAAATTTTCTAAAATTCTCTAAAAATCTCGAAATAATTCCCAGGATTATTTTTCCTAAATTTTGGCCATTAAATTTATATTTTAAATTTCAGTATTTAACACAATGTGGACTAGTGTGATTCTATGGTCAAAACAAACCAATACCAAATCACAATACAACCATTCCGATGGTTTGTCCAAAGTCATCTCAGTTGTGAGCCTTTACTTATACTTTTCAAGGGGCCGATAACATGATCTCCCATGTGACACCACACACCATATTATCTATAATGTAAAGTATTAGACAATATGCATAACCATAATAATATGCAAACAATGATCATGTGATTCTTATTTCAAAATAAAGATGTTCATACAAAAGATAGACTTTTCAGTAGACATCCCTACAATCTCCCACTTATACTAAAAGACTATGCTGTCCTCAAACTGCCATACATCTGATCCCCATTCCCTCCACATGCCTATCAAAAGCTCTCGCCGGAAGGGCCTTAGTGAAAGGATCTGCCAGGTTATCCTCCGATGCAATCTTGGCCACAACAACTTCTCCTCTGTTTACGATTTCTCGTATCAGGTGGTACTTGCGCTCTATGTGCTTACTTGCCTTATGGGCTCATGGTTCCTTCGAGTTTGCAACTGCACCACTATTATCACAATAAATTGTGATAGTTCTGGGCAAACCAGGAATCACATCCAAGTTCATCAGGAAGTTCCTAAGCCACACAACTTCTTTGGCCGCCTCAGAGGCCGCCACATACTCAGCTTCCATGGTGGAGTCCGCCACGCACTTTTGCTTCCATACAATGGCTCCACCTCCCAAAGTAAACACAAAACCTGAGGTAGACTTACTGTTATCCCTATCAGATTGGAAGTCGGAATCCGTGTAAAACACAGGGAGTAATTGGTCTACCTGGTAAACCAGCATATAATCCCTAGTCCTTCTCAGGTACTTTAATATATATTTTATCACAGTCCAATGTCCCTGTCCTGGATTACTCTGATATCTGCTGACCATGGCTACGACAAAGCAGATATCTAGTCTCGTACAGAGCATCGCATACATGAGGCTTCCTACTGCCGAAGCATAAGGAACCACCTTCATCTCCTCTATCTCCTCAGATGTTCTAGGACACATCTCCTTAGATAGAGGTACTCCATGCCTGAAAGGTAGAAAACCCTTCTTGGAGTTCTGCATGCTAAAATGCTCCATAATTGTGTCTATGTATGAAGCTTGGGATAAGCACAACATCCTTTTCTTGCAATCCCTTATAACCTTGATCCCAAGGATGTGTCCCACTTCTCCCAAGTCCTTCATATCAAACTGTTTGGACAACCATACCCTTACGTCCGATAACACCTTGATATTATTGCCAATCAACAAAATGTCATCTACGTATAGTACAAGAAATATCATTACGTTTCCGTCACATCTCTTGTATACACAAGACTCATCCGGACTTTAAATAAATCCATAAGATTGGATTACCTCATCAAAGCGGATGTTCCAAGATCTCGAAGCTTGCTTCAATCCATAGATGGACCGATTAAGCTTACACACAAGATGCTCCTTGCCTTTAGCAATGAATCCCTCTGGTTGCTTCATATAGATGTTTTCCTCAAGACTTCCATTAAGGAAAGCTGTCTTGACA
This sequence comes from Wurfbainia villosa, assembly GCA_025175895.1. Lineage (NCBI taxonomy): Eukaryota > Viridiplantae > Streptophyta > Magnoliopsida > Zingiberales > Zingiberaceae > Wurfbainia > Wurfbainia villosa. Next base: position 6,910,485 of record CM045987.1, read on the forward strand.
TCCATCTACCACACCTCATAATCCATATGAGCTGCTATGCATAAGAGAATCCGGATAGACTTAAGCATGACTACCGGCGAAAAGGTCTCCTCATAATCGATACCCTCTTTCTGAGTATACCCCTTCGCAACAAGCCTCGCTTTGAAGGTCTCAACCTTCCCATCTATTCCTCTCTTTCTCTTGTAGATCCACTTGCATCCAATGGTTTTTACACCATTGGGTGGTTCTACTAGCTCCCAGACCTGATTTGAATCCATAGATTCAATCTCAGCATTCATTGCACTTTGCCAAGATACTGCATCTTTATCTTGGATTGTCTCGTCATATGTCCAGGGATCAGGTTCATGTTCGCCAGGGACCAAATTGGAAGATTCTCCCAAGAACATGAATCTATCAGGCTGTCTCACAACCCTCCCACTACGACGAGGTATCACCTATGTATCCTCTGTGACACGCGGTGCAGTGACATGTGGTATATCTTCTTGTACCGGTGGTACTAAAGAAGTGACTTCCCCTTTTAATTCCTCCAGAACAATTTTACTCTTGGGCTTGTGGCTCATCACATAGTCTTCCTCTAGAAATCTGGCATTCGTGCTAACGATCACCCTCTGATCTCTAGGACTATAAAACAAACCACCCTTCGTTCCTCTAGGATAGCCAACGGACATGCGTACTTCTATACGAGGTTCCAGCTTACCAGCATCTGCCTTCAGCACATGTGCTGGACTCCCCCATATCCGAATATGTCTTAGACTAGGCTTTCACCCGGTCCACAATTTTATGGGAGTAGAAGGCACTGATTTAGATGGAACCAAGTTCAGAATGTATACCGCCGTATCTAGAGCATATCCCCAGAATGAATCTAGCAACTCAGAATAACTCATCATCGATCTAACCATCTCCATAAGAGTCCTATTCCTTCGCTCTGCTACACCATTCTGCTGGGGTGTGCCAGGTGCAGTCAATTGGGATTGAATCCCAGCCTCTGATAAGTAATTCCTAAACTCTCCCAAGAGGTACTCGCCACCACGATCAGATCGTAGTGTCTTGATACTTTTACCTTGACGTTTCTCCACATCAGCCTTGAATTCTTTGAACTTGTCAAAGCATTTAGACTTGCGGCGCATCAGGTAAATGTATCCATATCTTGAGTAATCATCTATAAAAGAGACGAAATACTCAAAACCTCTTCTAGCATGGATAGACATAGGACCACACAAATCAGAATGAACCAATTCTAACACATCTTTGGCTCTATACCCCTTGGCCTTAAAAGGCCTCTTGGTCATCTTACCCTCCAAGCAAGATTCGCAGGTTGGGAGATCCTCCACCACTAATGAACCCAAAGGTCCATCAGCTATCAATCTTTGAATTCTGCTTAGGTTAATGTGACCAAGCCTAAGATGCCAAAGATATGTTTGGTTCATCTTCGAAGGTTCTTTTCTCTTATTGGAATTAGAAGATGAGTTATTAATTTCAATATGCATCGTGGGAGCTTTTGGTTCAATTGTGTACAAATTTCCTATCAATGCACCCGAACAGATAATGTCCCTATTCCTTCTTATAACAACTCTATCATTAAAAGAAATAGAATATCCATCCATTAACAATTTAGAAACTGAAATTAAATTCTTTCTAAATAAGGGTACATAAAGGAAATTCTTAAGAACCAAAAGTTTATTTTTCTCAAAAGATAAATGAACGTCTCCCACTGCAACTACCACCACCTTCGTGGCATCGCCCAAGTACACGGTAACCTCCCCCTCAGCCAGTCGTCTGGTTTCCTGGAACCCCTGCAAAGTATTGTAGACATGATCAGTGACTCCCGTATCTACACACCAGGTGCCGGTAGATAACACTGCTAAACATGTTTCAACGACTAGACCAAAAGATATACCTTTGTTCTGCTTGCAGTTGGGGCAATCCTTCTTCCAGTGTCCAGTCTGCTTACAAGTGAAGCACTTGCCTTTCGGCTTCTTCACTCCTCCCTGAGTACCTCCCACCGCCTTCGTCCCAGTTTGTTTCTTCTTCTTCTTGCCTTTTGGCTTAGAAGTAGAAACCTTTTGGGTCACCATGGCATGTGCCTGAGCACTCTGACCAAATAGCCCCTCTGCCGCCTGGAGTTCTGTCAAAAGCTCTGCCAACGAATACAACCTCTTGTTCATGTTGTAGTTTAGGCGAAACTGCTCAAAACTCCTAGGTAGAGACTGGAGTATGATATCGACTTGGGTTTCCCCATCGATCTCAGCTCCAAGGACCTCCAGCTCATTCAAATAAGTCATCATCTTGAGAACATGATCCCTCACGGGTGTTCCCTCGATCATGGTGGTCATCATCAAGTTTCTCATGACTTCTTGCCTCGCAGCCCGATTCTGGTGTCCAAAAAGCTCCTTGAGATTGAGCATCATATCATAAGTAGTGGGCATGGCTTGATGTTGATGTTGGAGTACATTTGACATAGATGCCAAAATATAATACCGCGCCATCTCATCGGCCTTGATCCACTTCTTATAGCTCTCTCTCTCCTTTTCCCCAGAATCATCTGCAGGCTTGGGAGGACACTCTTCGAGGAGTACATATTTGTATTCCTCAGCAGTCAAGACAATGTCTAGATTCCTCTTCCAATCAACATAGTTGGGTCCAGTAAGTTTGTTCTCTTTCAGTATCACAGCAAGTGGGTTGAAAGTCATTTTGAAAGAAAACCTAAGAATCACATAAATCAAAACATTAGATTTCAAAAAATTATTGATTCCTCAAACAAAAATTTTTTTTAAAATCAACCAACACCTCTAAACATCGAGAATATCGTATGCCACGATAGTGTGGACGTATACGAATTCTACATTTGTAAGAGGAGATTTTATCCATTAATTTTACTATCTTGTCAACCTAACTTTTTGACAAGTAAAATTAATAGTTGGTTCCTCTTTGGCCCTACAAATAAAAGCAGTGACTCCGATGGGGAGGATACTTATATTTGTATCTAAGTGTTCCCCATTACTCGGTACCAAGGTAATTATCTCGGGTTATGTGCCTTTCGATGGGGAAGTGCACACGCTCCTTAATAATTCCCTATAACCATATTTGACCTTGTGATCTGCAAACAAACTCATCTGATGTGGAGGAAGGCACTTAGAGCCAATGCGCAAGTTTGTTTGCATCACTTGTTAAATCGTAATGGATGCCATGGGAAATAATAAAAATTTCCCTCTCCCACTTAGTAATTTGAAAATGAGGAATTTTCCTAGCCTACGACATGCATATCAAACAAAAAGCAATAAATATGAAAAACAAATTATTTTCCAACTATTATGGCTTTTGTCTTCAATATGTCTCCCGTCGCATCGCCATCTCGTCCACTCCTCCTACGCCATGTACGAGCCATTCGGAGATCCGAGCTGAGACTAAAACCTATTTTAATTTACATTCATCGATCCTATACTCCATGAGGGAGTGTACATGAAATCTAGATCCAAAGTAAACTAAAATAAAGAGTGGCTAAACAATGTCGTATCTAATTTACAAAAAATCAAATACTAGCCTCGTCAACCCCGAGGATTCAACAAAATAAATATTTACACACATACAATCACATACACACATATGACCATAATAGTCAGATCTTATGCCTGCAACCAAAGAGTTAAACTACGCATATCCTACTATTATCAAGCACATATAATATATGAAAAGTGTATTAAAAATTAACCGAATCCTAAACACACAAAATCGGAAACCTTGGCTCTGATACCAATTTGAAGGGTTGGTTTCATTGATCCGTGAGAGGAAACTTCTCTTCCTACTTCACCTTGGTCGTTTGTTCATGGCGATCCCATCGATGTTCCCGGATTAAAAAAATTTAATCCTAGACAAAAGGGATTGCCCAAACAACCAAGTCATCGTCGTGCTATTCGTTTAGAGAGGTCACTTGAACAAACTCGTTGTTCAAGCGACCAACCTCTATTCTACGAGTAGCCACGGAATAGACGATGTTCGGATTGCTGGCTTTTGTATTTATGCTCGGGATCCAAGTATTATTTATCCATATACAGATTTATATCATGCTCATAGTTAAAAAACAAAAACAAGCAAGTAACAAAAGAGAATAGAGAATAGATATACCTCTCGATCTTCTAATGTATGACCTTCCTCCTTTCGGACGTCGTGTGGGCGACGATCTACCAAAAGTCAAAGCTCCAAGATCGCAAATCTTCCTTCCTTGCTCTTCCAAAGCAAGAGGAAGAATAGAAACAAGGTTCTTCTCCTTCCTAAAACCAACCAACAAGGAGCAAAGAAAATCCTTGCCGCCGACCAACAAGGAGAAGGAGATGATGATGGAAATCAACCAAGACACCAAGGGAAACCCCTAAGTCTTGTTTCCACCACTCAAGGAGAAGGAGAAGAGAGGTTTGGATGCCGGACATTGGCTGGAAAAAGCTGGGAAAACAAGCTGGATGCCGGCCACCTTGAAGGAAGAAGAAGAAAGGAATTACCTTCTTTATTTGGTGCCGCCACCTCTTCCAAAACCCTAACCCTAGCTTTGCCGCCAACTCCAAAACCTTAGCCTCTCTTGATTCTTCTTTCACGCCAACCCCTCAAGCTCCTTTTATAGAGTTAGGGATAAGCCTCCTTTTAATCTCTACCATTGGTTCTAGGGATTTAATCTCAACCGTCGGATCTAGAGATTTAATCTCAACCGTCGGATCTTAGAGATTTAATCTCTACCTATGGATCTTAGAGTTTTGTTTCTATCCATTAGATCTAAGATTCATGAGGTATTAATAGGCTACATTAGGGACCATGAGGAGGAGTTGGATCTTGGCCACCCATGGATCAAGCCCACATAAAGTCTGATCCATTAATGATAATCCAATCCACTAAAGGATTATCATTGAACTACCTCACCAACCCTCATATGATAATATGGGCCCCATATATTATTTGTATATTTTCTCCCGGTGTTTAAGATCTCGAATGTTCGTCGATTAATTAATTTATTGACCATTAATTAATCAACATCTAACTTTATGAGTAGTACCACTCAACCTTTTCATCATGCCGGACCAAGTCTGTAAAATACGGTAAAAAAAAAATTGATTAACCCTTTAATTAATTGGGTTTAATTAAATGACAAATTGGGTTTAATTAGTGGGTTGTATTGGGCTTGGGCTGGTATTGGGCTTGGGCTGAAATTGGGCTTAGGCCAAATTGCTGGGCTTGAAATTGGCTGAATCGATTGGGCTAAATTGGGTTGGATTGGATTTGGGTTAGGGGGCTGAACCAGCTGAGCTGAACCCAATCAAATTGGGCTTAGAGTTGGCTGGGTTAACCGGATCACATGAACAACATTAAAAGCCACCGAATGAACCCAGCACATTTGTGATCCCCATTTCTTCTCCGCGCGATCGCATCGCCGACCTCCGCTCGTCGGCGTCCGGTGCAGGCAGCTCGATGACGCCATCCCTGGGTTGATCTCTGGCCAGGGATCAAGGGGTTCTCGCCAGGGGAAAGTCGCGGTGACACTCCCATTGGACATTGGCATCGTTGTCGCGGCAGCGAGCTGCCATCGAAGTGATCGGGAGTCTGGATTATTTCGGCGAGCAGCTGGGATTTGGGAAATATCACCGTCGATGAAGGTTGGACGCAGTAAGTTGGATCTAACCCAGTATATCCATCTGTGGTATCCATTGATTGAGGTGTTGTTATACTGTGATTGTGAGATTTGATTTGTCTTGGGAATTTGATTGTCGATGTGTTTAATTGGGATTTTCTTCGGTGAGCAGAGGTTGAACAGGGGGTGCTGCCAGAGATATTCTGTTTGGTGTTGAGTGTGAGGAGCTGCTGTCGGAAGAAATTCAAGCTCGGGAAAGTTGTTAATTAGGCTTTCCGTTGTTTTATTCGTGTAGGAGATCGATTTGATTAGGTGTAGGTTCTGTGGATGGCTTGGTTGAGTTAATGGTTGATTGTGTTCTACTGTGATTAGAATTGTTGAAGGTTGTGGGCTGTGATCAGGAGGTGGAATTTGTATTGTCGATTGTCTCTTTTGATGTCTATAGGGTTTCGGGTATTGGGTATGCTCGGTTAATATTAGTTGTTGCTTGACCTATTTGGATTTAGAGATTCTTAGTGTATTGGATTGTATTGGTGGATCAAATTGGGTTAATTGGAGTTTCTACCTCGTAGACGGGGAAATGGTGCGAATATAGAATGAATTAGTATGTTGTTCATATAATTATGAGAGATTCGTACTTAATCATAATTTGTTATTATTGTGCAGGTATGGGATACGAAGCAGGTCCGCGGCCATGAGGATTATGCGAGCTTCGTATCAGGTGGGTAATATCTACCTGGTCTGGTAGTTTTGATCAAATTCTAGTGCATGATCTTGGATTTATGTTTATACCTGTTTACCTTAAATCCACTCTTATTTAATCATATGCTTGTACTGCCTTGACCTTTGAGATATATACTCTGTTACTCATTGATTATCTAGCACGGATAGGAATTATAAACCCTATTATGTATTAGCTGATGGATGTTCAGTAAGTACAAGTGGTTAGGTTTATCTTTGTGACTTCAGATTGGGTTACTGTATTACATCACTAGGGTTAGGTAATGGTTGGGATTATGGAGTTGATTGTTATATCATATCCATTTTAGTGGTGCATTTATGGTGGATCTAGTTGTCTGTGCATAGATAAGTGTATGGGTGTCAGTATGTAACCATGGACTAGAGGTCCTATCATGATGGTATATCCATTATGGATTGTGTGCCTGAGTATGGTTATATGGACGGTCGATGGTATCTCGCTACTGACTAGAGGTCTTAGCATGGTTGACTGTCAGGTGTGTATGACTCTATGTGATAGAGAGAGTCTTATGGATTATAGTCCTTGCATGGTTGACTTTTGGTTGACTAGGTCTCCCCGTGAGTTAGGGAGTGTTGCGAGGATTTGTGTGTGAGCTATGCATCATTACATTTCATGCATCTTGTATTTGGAGTGCGCCTTTGTGGTTGAGAGCAGTCGTCGATCATCCTACCTCCCGCCACTCGGGGTAGTAGTTCGAGGTTGAGGCGAGCATTGTTGTGCGTGCCGTTCTCGGCCACTATGGATGGTAGTAGGTGGAGATCGCGCCAGCCTTTGTGCGGAGTGGTAGTTAGCGCACTCACCCACTATAGGCAGTGGTCGTGTGATGTGCGATTGTCACAGGTGTGGTGCTCATCTACTCATGGGTAGGGACGGGCTGCTAGTGAGGACCCCGTGTGGTAGCATATAGCTCTATGGCGGGCTAGCTACTGTTTCATACTACCCAACTCGGTCACTCGAGAGTGGTGGCGGCTGGAGTCGGGATAGTTGTCATGTCCTGCCACCTAGGCCACACTGGGGTCGTGGTAGCGAGTGGGGTGCACAGGCATGACCATACATATGCATTGCAGATATATATATGTATGCATGTATTTGATATATATTTTACATATGCCTGTGAGATGCTGCATTTGATTGAGCTATGATTGTTGCACATGCTTGTTCATCATGATACATGACATTTGCATTTTATTTACTGCTATGTGTTGAGCATGATACATGCGTTGATTCAGACTGTTATATGCATTTGATTAGCATCATGTCATTGTGTGGTACAGACCTGGTTGTTAGTACAGGTGATCATATACTGTTCATATGTTGGAGTATTGGTCAGGTATGGGATTGACCTGGTACATTATATGGATTATGTTATTGTATATCTGTCAGGATGATATAGCTTATGGTGTTTGCGATTGCCGTACATACGTTATGTTGATTGATCGATTTAGTATATACCTTGAGTATGATTTTACTGTAGTTACTTGTTATTAGATTTGGATATGACTGTATGTCTATTGGACTCATGCTGTATACCTGTAGATCTTCATATGTATACTTGTAGATCTCGTTATCCTATATGTTGTTCAGGCACTTTCTATATATTACCCCTGAGTTTATACTCACCACCCCGGGACCCTGGGCTTCCTGTCGCCCAGGTAACAGGTAGAAGATTCCTTGGACGTTCGAAGCTCCGCCAGCTGATCCCATCTCACACCGGACGAATGGATATGTTTTCCGTGTTATTGTAGCCTTGCGGATTGTTGTTTTGGGGTCTTTACCCTGTATGGTTTCCGTATTTGTGATATACGGATGTGTTGTATATATTTGGCTTTCGATGTGGCTTCTATTATGATTCTTGTCGTGTCAAGTCACTCCGGAGTGCACAGTTAGTCTTTGTATCTTATTGATCTATTTGTATTGTTTCCGCTGTGTTTAGTGCGTTTGATATGTTGATATTTGTGTATATCATATTGTTGTTGTGGGCCTACGGGCCTTGTATTAACCCGATATGTTGTCACGTACAGGGGAGATGTCATCCGTTTGCTTTTCGGCACGGTATACTCTCGGGGCGTGACAAAGTCCACCTGCAGGGTTTACATGATGAACCTTATGAGCTCCTCAAGGGGACATCATCATCCTAATATATAGGACACGGTTTCCTTCTATAATCAACGACACACCATATAAATAATATCATCTCCCAACTTACCGAGCCTATTGATTTAATCTATAAATCTCGCCCATTGGTAAATCAAAGAGATGAGTACTAAGTATATGTGTCCATTATTATATCGGGATTAAGAGTATGTACAATATAATATCTGAGGTCTGATTTGATTATGTAGTCAGCAATAAATCAAATCACCTCTAAGTCGATCCTGCTCAATACACACAAAGTGCACTAGTGTGATTCTATGGTCAAGACAAACCAATACCAAATCACACTACAACCATTCCGATGGTTTGTCCAAAGCCATCTCAGTTGTAAGCCTTTACTTATACTTTTCAAGGGGTCGATAACATGATATCCCGTGTGACACCACACACCATGTTATCTATAATGTAAAGTATTAGACAATATGCATAACCATAATAATATGCAAACAATGATCATGTGATTTTTATTTCAAAATAAAGATGTTCATACAAAAGATAGACTTTTCAGTATACATCCCTACACAACGGCAAGCCTAGAAGTTCATCCGAAACTACATCCGAATACTCTCAGATTACATGCACATCCGAGAGACATATCGTACTAGACTTCCAACAATTTGACCGTCCGTAAGGACATGTCTACAGTAAGGATATGTCTATCCAAGTCTAAGGGCATCCCTTAACTTCTTAATTGTTGGTCCACATCTCACCTGACGGTAGAGATACCACCGACCCACAAGTCAATGTATAGGAATCCTTCTAATCCAAAATGAGAATGTTCTAGACAAAGATACCTGTAAATACAAGCATCTCTCAATATATTCATGCAAAGGGTAAACTAACGTAATACCCTGTACGATCAATTATCTGTCAATCCGATCCAAAGGCTCCCCGCAGGTCTCGGCCTTTCTCCGAAGAGAACAAGATCAGATCCAACAATCCGCGACAAAGCGGTCGCATTTCTGCGACAAATAATCCGGGGATTTTCCAAGATCATCTGATCCCCATCACTCAATCCTATGAGCTGCAACTGTAGAATACCATATAGATACGACCATCGTCATATATTCTCTCCTCTATACAAAGCAAATCATATCTGGAGGTAACTGTTGTTGTCTGCATGAGTCTTCTGCGATGTCTTTTGCTGATGCTGTTTCTATGCTGATCTCTGTTGAAGGGGAGTATCAAGGAACTCCAACCACGCCTGAGGTAGTAGGTGATTGCTGATGAGATAACCCAATCTTCAGTGTTGATCTCTGCTGTCGAGATGGTGCATCATCCTCCCGGAATACCATCGATAGTCATCAACTGAGTCTTCAAAATACACCTCAAATGTACTGGTTGCTTACAATAGCAACAGATAAACTGATCCACGATCCAACTGGATAACTGACTTCATGTCTGTGACCGCATGCACACAATCCCTTCTGAGTCTTTGTTCGATTTTGGCCGATGATATCCATGAGAACATCCTGATGATCTGCAATTGGTCTTCTATAATCGAAAAATGGCTCAAGGCCTATGACTCCAATCTTGCTCCTTTTGTCCAACATTCAAAGACTTCTTATTCCAACATCTGACTTGCAATGTCTGCTATCGATATTCATCTCCTAACACTTGTATGGAGTCATTTCTAAACTTCTGTCTCAATCCAACATCTTTCGGCAGGATCTGGTAGAAGATCCCGGCATTCTAATCCAACTATAAGCCAATAACTCTGGGTGGCTTAAATCATCCATCCATCTTCTTGAGCTATTAGGTGGTCGTAACCTCTGCAAGTCTCACGACTCTGCACAGTACACTATTACTAATCGATCACCCTTTCTTGAAGCTCAAGAATTCTTTACAATGTGTCCCTAAAAGTTACACGGCAAAATACTCTCCTTCAACATCACTAAACCATGATCAAGTTATATATTATTTCCCGAAGATTATTTTCTGCATTTATCACCAAATACTGGCTTGATCCCGATAATGATATGCAAATAACTCTTCCTTCTCGATATAACATGAGTTAAGTACTCAAAAGTACTCTCAGAGTTATACAACTCAGTACGAACAACTCAGGGATAAAATCCCTATGCAACACCGTAACCTAGCCTTCCGCTATCTGCATCAACAATAGCCTACTTGTCTTTTCCATTACCCAACAGGTAATGATCTGACTAGCATAATTAGTGAAAATCTCTAAGACTGTAGTCTCTGATTTTCACAAGGAATGTGACGACTTGACCCCTGTTTTCCGACTCAGTATCAGTCGGTTCTCAAAGGTAAATCACCTTTTCGACACAGGTTTAAGACTCACAGACTTAACAGGTCGTTCCCGGGGTCAACTCATACCACGGTTACGAACAATAACCAACACACTATAGGTTATTCCCTGTTATTAACATTAAAAGCATAGTAAACTAAAACCGAGAGTATAAACCCTAAAGATAACTCCAGTTGGCCGCCTCAGTGGACGACCCCTACTACAAGTCTATACAGGTGTTATAACTCTACTATATAACCTATTGATCAAGTTTAGATAAATATCTACTAAACCATAAGTTTTTCAGGAATTCTTACCTCGTGCTGCTTGGAGCTCAGGCCGCTGTCCATCTCATCTCGAAAAACCAAAACCAAATAAATCGACTCCTGAGAATCCAAGACTCAACACAAAAAAAACATTGTATGACATTGCAGAACCTAGGGCTTTGATACCAATAAAGTTGTCATGCCCCGAGAGCATGCCGAGCCGAAAATCAAACGGATGACATCTCCCCTGTATGTGGCAACATTTCGGGTTAATACTGTTGGGCTTTTCCGGGCCGCAAAAACCGCTTTTTGCGTTGCGGAAACCCCGGAAGTCCCGGCCACGGATCCGTGCGAAGAAGTATTAAAACTAATTACATGTATGTGCTTACAAAATCCTCTAGATCTACCTTAGAACTAAGAGATAAGGATGTTACCCTTGATGCGATGAAGTCCTCGAGAGTGCACACTCCTCTATGGTATCCACACAAGCAATAGGTGGAAGAAAACTCAACCTTGAGTGTGCTAGCACTCCTTGGTTGGTTCGGCCAAAGAGAGGAAGGAGAGGGAGAGCTTGAGAGGAAAATTCCCAAGGAAGAAGATGAAGTAATGAGTGATTACTCACAAAATGAATTTTCACTCACATAACCCCCAAATGGTGGCCGGCCACTTCATGGAGGGGGAGTTACATGCATGCATGTAACTCCCATGACCCTTGGTCTCCCTCATGATGTGGCCCTAATTGACCAAGTCAATGATGATGTGGAGCATCATCATTGGCCGGCCATGCCTAGTCATCATCATGACATGGCATTTGGTCAAGTCAAACTTGACCTTTCAACTTCCCTCTCAAGTCAAGTCAAACTTGACCTCTAATCTCCCATGGTTGATCAAATCTAACCACTTGACTCAAGTCAATTTAATATAATGAATCTCTATTCATTAATTTAAATTGATTTGATGAATCAAATCTCAATTAGACTCATTCAACACTTGAATCAACTTGAGTCTAACTCAATTAGTCTAATTTGGATTACTCTTAATCCAATTTGGTTCATCCCATGAACCTAATCCTCATGGTTCATCATATGAACCTAATCTCCATCTAATTGATCTCATGTGTGTGACCCTATAGGTTCTTGTAACGTTGGCAATGTCCCTAAACCGATTTAGGAACATAAGCAATGAGCGGTATCTAGCAACACATCATTGCTACCCAAGTTACAAGAATGTTGAGCTCCAACATCACCTTTGTGACTACTAATTGTGACTCTCACAATATGTGACAATGTCCCTCTATCCTTGACATCTAGATTGACCAATCGAGGCATAGACCGTGTCATCTCGGTACAATCTAAATCTTGAACTCCAAGTAGACTCACTCTAATCAAATGAGCTCAATATCTCATATTGACTCATTTGGGCATGGCCATGCACTTCGTGGTCTCACTCTATCAAGAATATCGATGTCACCCCCGTCATATAGGAGGGATAGATCCCATCTACATCACTCACATCCCTCCGCATAATTCGTTACATACCCAGTAATCGCCTTTATAGTCCACCCATTTACGGGTGACGTTTGACGAAGCCAAAGTATGCAACTCCTTATGTAGGGAACCATGGTGACTTCAGGTCTAAGGACTACTAGTCATACTAATAGCCACATGAGAAAGTATATGACACTCATATAACGATCCATGATACTTTCTCATGGCGGGTCATTCAGTATACATTCTCCAATGCATACCCATGTGTCAACTTGATATCTCATATCCATGACTTGTGAGATCAAGTCATCTTGTTGACCTACATGCTAGTCTCTACGCATTAACATTGTCCCTGAATGTTAATACTCGACTAGGAATGATTAAGAGTAGTGTTCTCTATATCATCTCATTATCGATTCATCCAATCGATTGACATAGATAAGAACCTACTACCCAAGGACATTATTATATTTAGTTATTTGGCACCAATACAAGTAAATATAATAACCATGCCTTTATAAATAGGAATATGATACAATAAAGTCCATACAACAATCATCATATGATTGGCTCTAGGGCTTTCACTAACAAATACAAGGCTCATAGGCCCACAATAACAACATAACATATAAAGTAAATACAACAACTACTCATCACTACAACATAGTACATCATGAACTTCAAATACATAACACAATGTATGGAAAGCCCAAAACAAACACGGGAGCCTCGGAGGTGAGATGAGATGTCAGCCAGCGGTGCTCCGAGCCATCACGAAGAATTCTACCTGTTACCTGGGCGACAGAAAAACCCAGGGTCCATGGTGGTGGTGAGTAAAACTCAGCAGGTAATAGAAAAATATGTATATATATAATATCATATGTATTTCAACAACATAATCTAGAAAATACAATGAAAAAGATGTAGTATATAAATACAAGTATATCTAGTCTAACTAAATGAACAAGATGAAAATATGATATACTTGAAGTACACTACTCTGATCCAAATCGAACATATATCCAACATATATATATAATGGAAGAGTAAGATCAACTCACAATATACTCAAGCTACAAGAGGTATCTAATGGTGCATCATAGAATCAGAATATAATATATGCAAGAAGCATGCATGAATATGATGTACAACCAAATGCAGCAAGCATAGTACAATCAAATGCGACACCACAATAAGCATATATATATAGACTGCATCTATATATGTATACTAATCACAATCATCCATATATATATATGTACATGCATATATGTATATATGTAATATATGCAAAATGTATCAGTAAATGCCATGCATGGTCATCTCGACTCACCCTAAAGCTACCACGACCCAGTGTGGCCTCGTGGGCTCGAGCATGACAAGCTGTCCCAACTTAACACCAACCACTACTCTCGAGGTGGCGAGGGCGATGATCGAGTAGCATATAAAGTGTAAAGCAAGCGATGGGGGGGTCCCCGCTGGCCACTCGATCACTACCCATGAGTGGTCGAGTGCCACACACGCAGGACTACGACACGCAAATCCAACTACCACCATCTATAGTGGTAGAGTGTGGCACCACAATGCTCCGCCCACCGATTACTCCTCCTATCGATGTAGTGGAGGATGATAGCGATACTCTCGACACAAGGGAGACCTCGTGTGCATGCAAATGACATGAATGCTCATCTCACATCTGGACATCCACCATAGACTCTCTATTCTCTGAGAAAGTCATACTAATCGGATCGCGCATCTACATCGCGGTCATTGATCAGCGATCAGGACTCTATCCTGAGAGTAACTAATCGATCATAACTCTCTATCCAATAGAGAGTCGTACTCAACTGATCGACACACTCTCTATCCTATAGAGAGTCGTACTCGACTAATCATATCAAGCTGGGACCACCGGTCCGTAGCGACACACTAATCACCCTTCACTTAACCATTACACAACACATGGTTGGTAACAAGTATGCAACATACGGGTATTGGAAATAAATTCTACATTTAGGGCATTACCTATCCACGGATGACCTTTTTGCAAATTTATAACTTAGGTCATCACCCGTACTAACATTTACACCCTACTAAACATCTAGGCCAATTTACATCACATCTATAACTCCTAAATCATGATAGGGAATATGTGATATCAACAATTGAGCATAAATACATCCAACGATAAGTTCAAGCATAAGATAATAAGAGCAGGATCAAGGTAACATGATCATATAAGATGATCATGTGTCTAAATCTATATGCATTAAAACTACCTGACCAGGGTAGGAATTACCCACCTGCTGTAATGCTCGAAATAGTAGAGCCCTCACACCTGCGGACCTGTCTCGTATCCATGCCCTGCACATATCAAATATTATGGTTAAGTGCACGCACACAATGAAGGTTCAAATCGAATCCTACATCAACTTCGTATTCCGATCAACTAGATTGATCTAGTTATCTAATTAACCTAAACAATCCTCCACATTAATCCCTATCAACTATTAGACCAATTAGCAAATTAATAATCTAGCTATAGATCGCACATTCTGATCCATGCACTTAAATCACAACTCACCTTGATTAATTCTACCCGTACAACTTCTTGCCCCAATCCATATCTACTCTGTATCAAACAACCAAATTAAGGCAAGATCAATTCCAACCCTGACAATCACAAGGTACCACAACTATCACAAGATCATTACCCGATCTACAACCTTTTGAAATTAAAGTCCAAGTAACACAAAGATAAGGCACATCGATTACCTGAAGGTTGAAGGGTAACCAAAAACTGAGTGGTTAGCATCAAGCCTTGAAGCATTTTGTGTAGGTGATTAACACAGCAAACGACGACAAAATTGTTAGCCACCGTAAGGTCAAGCTCCCCTTGATTTTCTTCAATGCAGAATTTGCCCCATCTATTACTGTCTCCCTTATTCAATAAATCACATATTCACCCAAAGAGGCGAAAACAGGACACAACATGGAGAAGACAAAAATCAATAGCTCCTACCCCTAAACTCACGATAATCTTGGAAGAGGACCACACTCACAGCCGAATCACAACCGGCAGTTTCCCTCTCATAGCCGCATACAACCCGATAACACCATAGGTCAATGCAATCCCTTACCTCAAACTCGATCCACCATTCGATCCACAATTATTAATATTTTTACATGTTAAAATTTGTATTACAGTGATTCAATCTATTTAGAAAAAATTCGACGATCCTATACTTGATGATCCTGTGTTTATTGTCTAAAAGACAATCATGATTCAAGATCTAAAAGTCTTTCTTAGTTCACAAATCAAATCTCAACCACGCCTTAGATGTTCTCTTTGAAATACACACTACAAAAAATGTTGGTATATGGCGACGAATTTTTCAACAAATTTTGCAAAAAAATTCGTTGCAAAATTTTTTTGCAACAAAATTTTTTTCGTTGCAAATAATTCGCCGCAAAATTCTGCAATGAAAAATAAAAATTCGTCGCCAACTTCCAACGAATAATATTTTCATTGCAAAATTCGTCACCAAATTTGGTGATAAATAAATGTTTCGTAGCCAATTTGGCGACGAAAAGCAAGATTCGTCGCAAAATTTTACAACGAATAAGACTTTTCGTCACCAAATTCGGTTACGAATAATTATTTTCGTCGCTGAATTTGACGAATTATACTGACGCAAATTTATTTACGAATATATTTTTTCGTCGCTAACTTTGTGAAGAAATATTTATTCGTCGCAAAACTCTCACATGCATACTCCAGCAAATATAATAAAATTTGGCGACGAATATATTTCTCGTCACAAATTTGTGATAAAAAATAAATTCCTCATCAAAAATTTAATTTTGCAACGAAAATATTATTCGTTGCAATTTGATGATGAATTTTTATTTTTCGTTGTAGAATTTGACGACGAATTATTTGCAATGAATTTGTTTTCGTTGTAAAATTCATCGTCAAATTTACTTATTTTTGTAGTGTTAGTTGTAATCATTCCTTAAAATATTGCCTTTCCCTCCATCCAAAAGGTTTGATTGGATTTCTAATTAGACATTGTATTTTATCATTTGAGTGTACATTTTTTATTGTTTGTTGGGAAAACATATGAGTTCAAACCTAAACTATTCCATATATACTCTTGCATCTAGGTAAGTTTAAGCTACCAATTAAAATTTTAAATTTTAAAATGAACTGAAAATGTGAAGTGTCATGTTACAGTTGTAAACTATCAAGAACTTTTAGGTTTTAATTCTAAAAAAATCCCCTTGAATATTATTAAAAGGAATTTAATTTATCAATGCTGCAAATTAATAATTCTTATTAAAATTTTCAAAAAAAAATTAAAAAAAACCTTATTAATATGCCTTCGTAATGCAAGCAAAGACAACTAACGATTTATTGATCTTATTGAACAACACAAGAAACTCAACGAGAGGAGCAACAAATCTTCAACCAGTCGTCGGCGTGGTGCTCTTCCCGCAAAATCGCTGCTGAAGTAAAAACTAGTGAAGACGGCTTCGAAGCACCGCCCCTTCATGCTCCTCACCGCTCCGCAGCACTCCGGCTCCACCCGTAGCGCGCCGGAGATGTCGGACCGGAAGAGCGAGTGCACACAGCCCTTGACGGGGCGGATCGGGCCCAGGCATTCCTTCATGCTCACCGGCGGAGGCGGCGCTATATGCTGATCGTAAGCGTCCACCTTCTCCTGCAATAAGATATCCATGGGAACCTCGCGCGCCGGCAGCTGGCCTTACGATCACATCACCGAATGTGCAACAACTCCAGTGATCGCCTCATTGAAGTAACACTGGTCGTGATTCTAGATTTACTGGTGAATTAATTGGTGAGAAGAAAAGATGAAATAGATGCATATTTAAAGGCATGGCTGAGGAAGGTTAATGCATAATTGCAGTTATTTATGTAGGCTTAGTA
Source organism: Wurfbainia villosa (assembly GCA_025175895.1). Classification (NCBI taxonomy): domain Eukaryota; kingdom Viridiplantae; phylum Streptophyta; class Magnoliopsida; order Zingiberales; family Zingiberaceae; genus Wurfbainia; species Wurfbainia villosa. Next base: position 6,927,965 of record CM045987.1, read on the forward strand.
GGTTATGTCGAAGTCCTAATTACTATAATCTTTGTAATTTGTTTATACGTTTTTCATTAATTGTTAATATCTTTGTAATTTGTTTATACATTTTTCATTAATTGTTAAGAGTAACTTAAATTCATTTAAGTTATCTTATAGAAAAAGATTTACCTAACCTTTCATTATAAAGCATAAAGGGAACTCCGTACATTAACCTTATCCTGTGATTACAATATCACGCAATAATTTTATGGTCGACCCGAAACTCTCTTCGTTTGTTATAAAGTATTTTTCCTTTCGTTCATAGCATCCATGATGAAAGCTCTGACGATTGAGTTAAAAATTAATCAATTACATCATCATCAAAAACTTAATTGAATATATCAAAATATTACCATCAATAAAAAATAATTTATTAATTATGATATATTTAATTATCACATATTTCATAAATGATTAATAAGAAAATATATGACTCATAAAAAGATTATTAAAAAAAATTGTTAGTAAAAAGATGAATGATATTTTTTACTTTTGATAGCACAATTATTAATATTTTTACATGTTAAAATTTGTATTACAGTGATTCAATCTATTTAGAAAAAATTCGACGATCCTATATTTGGTGATCTTGTGTTTATTGTCTAAAAGACAATCTTGATTCAAGATCTAAAAGTCTTTCTTAGTTCACAAATCAAATCTCAACCACGCCTTAGATGTTCTCTTTGAAATACACACTACAAAAATGTTGGTATTTGGCGACGAATTTTGCAAAAAAAATCGTTGCAAAATTTTTTTGCAACGAAAATTTTTTCGTTGCAAATAATTCGCTGCTAAATTCTGCAAAGAAAAATAAAAATTCGTCGGCAACTTCCAACGAATAATATTTTCGTTGCAAAATTTGTCACCAAATTTGGCGATGAATAAATGTTTCGTCGCCAATTTAGCGATGAAAAGGATGATTCGTCGCAAAATTTTGCGACGAATAAGACTTTTCGTCTCAAAATTCGTTTACGAATAATTATTTTCATTGTTGAATTTGACGACGAATTATATTTTCGACGCCAAATTTACGATGAATATATTTTTTCGTCGCTAACTTTGTGACGAAATATTTATTCGTCGCAAAACTCTCACATGCATACTCCAGCAAATATAATAAAATTTGGTGACGAATATATTTTTCGTCAGAAATTTGCGATAAAAAATAAATTCATCGTCAAATTTGGTGATGAATTTTGCAACGAAAATATTATTCTTTGCAATTTGATGATGAATTTTTATTTTCGTTTGAATTGTGATGAATTATTTGCAACAAATTTTTTTTCGTTGTAAAATTCATCGTCAAATTTACTTATTTTTGTAGTGTTAGTTGTAATCATTCCTTAAAATGTTGCCTTTCCCTCCATCCAAAAGGTTTGATTGAATTTCTAATTAGACATTGTATTTTATCATTTGAGTGTACATTTTTTATTGCTTGTTGGGAAAACATATGAGTTCAAACCTAAACTATTCCATATATACTCTTGCATCTAGGTAAGTTTAAGCTACCAATTAAAATTTTAAATTTTAAAATGAACTGAAAATGTGAAGTGTCATGTTACAGTTGTAAACCGTCCAGAACTTTTAGCTTTTAATTCTAAAAAAATCCCCTTGAATATTATTAAAAAGAATTTAATTTATCAGTGCAGCAAATTAATAATTCTTATTAAAAATTTCAAAACAAAATTTAAAAAAAACCTTATTAATATGCCTTCGTAATGCAAGCAAAGACAGCTAACGATTTATTGATCTTATTGAAAACCACAGGAAACTCAACAAGAGTGTCACGCCCCGAGAGCATACCGAGCCGAAAATCAAACGGATGGCACCTCCCCTGTACGTGGCAACATTTCGGGTTAATACATGGCCCGTAGGCCCACAATAACAACAATATATATGTATGAAAATAAAAACTACACAAGACACAGCGGAAACATACTACAATAATACAACAATCCCACACATGCATACCGGTATGGCTAACACACCACAACAACACAAACCTCGACAAAATCTGAATATACAACATATACATCACGAAAACTCCAAAATACAATGCACAACGGACAGCAGGCCCAAAACAAAATACGGGAGCCTCGTGAGATGAGATAGCGTCGACGGTGTGCTCAAGCACGAAGTCTTCTACCTATTACGGGTGACGAAACCCGAGTCAGGGTGGTGAGTAAAACTCAGCAGGTAATAGAAAATATGTATATATGTAATATCACATGTATTTCGACAACATAATCTAGATGTACAACAGGTATATCAGCATAGTATATAAATACAAGCATATACCGTCTAACTGAAATGAATAACATAAAATGCGTATATACTCAAGTTCCAAGTACGCTACTCGATCCAACTCAACATATATCCAACATATATATATATACAGAAGAGTAAATCAACTCAAAATATACTCTAGCTATAGGTCAAGGTATCTATGGTGTCCAACACATACCAATATCCAACAATCGTATAACAAATGCAAGAGACATGCATGAATATGATGTCCACCCAAATGCAGCAAGCATAGTACAAACAAATGCAACATCACAATAATCATATATATATAGACTGTATCCATATATATATTAATCTCAACCATCCATATATATATATATATATATATATATATATATATATATATATATATATATATATATACATGAATATATGTATATATATATATATGGTAATATGCAAAGCGCCATATACGACACGGCAAAGATGCATGGTCATGTCGGCTCACCCTAAAGCTACCACGACCCCAGTGTGGCCTCGGTGGCTCGAGCATGACAACTGTCCCAACTCAACACCAACCACTACTCTCGAGTGGCCGAGTGGGCAGTATGATCGAGTAGCATATAAGCGTAAAGAGAAAGCTACACGATGGGGGTCCCTGCTGTTGGTCACTCCGACAGTCACTACCCATGAGTGGTCGAGTACCACACACGCAGGACTACGGCACGCAAATCCAACTACCACCGTCTATAGTGGTAGAGTGCGGCACCTCAATGCTCGCTCACACCCTGCATTCTCCTATGAGTAACCGTGGAGGTGTGAGATGAGCGACCCTCTCAACCACAAGGAGACTCGTCGCCAGCGTGCATGTAAATGCATGAATGCAATGTCTCACATACAGACATCCACCATAGACTCTCTATCCTGTAGAGAGTCATACCAATCTACTCGACGCACTCTCTATCCTGTAGAGAGTCGTACTCAACTGATCATAATACTCTCTATCCTGTAGAGAGTCATACTAATCTACTCGACGCACTCTCTATCCTGTAGAGAGTCGTACTCATCTGATTATAACAAGCTAGGACCACCGGTCCGTAGCGATACCCTAAGTATCATTCCTCTGACCATTTACACAACACATGTTCAGTGGTAACATACAACCTAAGGGTACTAGAACTAACCCTAGGTTAAAGACATTATCTACCTACGGATGACCTTTTTGCCCAATGTACAATCAGGTTGTCATCCAGACTTTACCATTTGCACTTAACTTAAACAAATTCTAAGTTACTTGCATCACCTATATGTATAACTCCTAATCATGATAAAATAAACATGATATCAGCAATGGAGTTAATAGCCAACGGTAAAGGATCAAGCATACGATAAAAAGAGCGGTCAAGGTAATATGAACACCTAACATGCTCATATCAATGACTAATAATATCGAATCAAATCCCACATCAACCTTGTATCTCGATCAACTAATCAATATCTTCCATTAGCTCTTAAATCACAACCTTACCTAGATTAGCTTCCGCTCTTAAATCACAACCAACTTATAATCCACTTATGGAAATCTAATCAGATAAATATAATGGTCCTGGTTAAATCCAATCTCACCTGATGTGTTTTAGTACCTACAAATAAGTCCAACTTATAAGTTGTGATCTGATCTGAACCTTTAGGGTCATCAAAGCAGTGATGCCAATATTCCCAATTACACAACATCACTAATCATCGAGCGAAATCAAATAGAGCATTATACCACTCGGTTTGCCACCACCATTCCACCAAGACATAGGATTACACATAGAAATTGACAATGAATAGCGAAAGCTAGATCGATCCGACCCAAATCGATTACCAAACATCACGAGCCTAGATCGCTAAGCGGCAACAAATCACCACCGACAAATCGTCGGAAGGCTAGAAAACCTGCCTAAATCACAAAAGGAGCGCATTCACGGGTGGATTTCTTACGGAATCGAAGGACGCAAAACACAATTCCTTACCTTGCATTAGAAATCGCGAAGGCCTAATCGAATCGCAGCGCAACCTCCCGACCTAGTAACTCCACGCACATCTCCTCCTATCCCTATCCCTCAGAGAAAATCCAAGCTCAAGATCACTGTTTCGGCGTGATGATTAGGGAAAGATAGCTCGATAGAATGCGCCGATCCAAGCTCCTACCACTCACCTAACTCAAACGAGAACACGAAGTTCCCAGAGCACTGGTGTAGACTTTGTCGGTTGAAGGCCGAGGCATCGACGATGCGTGGAGATCCGCCCTAGAAGTCGAGGAGAGAAGAAGGAGAAGAAGAGGGAGTCGAAGTGAGTCGAAATTGATGCCAACGCTGGACTCGTGGCGGCGACAACTAGGGGGGAGGCTCGCGCTAGCCGGGTGATCGAAGAGCGGAGCTGGGCTGGATTGGCGGCGACAAAGAGAAGGAGAAGAAGCTCGCGTGTGAAAGCGAAAAGGAAAAATCACGTCGAAGAAATGGAGGGTGCTCGGCATTAAGTCGCGAGAAGAAACGCGATCATTAATGCGATTACGCGTTAATAAAAGGAACCGGGTCGGGTTTGGGATAACGGATCGGGTCCTAATTAAACCTTGCTTCATTCAATTAAAAGGGATTAATCTAAACCTAGGTTAGGTTGAAATAAATTTCTAATCATTCTTCATTAATTTAATTTATCCCAATATTAATATTATTCCTTTAGCCCTCCATTTGCGGTATTTTACATTCTCCCCCACTTATAAAAATTTGGTCCCCAAATTTTGTACTAACATGCAAAAATTTCTTCAAGCAATTTTTCGAAAGGACCATACACCTTCCTCAAGTGAACAGATGAGACTATTGAGCCTGGATAGTATCCTCCAGCTCTCATATAGCCTCCTCATCAGTATGATGCTGTAATCCAACCTTTACGAGTCAGATGGTTTTCGTGCCACTACTATCGCTCCTTGCGACCCAGGCTCCACCCTGGAATTTCCTCGTAAGTCGCATTAGGCTGAAGTGGAATTGCTACCTCCTTCAGAACATGCTCAACATACGACACATATTTCCTCAGCATAGAAATAGGAAATACATTGTGAACACCCGTAAGTGTCGAAGGTTAAAGCCAACCGTTAAGCTACACCTCCCATCCATGCTAATATCTCAAATGGGCCCTTTTAGCCCAAATCATTTCACCTCTTTCGAAGGTGAAATACACAGAAATACCTATTCTCCAACTGAGAATTTCTAGAGGCTTTCGCCTCCTATCTGCATAACTCTTTTGTCGTTATAGGCAGATTCCACTGAATGAACGTGGTCCTCCTAACTGCCTCTGAAATCATACGCTCAGACTGTCCATCCGTCTACGGATGAAATGTTGCACTAAGCCGAAGCTCCGTGCCCATAGTCTGGTTCAGACTCTCCCACAATCGCAAGGTAAAACGTGGGTCTCTATCAGATATAGTACTCAAAAGTACCCCACGCAATCCGATAATCTTCCGACAATACAACTCTGCCGGATGATCCAACGAGTATATTCTACACATAGGCAGAAAGTGAGCTAACTTGGTTAGTCGATCCATGATCGTGCAAATCGCATCACATCCTTTACGGGTTCTAGACAATCCCGTAACGAAATGCATAGTGATATGCTCCCACTTCCATTCCGGAATCGGAATTTCCTAGAGCAATCCAGCGAGTTTCTGATGTTTAGCCTTCACCTACTGGCATACTAACATCGAGCAGCAAAATCTGCTATAACTCTCTTTATATCATTCCACCAGTATAACCGTTTCAGCTCTCGGTACATCCGAGTACCATCAGGATGAACAACAATTCTCGAATGAGGTGCCTCTGGTAGCAACACTTTCTTAAGAGGATGCATGTCCGGAACACATATCCAGGTTAGAGACGGGGAATTATCTTCTCAAAAGAAAAGTCCATCAACCATTCAAAATTCGCTCTACCACACACTCTGTAAGTGCACGGGAGACTATAGCGACGAATCTCACTCGTTGCAGTTGTTGCAACTGTTCGCATTCCAGCAACTCTATAGTAGCTACCTAGTAGCTTGTTAAAACTCCATGAGCACTTCTGCTCCATACATCCACAAATCCAGATAATAACTACTAAAGTCACGTCATGCATATGACAGACTATCTCGTAGTTTCTTAACTGACGTAGGCATAAGATATGTCTTATTCAACTGCAACGGAATCGTTTCGATCCCTGAAACGACGCATCTGCGTACATCATCCTTTTATCCACTCCGGATGGATTAACTAATACTTGTGTAAAAGTTAACCGCCATCTAGGTCCTCTAACTGGTCTCACTAGCTTTCGACTAAATGATTTACATCATCATCTTTGTCAACAAGTCCGTGGTATAGTAATGCTAAGACATTCTATCCACATCTATAGTACTAACCAAACCATACAAGGAAAACCACCAACTACGGTGGTCGAGTGCACAACTCCAACTACCACAACCAATAGTGGCCAAGTTATGCAACTCCAACAACTACAAAAGGCTCCAATCGTGTTAAGGATACACGATTCTCAAATCTAATGACGACTAAATCGTTAATTAGTCTAGCAACTTAATCAAAATTCATACAATTCATACCAAGTATGAAATTATCATCTCCACACACCTGCATCTCCTTTACTCTAAGCTGACGATATAATAATCATCTCAACGACAATGATAATTGTATGACATCATGTCACTACAATATCAACACTCCAGTCGTAAATCAACCCTAAAGTATACGCAGGTGTCCTTAGCTGATCTAAATAAATCATTTATCCATAACGAAGGATATTCATCACAATAACTACTGTATTCCATCATCGATAATCGATGCATACTTTCAAAGGTCCATCTCTCTTTCAACAAAGAGTTCTGGATCTTCACAAGGAGGAATACTGGGATAGATAAATATCCCCTCCAACATCTCCTATAGTCACAACTTACATTCTTCCAATTTCTTTTATAGTGTTTAACAACACTGATACCAACAAAACTATCACCCGGTACGTGATCTTCGATACCAAAACTATTTTCGCAATCATTTCGATCGCCTACTCCACTTGCCTATGCAGTGGTAAGCCTAGGAGTTCATCCAAAACTACATCCGAACACTCTCAGATTATACGCACATCCGAGAGACATATCGTACCATACTTCCCACAATTTGACCATCCGTAAGGATATGTCTACAGTAAAGGTATGTCTATCCAAGTCTAAGGGCATCCCTTAACTTCTTAATTGTTGGCTCACATCTCACCTGACGGTAGAGATACCACTGACCCACAAGTCGATGTATAGGAACCCTTCTAATCAAAACAAAGAATATTCTAGACAAAGATACCTGTAACTACAAGCATCTCTCAATATAATAACCTTGAGGGTAAAACTAGAGTAATACCCTAAATCATCAATTATCTATCAATCTGATCCAAAGGCTCCCCGCAAGTCTCGGCCTTTCTCCGAAGGGAACCAGATCAGATCCAACAGTTCGCGACAAAGCGGTCGCATTTCTGTGATGAATGATCCTAGGATTTTTTTTTCCTAGATCATCTGATACTATCACTTAATCCTATGAGTTGCAACTGTAGAATACTGAATAAATACGACCATCGTCGTATACTCTCTCCTCTGTACTAAGCAAATCACATCTGGAGGTAACTGTTTGTTGTTGTCCATTGAGTCTTCTACAGTGTCTTCTGCTGATGCTTCTTCTGTGCTGATCTCTGCTGAAGGGGAGTATCAAGGAACTCCAACCATGCCTGAGGTAGTAGGTTGCTGCTGTTGAGATAACTCAATCTTCTATGGTGATCTCTGCTATCGAGACGATGCATCTTCCTCCCGGAACACCATCGATAGTCTTCAACTGAATCTTCAAGGTACACCTCCTTCACTGTACTGGTTGCTCACAATAGCAACAGCTGAATTGCTCCAACGGATAATCTGGCTTCACGTGTCTTCGTGATTTGCACTGCACGCACATAATCCCTTCGAAGTCTTTGTTCTGATTGTGCTGATATCCACAAGAACATCCTGATGATCTACGATTGGTCTTCTATAATCGGAAAATAGCTCACAGCCTATGATTCCGATCTTGCTCCTCTTTATCCAACAGTCGGAGATTTCTGACTTTATTAAGTTGACCTGCAATATTTGCTTATCGGTCTCCAACTTTTAAACACTTGTACGGAGTCATTTTTAAACTCCTATCTCAATCCAATGTCTTTCGGCAGGATCTGGTAGAAGATCCCGACATCCTCATCCAACTATAAGTCAATATCTCTGGGTGGCTTAAATCATCCACCCATCTTCTTGAGCTATTAGGTGGTAGTAACCTCTGTAAGTCTCACGACTCTGCACAGTACACTATTACTAACTGATCACCCTTTCTTGAAGCTCAAGAATTCCTTATAATGTGTCACTAACAGTGACACGGGGAAATACACTCTTCCAACATCACTAAACTATGATCAAGTGATATATTATTTCCCGAAGATTATTTTCTGCATTTATCACCAAATACCGGCTTGACCCCGATAATGGTATGCAAATAACTCTACTTTCTCAGTATAACATGAGTTAAGTACTTAAAAATACTCTCAAAGTTATACAAAAATCCTATGAAACAAACCTAGCCTTCCGCTATCAATCAACATAGTCTACAAGTCTTGTCCATTACCCATGGTAATGATCCGACTAGCAATGTTAGTGGAAATCTAAGATGTAGTCTGATTTCCATAATAAATGTGACGACTTGACCCCTGTTTTCTGACTCGGTATCAGTCGACTCTCAAAGGTAAATCACCTTCTCGACACAGGTTCAAGACTCACAGACTCAACAGGTCGTTCCCGTGGTCAACTCATACCACGGTAACGAATAATAACCAACACACTACAGGTTATTCCCTGGTATAAGTATCTAAATACATATCCAACATAACCGGAAGTATAAACCCTAAAGGTCACTCCGGTTGGTCATCTCGGCGGACGACCCCTACTACAAGTCTGTACAGGTGTCATAACTATATTGTATACACCTACTAAACAAGTTTAGATAAATATCTACTAAACCATAAGTTTTTTTTTTTCAGGAATTCTTACCTCGTGTTGCTTGGAGCTCAGGCCGCTGTCCATCTCATCTCAAAAACCAAAACAAAAAAAAATCGACTCCCGAGAATCCTAGACTCGGCTCAAAAACAAAATTGTATGGCATCACAGAACCTTGGGCTCTGATACCACTAAAGTTGTCACGCCCCGAGAGCATACCGAGCCAAAAATCAAACGGACGGCACCTCCCCTGTACGTGGCAACATTTCGGGTTAATACAAGGCTCGTGGGCCCACAATAACAACAATATATATGTATGAAAATAAAAACTATACAAGACACAGCGGAAACATACTACAATAATACAACAATCCCACACATGCATACCGGTATGGCTAACACACCACAACATCACAAACCTCGACAAAATCTGAATATACAACATATACATCACGAAAACTCCAAAATACAATGCGCAACGGACAGCAGGCCCAAAACAAAATACGGGAGCCTCGTGAGATGAGATGAGCGATGCCACCGTGCTCCAAGTCATCACGAAGTCTTCTACATTACTCGGGCGATAAAACCTGTGGTCCATGGGTGGTGAGTAAAACTCAGCAGGTAATAGAAAACATGTATATATGTAATATCACATGTATTTCGACAACATAATCTAGATGTACAATAGGTATATCAAAGATAGTATATAAATACAAGCATATACGTCCTAATGAAAATGAATAATATAAAATGCGTATATACTCAAGTTCACACGCTACTCTGATCCAACCTGAACATATATCCAACATATATATATATATATATAACAGGAAGAGTAAATCAACTCAAAATATACTCTAGCTACAGGTCAAGGTATCTAGTGGTCTGTCCAACACATACCAATATCCGACTCAATCGTATAACAAATGTAAGAGACATGCATGAATATGATGTCCACCCAAATGCAGCAAGCATAGTACAAACAAATGCAACATCACAATAATCATATATATATAGACTGTATCCATATATATATTAATCTCAACCATCCATATATATATATATATATATATATATATATATACATGCATATATGTATATATATATATGGTAATATGCAAAGCGCCATCAGATACGGCAATGCGGCATGCATGGTCATGTCGGCTCACCCTAAAGCTACCACGACCCCAGTGTGGCCTCGGTGGCTCGAGCATGACAACTGTCCCAACTCAACACCAACCACTACTCTCGAGTGGCCGAGTGGGCAGTATGATCGAGTAGCATATAAGCGTAAAGAACAAGCTACACGATGGGCATCCCTGCTGTTGGTCACTCCGACAATCACTACCCATGAGTGGTCGAGTACCACACACGCAGGACTACGGTACGCAAATCCAACTACCACCGTCTATAGTGGTAGAGTGCGGCACCTCAATGCTCTGCCCTCACACCGGTTACTCCTCCTATGAGTAACCGTGGAGGAGATATGGCGACCCTCTCAACCACAAGGGAGACCTCGTCGCCAGCGTGCATGTAAATGCATGAATGCAATGTCTCACATACAGACATCCACCATAGACTCTCTATCATGTACAGAGTCATACCAATCTACTCGACGCACTCTCTATCCTGTAGAGAGTCGTACTCAACTGATCATAATACTCTCTATCCTGTAGAGAGTCATACTAATCTACTCGACGCACTCTCTATCCTGTAGAGAGTCGTACTCATCTGATTATAACAAGCTAGGACCACCGGTCCATAGCGATACCCTAAGTATCATTCCTCTGACCATTTACACAACACATGTTCGGTGGTAACATACAACCTAAGGGTACTAGAACTAACCCTAGGTTAAAGTCATTATCTACCTACGGATGACCTTTTTGCCCAATGTACAATCAGGTTGTCATCCGGACTTTACCATTTGCACTTAACTTAAACAAATTCTAAGTTACTTGCATCACCTATATGTATAACTCCTAATCATGATAAAATAAACATGATATCAGCAATAGAGTTAATAGCCAACGGTAAAGGATCAAGCATACGATAAAAAGAACAGGGTCAAGGTAATATGAACACCTAACATGCTCATATCAATGACTAAATCTGAATGAAATACAACTACCTGGACCAGGTAGGAAATTACCCACCTGCTATGTAATCCGTGCTATCCATCTTCACGTCCATGTATCTATCGCAAATCAAAGTCCTGTGACAATAGGATACAGTTAAGTACCATCACATATCCAATAATCGAATCAAATCCTACATCAACCTTGTATCTCGATCAACTAACTGAATATCTTCTTCCATTAGCTCTTAAATCACAACTTACCTAGATTAGCTTCCGTTTCAATCACAACCAACTTCATAATCCACTTATGGAAATCTGATCTGTATAACATAATGGTCCTGTGGTTAAATCCAATCTCACCCTGATGTGTTTTAGTACCTACAACAGAAGTCCAACTTATAAGTTGTGATACAGATCTGAACCTTTAGGTCATCAAGAAACAGAGTGATGCCAATATTCCCAATTACACAACATCACTAATCATCGAACGAAATCAAATAGAGCATTATACCACTCAGTTTGCCACCCACCATTCGCACACCAAGACATAGGATTACACATAGAAATTGACAACTGAATAGCAAAGGCTAGATCGATCTTACTGGCCCCAAATCGATTACCAAACACCACCGAGCCTAGATCCCAGAACGGGCAACAAATCACCACCGACAACAAATCGTTGGAAGGCTAGAAAACCTGCTGCCCTAAATCACAAAAAGGAACGCATTCACGGGTGGATTTCTTCTGAAATCGAAGGATACAGAAAACACAATTCCTTACCTTGCTCTGGTAGAAATCGCGAAGGCCTCCAATCGAACCGTTGCTGACGCAACCTCCCCGACCTAGCAACTCCACCGACGCACATCTCCTCCTATCCCCTGTTCCTCGGAGAAAATCCAAGCTCAAGATCACCTGTTCCGGCGATGATTAGGGAAAGACAGCTCCCGATCGAACTGCCGCTGATCCAAGCTTCCAACCTGTAAAATACCACGAAAAAAAAAATATAAAATAAAATAAAATAAAAATATAATAATAATTATAGATGTGGGGGTAATTAAGAGAATACTCTATAGAAATTTTCTAGGAATTTTTAGGAATTTTTCTGGACTCGAATGGGGATTTCTAAGACCCTTTTTGCGTAGAAGGGGTTAAAGGGCTTAACGGGTCTGAAATTTCGATCTGTTTACCTACCCGTTCCATTAACGGAGCCATTTCCGCGCCGCTAACTTTCACTCCTCACGAGCGTTTCCCAGCCGCGATAGTTACTACCTTTTTAATGTCTTCACTGCGCGATGAATCCCCCACCGAGCCTTCCTTTCCTTCTTCGCAGATTGCCTCTCACGACTTCTTACCTTCTTCGGCGATTTCATTTCCACCGGCCGGAGCACACTCTTTCCTCCCGAAGCGAAGTGACCTCCCCTCTCCGTCGCTCGAGCGGATTGCGAGCAGTAGATCGTTTCACGATTGCGTGACTTCTCTGCTCCGTCGCTGAGATCCCGCCGGCCTTCCCATCCCAACTCCTCGACCTCCTCGCGCGCTTGGACCGATGACTGTGATCGATTTCAAGCTGTCGAAGGTGGGTTCTGGTCCGATCAAAGTGGAGACTACGCTGGTGGTCGCCGGAGCAAGAGCCGTCGGTTGTGGTTCTCACTGCCAATCATCGCCGAAGTAAGGTAAGGGTTGTCCGTTTCCCTATTTTTCCCTCGATCTCAAAGGGGATTCACTTGTGAACGAATGCCTACGGTGGTCTTCCCTTAACGGAGCTTGACCTAGCGATTTGGGCAGAAATTAGGAGCGCGGGTGGTCGGTGCAGAGCCGCCGTCAGTTTAGGTTACGGTCCAAATAGGGTTATTCTTTGCCGCCGATCGGTGGGAATTCTTGCCGGTTTGGGATTGGGCTGCCGGAGGAGATTACAATAGTAAGGTAAGATGGTAATATCTATTTGATCTTGTTGTTGATATGGATTTGGTGTAGCTAAGCTTGAAACCTAATTTGAGCAGTGGTTGTTTCCAGCCGACTGAGGATCTTGGAGGGATTGTTTCTGCCGGTGAAGTCCTACTGTCGGTAAGCATGAACTATTTTTCCCTATTTCTTATTCAGTCCAGTGGATTAGTTACCTTGCTATGCTAATGTGGTCTCCTGCCATGAGTGTTGAACGGTAAGGGCTGTGATTGGGAATGGTTCAGCTGTGAATAGATTGTGATTGTTAGGGTGTGTGTAGTGAGTGTAAAAGACCGTGTGGGTAAGTGTGAGCAGTGCGGGTATGGGCAAGGAATTGCGAAGCGGTGCATTGTGAACAGGACTATTCTTGGCCACGAAGGGGTGAATCGACCGTGTGTTAGAGATTTATCGACGGTGGATGGTTATTTACATATTGAGGTGTTGGTGCGTGATTTGTCTATAGATCTGATGGATGGATTTATGTGGATGTGAGTTACCGTGTTTAATTGATTGGGTGGAGTCTACCTAAGAGGTTTAATAATTTAAACCTATTTGGGTGTTGTAGAAGGGTTACGTTTGATGATGGGGGGTTTCTAATTTGTATTCGATAAAGGGATACGAATATAAGAACGATATAGTAGTGGATTTGTATATCTATTGTCATGTGCTTGAACTTAATGCATATTATGGTTTGTGCGGGAATGTGGATCTGAGGCGGTCCATGACCGTGAGGATTATACGAGCATTTACAGCAGGTAGGTAATTTCCTACTGGTCGGGTAGATGTAATGATTTCCAGATTTAGACATAGATATGAACATGTTAGGTGTTCATATTGTTAGTAATATATGAGAGATGTCCTAAGGCAATCGCCTTATGTATGAACCATTTATATGATAAATGAAGATTCACTATTTGAGTATACATGTTTTATGTATTTGATTGGATCTTAAACTCATTTACTGAATGTCCACGATACGATTCACAGCATGAGAGAATTTGTGATTGGATCACAACTAGTGAGTATCTCTACATGTGTAATTGTGATGTATCGGAATTATCCCTAGTCGATGAATTGATGGATCTGGACACCATCAATTCTGTCGAGACTAGCACGAGGTATACTCCTTGGTGTATCCAAGCAGCTGATTCTCACTGGCTGGAGACATAGTGATGTCCGGAGTTAATCGTGGATGCTAGTTATGGTAACTAGTTCATTGGAGTGACCAGCCGTAAGACTTCATATGGTTCTCTGCATATATAGATATGTCAATGAAGTTCTTACTGTGGCTTAAGTGCGATGTTCCTTTGACTTGCGGTATTCAAGTCATCTTGATCATAGAGACTTATGCTTTGACATCTTAAGCAAGCATCTCTAAGGAGATGTGGACCCAGAATGATTGGGTATAAGTCAAAGTGATCGAAGGTGTTTGAATAGCCTATAAAGGATTCACCACTCCTTGCGAGGAGATGTATACCCATGGCCTCTCGTCGGATTGTTACTAAAGTCTTTGGCCAAAGCATTACATGTTTAGAGTAAAGTACTCTTCGATACATGTGGAGTAACTAGAATCCGTAGGCCGAGGAAATGATACTTGGGCTAGGTGTGACGTAGTCAGCCTAGTGGGGACTGACACAATAGACCATGTCCTGAACCAAGTGGGTATAAGATGAGTGAAGGGAATGGGGCACGATTCATTCGAGCTACCGAAGGGTTTCAGAAATAGTTCTGGATCAACCGTTGATCTTTTCGGTTAATTGGGGATCATGATGTACTACTAGGTGCCACTCATGATCGTTCTATAATTAATGGTTAATTATAGACGGCCAACATAAACCGAGAACCTATTTGGTCACACGCACAACGAGTGTAATCCAAAGGATTTAAAAAGCGAGCTTGAAATTGGATTCTCGGCCAGAGAAACTAGGTTTGGTTGGACCAAACATAAGCGAGCATGAAATCGTTTGATCGCAATGGAGCGTGGATGGGCTGCGTCTTATGAAGGCGTAATGGATGGACCAAAATGGTTTGGTTCTAATCAATGGATAAGAATAAACCAAAGGGTTTGGTTTATTTTAAGCGAATGAACCAAAAGTTGGTTGGTTCGTTTTAACTTAAAATAAACCATCATGGTTTGGTTTATTTTAACTTATCTTAATGGAGCGGGTTAACGGGCTTTATGGATATGATCCATTAACCATTAAGAGAATTAGTTCTCTATAAAAGTGGGCTTAAGGGATTGTAAACCTAATCACCTAAACCTTGGCCTAACATAGTTGCCGCCCTCCTTAGTGATTTGGCGCCCAACCCGTGGACTTTGTGCTGCCGTCCAAGACCCTTGCGGCGTCAAGCTTCAGCCGGTGAACCTCGGCGACCCTCGGTGATCTCCTCTAGGTTGGCATCAAGGTGAGCTTCCATCTCCTTGTTTTGGCGGCGCCTACTCCTCCACCAAAAGCTGTCAGTTTTTCTGGACAGCTTCTCTCCTCGTCGGGCGTCGTTTGGGCGGCGGTTGGTGCTCCGACAGCGGCTAACTTACGGGGATTTGATCTCCGGTAATCCTCTGGTGGAGGGGCGAAGGATTCGTCAAGCGGTTGTGAATACCTCTCGGAGAAGCGAGTTTTGAGAACTCGTTTTTGGATCGAATTTGGATTCGGATCGTGATCATCTCTCGATCACGCGTCGTCTTCAACACGAGGCTAGTAACCCGTCACGAAGGCGAAGCTCGTGACTTAGCGAAGTCATCGAGGAGCTCGGCGTGGATCACGGATAGAGGCGATTCTTACGAGGATCGTTCGGTTGATGCCGTTCCGCTACACGTCATCTGAAGGTATAACGTAGTTTAATTTCCTTTTATTGCAAATTTTAATTTACGGTTATGTCTACACTTGTTGTAATATGCATGCGTGTGTTGTGTGTGTTGTAATAAATATAGATTTATTATTTTAATTACTTCCGCTGTGCTCATGTTTGAAACATGATCGAACACACCTGCCTTGTGATCGGAAACCTTGATGGTATCAGGCCCAGGTTGTGTTTCGACATAATCGTAAAATGGTTTTTGATAGTCATAATGTATTTCTGGAATTTTCTAAATTTTGGAAATTTAGAAGTATTTATGGAAATTTTTCAATTTTGGAAAGTCTAGAAGTATTTATGGAAATCTTCCACTTTTGGAAAGTTGGAAGTATTTATGAAATTGATATTTTCCATAAATAAAATATTTGATTAGATTCTGGAAATTTGTTTCCTAATTTAATCATGATTTGATTTGAAATCAAATCTTAAAATATTTTATTTCCATAAGTAGTTTTAATGATTTAGGAAATTGGTTTCCTAAATAGATTTTCCTTAATCAAATAATTCCATGAATAAAATATGTGATTAGATTTGGAAATTTGTTTCCTAATTTAATTATGATTTGATTTGTAGAATCAAATCTTAAACATATTTTATTTCCATAAATAGTTTTGACATATAAGGAAATTATATACATGACATAATTGTATGCCATGTAATTGCATTAGATGCATAACATTATGTCATGCGTGTCGTGACATGTAGATGTATGCCATGTATGCCATGCCATGTAGATAATAGTTATTTGCATGCAAAGAGGATGAGACATAAAAACCCTTAATCAATATTAAAGCCTACACCTTCCATTAATATGGTTAGAACGAGTTACATTTCTTGTTTGGGTTGTTGGACTCTCTCTCAAGCCGGCTCGAACTGAATATGTTCAAACCATGGAATAGTTTAATACTAATATGGTAAGAGTCGAGGTCAATCGTTAGCTTTGGTTGTTGGACTCTCTCCAAGCTGGGCTAATTGGTTGAATGCGCTCTAACCATATTAAAACTATGTCCGATTAATGGGTTGGCTTTAACACAGAGCATCGGCTTGTTGGACTCTCTCAAGGTCGATGTAAAGGGAGGTGAAGTTGGGTGCTATGCATATGATGCATACTTGTTAATGTGTTAACAACCCGATGTATGTGTGAACATTCAATTAGTTGATAGCACATTGTGATAGTTGCATATACGGGATATGCAATCGGTATAGATGATACCTACCATCGTAGTTATGAATGGCTTGTTGGACTCTCTCCAAGGTTGTTCATAACTATGATGGATATCAGCCGATTCGGAGATGGACCTACGATCTCCCGAAGTGATTTTGGGGTTTTTGAAATTCAAAAAATGAATGGGATTTATAAATGTATATTGATGCATTTTAAAATCATTTTCTCATATATGCTCGTTTTGTATTTCTAAGTTAATATATTGATCATGATGTGTTTGAATTTGCGTTCCATTTTGGATTCGAATAAATTGACTGGGCCGAGCTTCTTGGACTGGCTTAGAAGCTTGAGAATTGTTCTCAAGGTTGAAAAGCTTGCAAATGTCCTCGAAGCGCCTCTTCCCGCCCGTCCTAGTGACGATGCAACTCTGGACCAATTGTTGGCCTATCAGAAACATGTGAGTGATTCTGAACAAAAGAGTTGCATCATGCTAGCCGCGATGGAACCCAAGCTACGAAAGCAGCATGAGCATATGGATGCTCATATCGTAGTCCTTCATCTTTGTGAGTTGGTTGATGAGCAAGTGAGATTCGAAAGGTTCGAAGTCTCAAAGCTCCTCTTCACCTCTGAGATGCTAGGAGGTTCATCGATCTTGCTCAATATCTTTGAAGCTGTGGAGTCTTCGAGAAGCATGGCGAGGGGCCGGTCTTGTTAGTTGATTCCTCGAAGAAAGGTTCTAAGAGGAAGTCAAAGGTCGAGAAGGGAAAGAAGAGAAGGGCTAAGAAGGTAGAACTAGCACAAAGGAAACTTGCCATCATTATGGCAGGAGAGCCATTCTTGCGAAGAAAGTAAGATTTATCTTGAGTAAAGTGAAGAAGGATAAGGCATCGGATGCCCCATCTTCTTGAGAAATCTTCTTTATTGATTGTCATTCCTATTTCCTTAGACACTTGGGTATTGGATCTTTTGTGGCTCACATATATGTAATGACATACATGGGCTAAGGAATAGAAGACTTCGTCGAGGAGAGTCAAATTTGCGTGTTGGGAATGGAGCAAAGGTTCTTTATGTCGCCATCACGTATTTATTGAAACTCCTGTGGACTAGTCTTGGAACTGGACAATTGCTATTATGTTCCTTCTCTAATAAAGAACATTGTTTCTATTTCCTGCTTAAATAGAAATGGTTTCCATTTAACGTTTAGTAATAATTGTTGTTATATAACTTTGAATGGCGTACTTTATGGGCTGGAACTTTGAGTAATGGCATTTATCGTTGGGCGTATCGATGACATTTTCAATATCGAGCGAGCAACAGCGTGCTCGAAAGGATAATCAAATAGACTCCTATATGTGGCATTGTCGTCTTGGCCATATAAGCAAGAAACGCATGTCCGAATTACACCGAGGTGGACTTCTGGAATCGTTTGAATTGGATTCATACGATACATGCGAATCATGCTTAAAAGGCAAGATGACTAAGTTACCTGTTCCTGGAAAAGGTGAACGAGTGGGAGAGTTACTCGGTTTAGTACATCTTGATGTATGTGGACCTATGTCAACTCAAGCATTAGGAGGCTATAGCTACTTCATTACCTTCACCGATGATCACTCACGGTTTGGGTATGTGTTCTTGATGAAACACAAGTCTGAAAGCCTTTGAAAGGTTGAAGAATTCAGAAATGAAGTAGAAGAAACAACATGACAAAAGTATTAAAATACTTTGATCGGATCGGTGGTGAATACTTAAGTCAAGAGTTTCTTGATTATCTAAGAGACAATGGCATATTGTCTCGATGGACTCCGCCCTATACACCACTGACATAATGGTGTATCGAGAGAGGCATACTTAGGACCTTGTTGGACATGGTTAGATCAATGATGAATAATGCAACTCTTCCCAAGTCCTTTTGGGGTTATGCACTTCAGACAGCTGTTTACTTGTTAAACAGAATGCCTACCAAGGTAGTCTCAACTACTCCATATGAGATATGGAATGGTAAGAAACCTCATGTATCTTACTTGAAGATATGGGGTTATCCTACTTATGTGAAGCGTTGTATCGGACAAATTGGATGCTAAGTCGATAAATGTCTATTTATTGGATACCCTAAGGAAACAGGGTTACCAATTCTATCATCTGTGGAACAAAGGTATTTGTTTCCAAGGCATCTTTGTGTTTCTAGAAAGAGTTTCTCTTGCAAGAAAGCGAGTGGGAGTGTCGTAGCTTGAGCTTGAGGAGGCTTGAGAGACTCAAATAGACATTAATGAGATACAGGTGAGCACTTGGACGGCAACTCATAGTGATGAGCAATCAGGCTGGACCTATTGTAACACCACATCTTCGTAGATCACGGTAGAACCGCGATATTCACGAGAGATATGGATTTCGTAAGTGAATCGAGCGACGTGTTACTCATTGATGATGAGAGCCTACAGTTATGAAGAAGTCTGACAAGTTGAAAGGGATAAGTTAGCGCGCCATGAAGTGGGCCCCATGTGAAAACCAAGTTTGGAACTTGGTTGACCCACTGCATAAAGCCTATAGGGTGCAAGTGTTTTCAAGAAGAAAATCGCATGGATGGTAATGTCGTTACTCATAAGGCTAGATTGGTGGCGAAGTGATATGCCTTCCCGGTGTTGACTGGACCTCGGGCTAAGCTACTAAATCCATTCGGATGCTCCACGGCCATAGCGGCTCATTATGATTATGAGATATGGCGGATGGATGTGAAAAAGCTTTCCTTAATGGAAACACCTCGAGCGTGTATATGATCGGCTGAGGTTTCACATCGGTTGTATAAATATGCTGCGGCGGTCCATTTATGGATTGAAGCAAGCATCCGAGTTGGAATATCCGTTTGATGAGACAATCAAAAGTTTGATTTCTCGGGCCCCTATTGGCGCGGTGACCCCTGTGTGTACAAGAAGGTTAGTGGGAGTCTGATCGTGTTCCTAGTATTGTATGCGATGACAGTACTATTATAGGGCGATGTTTGGACTTCCACACAGTGAAGGTTTTGCCTTGGTTGAACTCTAGACCTCCTCCATGAAAGACTAAAGAGAATCACGGTACATCCTCGAGATTAAGATCTATAGAGATAGATCGAAGCTTGGTTGTGGTCTTGTCTCGTATATAGGCCAAGTCTAAGGGTTTAGCATGTGAATCCAAGAAAGGTTATACGAGCATAGGGTACACCTTTCGAAGTCTAGCACGAAGGCGAGAGATTTGCATGAGTAAGATTCCCATGCATCCAATAAGGATCTATCATGTATGCTATATATGTCACGAGGCCCGATGTATGCGCTCTGAGTGTCACGGCGGTCCCACATCGTGGCAACATATGGATCATTAGGCTCGTAGGCCCTAAGACAATCCTTAAGTACTTGAAACTAAGGATGTGTTCTAATATATGGAGAAGGGTACATGGTGATACGTGGGTATACGGATCAGCTCGAGACGACAAGGATGACTCCATGTCTTTATGCAGGTATGTATTCTGGAATGGCAATGAGTTGGAAACAGGTTCCAAAGCTTGACACTATCAGCGGATATCGGATATGGAAACAATAGAATACATTGCAAAGCGACAACCCACAAAAGGCGGTTTGGATCGAAAGTTCATCTCTAGATGTGGTCTCATCGATGATCAAACATTCCGCTATCATCTTATCAAGAGATATCGTGAGCGAAATACAAATCGAGAAAATTAGATAAACTCGGGGGTAATATAAGCGGATAGAGCTAAAATTACCTCGAAAGGATTTGAGGTCATGTTAGCTTACATTGGATCGTGCGATTGGCATTAGGCAAGTGAAGAGTAGTAGTAATATATGAGAGATGTCCTAAGGCAATGCCCTTATGTATGAACCATTTATATGATAAATGAAGATTCACTATTTGAGTATACATGTTTAATGTATTTGATTGGATCTTAAACTCATTTCTTGAATGTCACGTCGATTCACGGCGACCATAGAGAATTTGTGATTGGATCACAACTGGTATATCTCTCATATAATTGTGATGTATCGGAATTATCCTAATCGATGAATTGATGGATTGGACACCATCATCGTCAGCGCGCTTCTTAAGTATAAAATGCAAATGGTGTATCAAGCGGTGATTCTCCTTGGTGGAGACATGTGATGTCGGAGTTAAGCTCGTGGATCTAGTTATGTAACTAGTTCATTGGAGTGACCAGCCGTAAGACTTCATATGGTTCTCTGCATATATAGATATGTCAATGAAGTTCTTACTGTGGCTTAAGTGCGATGTTCCTTTGACTTGCGGTATTCAAGTCATCTTGATCATGGAGACTGCTTTGACATCTTAAGCAAACATCTCTAAGGAGATGTGGACCCGGGATGATTGGGTATAAGTCGAAGTGATCGAAGGTGTTTGAATAGCCTATAAAGGATTCACCACTCCTATGCGAGGGCCTGTATACCCAGTTGTCCCTCTCGTCGGAGTTGTTACTAAAGTCTTTGTGCCACAGCATTACATGTTTAGAGTAAAGTCTATAGTGG
Source organism: Wurfbainia villosa (assembly GCA_025175895.1). Classification (NCBI taxonomy): domain Eukaryota; kingdom Viridiplantae; phylum Streptophyta; class Magnoliopsida; order Zingiberales; family Zingiberaceae; genus Wurfbainia; species Wurfbainia villosa. Next base: position 6,949,887 of record CM045987.1, read on the forward strand.
TGGAGTAACTAGAATCAGTAGCGTGGCGTGAAATGATACTCCAGGCTAAGTGTGCGTGTCGGCTAGTGGGATGCGCCCTCAACCATGTACCTGAACCAAGTGGGTATAAGATGAGTGAAGAGGAATGGGGCGACTTGTCATTCGATCCCGAGGGAAATAGTTACGATCGATGCAATGTGATGATGCATAGCTCCATGGTATCCTCGTGACACTCCTATCACTCATGAGTCTGGTCAACTAATGGTTAATTATAGGCGGACCATCCATAAGCAGACTCTCTCTATCACAGTCACTCACACGCTAAGACCTGTAATCCAAAGCGATATACAATCGACCATCCATATAATTCTCGACCAAGGGCAGAAACTAATGGATGGTTGGACCATCACTAGGACTTCTAGTCCAGTCAAATTGTTTGATCAAATTAGCATGGATAGGTGATCCATCATATGCACCACTAATACGGATGGATAAAATGATTTGGTTCTAATCAATGGATCCAGAATAAACCTAGTGATGTAATCTTATATTAACCAATGAAGTCACAAAGATAACCTAACCATGTACTTACAGAACCATCATAGTTTGGTTTATTTTAACATAATGGAGGGTTTATAGTTCCTGCTCAGAGGCTAGATAATCAATTAACCGGAGTTTATATCTCTATAAAATAGCGGTACAAGCATATGATTAACATATCTGGATTTAAGGTAAGCGGTATAAACATATATATCCAAGATCATGTTGGTTGATTTGAACTACAGCTGCCGCCCACGATCTGTGATACGTCCAAGACCCTCACGTCAAGCTCAGCCGGTGAACCTCTGGCGACCCTCGGTGATCTCCTATAGAAGTTACAAAGGTACAAGTATTTGAACTAAACACTCCTTGTTTCTAGGCGCCTACTCCTCCACCAAGCTGTAGAAATCTGGACACCCAAATCGATCCTCGTCGGACTCACAATAGATTACCAACAGGTTGAGTGCTCCGACAGCGTAAATAGATCTAAACACTATTTAATTCATTATCCTCTTGGATTGAGCTTCTTAGCGTCGTCAATCTACGAATAACACCAATTCTACCCGGAGAAGCGAGTTTTGAGCTTCGTTTAGGATCGAAGGATTCGGATCTAAACTTGAAATAATCCATCGTCGTCTTCGGATGAAAACCGCGAGCCGTAACCCGTCTGAACAACCGGCTTCGTGACTTCCAGTGAAGTCAGCTTCGATTGCCACACCGTGATCCATGAATAGAACCCATTATAATCTTACAAGATTGACACATCACGAAATTACCAATTGCATCATGGTCATCTCATATAACCATAGTTTAATTTCGATTGGTGATTGCAAATTTTAATTACAGTTATGTCTCACCACTTGTTGTAATGCGTGTGTTGTGTGTGTTGTAGATAAATATAGATTTATTAATCGTTTAATTGCTTCCAAGCTCGTATTTCTGAAAGGAATATAGATTCACCTGATTGGATCGAGATCACCAACATATAATCCATTCTTTTTTCTCTCAGTGTAGGATGATGAACAATAGAAAAGCGAGGCGGCTAGGTGAAGAATTTTCAAGAAAGTGTGCGGTGGTGGCGAGAAACAGCCGCAAATCATGAGCTTGTGTTCAAAGATGACTGAGCTCGTCTGGCGGCGGAGCCTAAGCTCGAGAATAAGACTTGCTCTGCGACGATATGCTCCCAAATCCGTATCGGAGGCTCCGGCTGAAAGGTATGGCGGCCTCGTCGGAAAAGGTGAGATCAAACTTTCGAGAAGCGGCAGTTACAGCGGCGAGAGATCGGCCGTGGCGGCAAGCGAGGAAGAACTTCGCGCGATCGGGTTGATGGGCGTCGATTACTCGGCGATCCAGGCGAATGAGAGGCGTCGCCTAATTTATTATTTATACGATGTTTGAGGATGAGAAAGCGAGGGTGAGTCATTATTCATGAGACACTTTCGCGATTTCGATAGAGGCTGAAGTGGGAGAGGCGTAGAAATCGCATTGTAATCGGTTTGGGTTTAAAAATTTAAATTGGATTAGGCCATATATTGAGTTGCTAGGTTAGTCAACCTAGGAGAAATATGCCCGATTGCATCAGAAATTTCAAGTGCAACAATGATTCTGATCGAATATAAGCCATGTGTTGGAAATATCCACCTCATTAGCCCAATAACTCACTAATTAAACCCAATTAATCCCTAATGAATCACAATTAATTGGGTTTAATCCGTATAAATTATTTTTTTCTTCTTCATCTTCATAAGTATAAAGAATGTCTGAAAATCAAGTTTGGAACTTGGTTGACCCACTGAAGGAGTTATAGGGTGCAAGTGGGTTTTCAAAGAAAAAGAAAATGCGAGATGGATGGTAATGTGATTACCTATAAGGCTAGATTGGTGGCGAATGAGGATAGTCAAAAACAAGGTATCTTGATTATGAAACCTATTGTAGCTATCTTAAATCCATTGCGGATGCTCTGGCCATAGCGACTCATTATGATTATGAGATATGGCGGATGGATGTAGGTTATGTTTCCTTAATGGAAACTTGCTCGGGCGTGTATATGATCTGACTGAGGTTTCATATCCAGTTATAAACCAAGGTATGCAAGTTATGATCCATTTATGGATTGAAGCAAGCATCGAGTGATTGGAATATCCGTTTTGATGAGCGATCAAAAGTTTGATTTCTCACAAAATCGAAGCCAGAACCTTGTGTGTACAAGAAGGCTAGTAGAGTGCGATCGTGTTCTAGTATTGTATGTTGACATATTACTTATATTTGGAGCGGATTTCATCTGATCAGTTAAGGTTTAGTTATCAAGACATTCTCCATGAAAGACTGGGAAAATCCTTTTCATTAAAAAATCTATGAATATAGTTATTATCTCAATCTTCACTTGCGGTCTACAAAAATATAGGTGCTAAAAGGTTTAGCATGTGGAATCAAAGTTAATAGTTGACTAAGTATCGCCCATCGATGGGTACACCTTGAAGAATTCATGTCGCGCATATCGAAGGCGAGGATTTGCATGAGTAAGATTCCTATGCATCCACAATAGGATCTATCATGTATGCTACATGATCTACTAATTGTACGAGGCAACGATGTATCGTATGATTCTCATAAGTGTCACGCGGATGAAATTTGATCAATGGATCATTGGGTAACATCGATAAGGCGATCATAAGTACTTGAGAAGAACTAGGATGTGTTCCTAATATGGAGAAGAACTTTGGTGATCATTGGTGATCGGATGCGACTCTCGAGATCGACGATGATTCCATGTCTCGATGACTAACGTTATGTATTCACCTAGAATGGGCGCAATAAGTTGGAAAGGTTCCGATGACAATTTATAAGCGGATTTTCTTAAGGCGAGAATCGTTGAACTAAATTTATCGATAGGCGGTTTGGATCAAGAAGTTCATCTATAGACTTGATGTGGTCTCGAATAAAATGATCAAATATCTTAACAAGCTATCATCTTATTGAGAGATCATCGGTAGGAGCAAATACAAATCGAGAAAATTCTGAAAGGAACTATTTTAAGCGGATCCTTTGGCTAAAGCATTACCTCATAAATAGTTTGAGGGTGTTGGTTCATCATATTATTGCTTGCGATTGGCATTAGGCCAGAGTGGGAGTCTATTAGTAATATATGAGAGATGATTATTTGTCCTAATCGCCTTATGTATGATATTATGAAAATTTTCATTATTTGAGTATACATGTTTTATGTATTTGATTGGATCTTTATTTTTGTTGAATGTAGCACGTGATTCTTGACAAGAATTTAATGATTGGATCAAATCTGTGATCTCTACAAGTAAAATTCTCAATTATCTTTAATTATCCTTTGAATTGATGGATCTGGACACCATCAGTGCATAGTCAAAAGTATACATTCCTTGTATCCAAGCGGTGATTCTTAATAATTTTGGCTGGAGACATAGTATATATAGAGTTAAATTAATTTGCTAATTTGGTAACTAGTTCATTTGGAGTGATGGTATTCTAAATTACTTGTTCTCTGCATATATAGATATGATGGTTGTTCTTCTATCGTGGCTTGTAATTAGCTTTCCTTGAATCATTATTCAAGTCATCTTGATCATGGAGACTTATGCTAATCTTAAGCAAACATCTCAGGAGATGTGGACCGAGATGATTAGTATAAGTCGAAGTGATGAAGGTGTTTGAATAGCCTATAAATTTCACCACTCCTTGCGAGGAGATGTATACCCATGGCCTCTCGTCAGTTTATTACTAAAGTCTTTGGCCAAAGCATTACATGTTTAGAGTAAAGTACTCTTGATACATGTGGAGTAACCCTAGAATCGTAGGACGAGGAAATGATACTGGGCTAGGTGTGACGAGTCACTTAGTGGGGACCGGCACAATAGACCATGTCCCGAACCAAGTGGGTATAAGATGAGTGAAGGGAATGGGGCACGATTCATTCGAGCCATCAAGGGTTTCAGAAATAGTTCTGGATCAACCGTTGATCTTTTCGGTTAATTGGGGATCATGATGTACTACTAGGTGCCACTCATGATCATTCTATAATTAATGGTTAATTATAGATGGCCAACATAAACCGAGAACCTATTTGGTCACACGCACAACGAGTGTAATCCAAAGGATTTAAAACGAGCTTGAGAATGGATTCTCGCATCGAGAGAAACTAGGTTTGGTTGGACAAACATAAAGCGAGCATGAAATCGTTTCAGTCGCAATGGAAGCGTGGATGGGCCGTGTCTTATGAAGACATAATGGATGGACCAAAATGGTTTGGTTCTAATCCAATGGATGAGAATAAACCAAAGGGTTTGGTTTATTTTAAACGAATGAACCAAAAGTTGGTTCGGTTCGTTTTAACTTAAAATAAATCATCATGGTTTGGTTTATTTTAACTTATCTTAATGGAGCGGGTTAACGGGCTTTATATATATGATCCATTAACCATTAAGAGAATTAGTTCTCTATAAAAGTGGGCTTAAGGGATTGTTAAACCCTAACCCTAAACCCTAACATAGTTGCCGCCACCTTGGTGCTTTGTGCGCGCCAAGTCTTTGCCGGCGACCAAGCTTCAGCCGGTGAACCTCCGGCGACCCTCCGGTGATCTCCTCTAGGTTCGGTGATAAGGTGAGCTTCCATCTCTCCTTGGCCGGTCTCTATTCCTCCACCAAAAGCTGTCCAGTTTTTCTGGACAGCTTGTTTCTTTGTTATCGGAGCGTCGTTTGGACGACGGTTAGTGCTCGATAGCGCCTAACTTACGGGATTTGATCTCCGGTAATCCTCTGAGGTGGAGGACGGCGATTCACAAACGGTTGACGCGAATACCTCTCCGGAGAAGCGAGTTTTGAGAACTCGCTTTTGGATCCGAATTTGATTCGGATCGTGATCATCTCGATCACGCCGCCTTCAACACGAGGCTAGTAACCCGCACGAAGACGGCTCGTGACTTAGCGAAGTCATCCCGAGGAGCTCGGCGTGGATACGGATAGAGACGATTCTTACGAGGATCGTTCCGGTTGATGCCGTTCCCGCTACACGTCATACGGAAGGTATAACGTAGTTTAATTTCCTTTTATTGTAAATTTTAATTTACGATTATGTCTACACTTGTTGTAATAGCATGCGTGTGTTGTGTGTGTTGTAATAAATATAGATTTATTAATTTTAATTGCTTCCGCTGTGCTCATGTTTACGAAACATGATCGAACACACACACGCCGCGGTGCCGGAAACCCAACAGCAGGTAGGTAATTTCCTACTGGTCGGGTAGATGTAATGATTTCCAGATTTAGACATAGATATGAACATGTTAGGTGTTCATATTACCTTGATCATGCTCTGTTTATCGTATGCTTGAACTTTTCGTTGATATATATGTGTGCTCGATTATTGATAACACATATTCCCTAGCATGATCTAGGAGTTACAGATGTGATGTAAGTAGGTCTAACTGTTTAGTAGGGTGTAGATGTTAGAGCACGGAGGATGACCTAAATTATAAATTTGGTAAAAAGGTCCTCTGTAGATAAGTATGACCCTAAATGTAGGACTCGTTCCATACCTATATGTTGCATATTTATTTACCAACCACGGGTTGTGTAAATAGTCAGGTGAGTCGTGGACAGTGTGTCGCTACGGACCGATGGTCCTAGCTTGTCAGGATCAGATGAGTATGACTCTCTAGAGGGTAGAGAATGTACTGATCAATTGGGTGTGACTCTTTGTTGAACAGAGAGTCTAGGGTAGATGTTCTGTATGTGAGACAGTACCCTCATGTCATTGCATGTATACTGACGACATCGTCTCCCCTTGGGGTTGAGAGAGAGTCGTCAGTCATCCTGCCTCCCAGGTTACTTCCAGAGGAGTAACTGGTGTGAGGGCAAAGCATTTGTTGTGCCGCACTCTACCATTATTGACGATGGTTGTTGGAGTTGCGTGCAGTTGTCCTGGGTGCGTGGCACTCGACCGCTCATTGGCAGTGTCAGTCGAAGTGGCCAGCAGCAGGGACCCCCGTTGCGTAGTGAGCTACTTACGCTCATATGCTACTTGATCATACTACCCAACTCGGTCACTCGAGAGTGGTGGCGGCTGGAGTCGGGATAGTTGTCATGTCGTGCCACCTAGGCCACACTGGGGTCGTGGTAGCGAGTAGGGGTGAGCAGGCATGACCATGCATGTTGCATTGCCGTATCATACGGTGTTTTGCATATGATTGTATATATATACATACCTGCTTGTATATATACATATATGGATGATGGTGATTAGTATACATACAGATACAGTCTATATGTATACTCACTTTGATGATGCATTTGTATGTACTATGCTTGTTGCATTTGTTTGTACATATTCATACATGATACTGCATTTCCTGTATGGTAGTAGGTTGATATTTGTATACCTATCGGATATTCACAGTGATACCCTTGACTCAGGTTAGGATATTGTGTTAGTACTATACTGTTATACCCTATGATGTGATTATATGCCCAGGTTGGATCAGGATAGAGTAGCTGACTGCCAGGTATGTCAGCATCGTTGATGTTCAGTTTATTTAGTATATGCATGCATATCTATAGTTATGCTGATGTATACTTGTTGTACGAGTAGATTAAACTGTTGAATGACATGTAATATTGATACATATACTTACATGTTTTCTTTGATTACCTACTGAGTTTTACTCACCACCTCGACCACAGGTTTTTGCCGCCTGTAATCGTAGACGACTGTGATTTAGACTTGGAGCGCTACCGACCGATCCATCCCATCTCCGTTTTCCGAGTCTCCCGAGGAGTTCGTTTTCTTATGGCTTAGACTTGTTTATTGTGTTTTGTATTTTGGTCCTATATCATGGACCTTAGTTTATATTTGGACTTCGTTTTTATGTTGTGGACGTTATTTTGGTGTTGATATTTTTGTACGGTTTTTGTCACGCCCCGAGAGCATACCGAGCCGAAAATCAAACGGACAGCACCTCCCCTGTACGTGGCAACATTTCGGGTTAATACAAGGCCTGTAGGCCCACAATAACAACAATACATATATATAAAAACAAAAACTACACAAGGCACAGCGGAAACATACTACAATCAACAAACGACAACACACAGCATACCGGTATGACTAACACCGACTCAAGACACCATAATAAAACCAGAAAGGAAGAAAAGGGTACAACATCAGTAGTCACAACTACAATCATCACATAAAACAAATCCATAACGGAATACAATGAGAACACCAAAAATCTGGACTCTCGGAGTTGAGATGAGATGATGCCAGCCAGCGGTGCTCCAAGTCCATCACGAAGTCGGCTACCTGTTACCTGGGCGACAGAAAACCCAGGGTCCGCGGGGGTGGTGAGTAAAACTCAGCAGGTAATAGAAAACATGTATATATGTAATATCACATGTATTTCAACGACATATCTAGATGTACAACAGGTATATCAGCATAGTATATAAATACAAGCATATACCGTCTAACTGAAATGAATAACATAAAATGCAGACATACCTGAAGTCTGCTACGATACTCTGATCCAACCTGAACATATATCCAACATATATATATAACAGGAAGAGTAATACCAACACATAATCTACTCATGCTACAGGTCAAGGTATCTATGGTCTGTCCAACACATACCAACATCCGACACAATCGTATAATAAATGCAAGAGACATGCATGAATATGATGTCCACCCAAATGCAGCAAGCATAGTACAAACAAATGCAACATCACAATAATCATATATATATAGACTGTATCCATATAGATATTAATCTCCACCATCCATATATATATATATACATGCATATATGTATATATATATGGTAATATGCAAAGCGCCATCAGATACGGCTATGCAGCATGCATGGTCATGTCGGCTCACCCTAAAGCTACCACGACCCCAGTGTGGCCTCGGTGGCTCGAGCATGACAACTGTCCCAACTCAACACCAACAACTACTCTCGAGTGGCCGAGTGGGCAGTATGATCGAGTAGCATATAAGCGTAAAGAGCAAGCTACACGATGGGGTCCTGTTGCTGGTCACTCCGACAGTCACTACCCATGAGTGGTCGAGTACCACACAAGCAGGACTACGACACGCAAATCCAACTACCACCGTCTATAGTGGTAGAGTGCGGCACCTCAATGCTCTGCCCTCACACCGGTTACTCCTCTTATGAGTAACCGTGGAGCGAGATGAGGCGACCCTCTCAACCACAAGGGAGACCTCATCGCCAGCGTGCATGTAAATGCATGAATGCAATGTCTCACATACAGACATCCTCCATAGACTCTCTATCCTGTAGAGAGTCATACCAATCTACTCGACGCACTCTCTATCTTGCAGAGAGTCGTACTCAACTGATCATAATACTCTCTATCCTGTAGAGAGTCATACAAATCTACTCGACGCACTCTCTATCCTGTAGAGAGTCGTACTCATCTGATTATAACCAGCTAGGACCACCGGTCCGTAGCGATGTCCTAAGTATCATTCCTCTGCCCATTTTACACAACACATATTCGGTGGTAACATACAACCTAAGGGTACTAGAACTAACCCTAGGTTAAAGACATTATCTATCTACGGATGACCTTTTTGCCTAATATACAATCAGGTTGTCATCCGGACTTTACCATTTGCACTTAACTTAAACAAATTCTAAGTTACTTGCATCACCTATATGTATAACTCCTAATCATGGTAAAATAAACATGATATCAGCAACAGAGTTAATAGCCAACGGCAAAGGATCAAGCATACGATAAAAAGAACAGGGTCAAGGTAATATGAACACCTAACATGCTCATATCAATGACTAAATCTGAATGAAATATAACTACCCGGACCAGGTAGGAAATTACCCACCTGTTAAATAGCTCATGCTTATAAAATCTTCACGGTCGCGATCCTGTCTCGTATCCATGTCCTGCACACATCAAGCATTATGATTAAGTGCAAGCATACAACGAATAATCGAATCAAATCTTACATCGACTTCATATCCCGATCAACTAAATTGATCCAGTTATCTAATTAACCTAATCAATCATCCACATTAATCCCTATTTCACATCCATACCAATTCTAATACTGAATCTTAACCAACAGAAACACTTCTTCCATTAACTTAATCAGAATACCAACTATCAATTTAATAATAGTTAATCAAGCTAACTAAAGTAACGATCCATAGAATTTACCTAGTTTCAAAGCTATGGTATAAGCTTCTTGATCCAAATCAACTCGTTGAACTGCAACCACTCAGTTAAATTGGAGGCAGATTCCAATTCTAATAATCCTAAACCTGAAATTACACCGCATTCAAATTATCTCAAACCTATTAAACTTGATTCCTTAATCCCACCAACAAATCAATGGCAATAATCTTACCAGAAATAAGGGATGTGTAGGTTATCTGAAAATCTACTGATTGACCCACAAAACACTCACAACCAACCTACTCCATCCATAGCTGAATTCCAATGATTCCTCAGTCGATTCCACCCAAACAAAACACAACAATTACAACCATTCATATAACATAACAATTACAACCATCCCAAACAAAACAACATACCACAATGCCCCCTTACCTCAGGCTCGATCCACCCTCTCTTACACCTTTGCGCCCGATCCATTCAACCCAAGATCCGGCACCTAAAATCACCAGAAATGAAATGGGCCCGGAAGAAAAGGGAAAATCGAGTGATATACTTGCAATTGAAACTTCAGGTGGTACTCCCCAGCTCTGTTTGCACCACGGCTCCACCTCCCGTAGGAAATGAGCAATCGCGATGTATGTCTCCTTGTTGCTCATGGGAGAAACAATGAGTGTGATGTAGATCGATCATTGAAATCAACAAAGAATTGTGCCCTTACCTTGCCTTGGCGACACGTGAAGGCCTCCAATCGAACCAGGCGCAACCTCCTCCCACCCTAGCAACTCCACAGCGCTAATCTCCTCCTATCCCCTGTTCCTCGGAGAAAATCCATGCTCAAGATCACCTGCTCCGGCGACGATTGGGGAAAGACAGCTCTCGATCGAACTGCCGCCGATCCAAGCTTCCAACCACTCATGCGCTCCCTGCTTTCGCTCGTTCGAAGAGATCGTCGAGGATGTCCAGCCACTGTCGCCGTCTGCCACGAGGAAGGGAAGAGCACTCGGCAGAGAAGAGGAGATGAAGAGATCTCCCTCGCGATGGAAGAAAAGCGAGAAGGGAGCGGAGATAGCATGAAAGCGCTCGAGAAAAAGCCGTGGTGAGGAATTAAAGGAGCAGAAGCAAGGAATGAAATGGATCCATTTAAAAACTATTAAACCTAGGTTAGGTTTAATTAATCCTATAAGCTATAAGCTTTAACCTAGGTTAGGATTGATTTATCCCCAACCATTTTTTTCCAATAAAATTTTATTCTTAAATTTATTTGTGGTATTTTACATTCTCTCCACTTATAAAAATTTGATCCTCAAATTTTCTACTTAATGTAAGAACCAATACAAGAAATTTTCGGAACCATCACATACCCCAAATGAATAGATGAGGATATCGAGCTCGGATAGTATCCATCAAAAGTATTGAGCTCACTTGATGCTTGATAGATGTATGGAAATCTTCCAACTCGAATAACCTCCAAAATCTATCACATATATACTCTCAATAGATCTTCCAAAATATGAACATTACCTTTATGTTGCCCATCCATCAACAGATAAATAACTGTACCAACGTGAAGTTCTATATTTGTGACCTGTTGGAGACTTTGTCAGAATCGTAAGGTGAATCATGAATCACTATCGAAATGATACTCAAGGAACGAAAATCTCCTTGCGATAAATCCATCGAGCATCCCAATGAAATCCATCTTACTGGAAGAAAAAAAAAATGAATGGACTTGATTACTCGACCATCGATTATCCCATATCGTATTAAGTCCTTTTTAAATTCTAGTTTCGCATCATCTTCCAGTGTGACCTCCAAGTCCACTGGGTAGATCTACTTGCACATTGTACTCTCATATAGCTTTCTTGAGTAACGATACATGAAGGATAAGATGGACACGAAAATGAGGTGGTAATTCAAGCTTATATGCAACCCCTCCATATTTTGCGACAACCTGAAAGGTCCATAATATCTTGCTGTTAATTTTTTTTTTTTTTTTTTTTGTCCTCCTAGAAACCATGGGCTGCCTATGGCACTTTTATTTAAGGAAGGCCAATTCTCCTATTGCAAACTACAGTGACTTCCTCTATTTATCTGCATATCTCTTCATGTGGTCTTGCGCCCAAGAGAGATTATATTTAAGTTGAAGGAGAGCTTCATCACCGTCAAATAACTCCCTTGTCATGGCCTCAACTTTAATTTCCTTTGTTAAGAAACGACTTTAAGTAAGAGGCTTCATACCATAAACTACTTCAAAAGGAGTTTTACCAAGAGATATCTAACAAGAAGTATTATAAAAAAAAAAAAATTCCACGCCATCCAATGAGCCCAATTTCTGGGTTGTTCAGAAGTAAACCAGCGTAAATATCTCTCCAAACATCTATTCAAACTTCGATTGTTCATCCCTTTCAGGATGATAGGAAGAGTTCATCTTAAGCATAGTGCCTTGGGCTGAAAGCTTTCTTTCCACAAGTGACTGATGAACAATTGATCTCAGTCACTAATAGTGGATTTAGGAACTCCATGGAGCAATAATTTCTCTAGCAAACAACTCAGCTATTTTCTTGGTCGTATAAGGATGCTTCAACAAAATAAAATGTGTATATTTAGAAAAGCGATCCACTGCAACAACAACAACTTCATGTCCTTTTTCTTGAGAGAATATAGTGATAAAAACCATAGAGATGTCATCCCATACAAGATCTAGTATAGGCAATGGTTAGAGCAGTTCCCCAAGAGTGATTGCTGCATATTTGTGTCGTTCACACACATCACAAGACTAAACAAACTCTCATACACTATGTTTCATACCTATCCAATAAAGATTACCTGACAACCTCCTATAAGTTTTCAAAAATCGAAATGTCCTCTTAAAGGGGAACAATGGAATTCCTTTAGGAGTAATTGTATCGAAGGAGATGTAGCAGAAATAACAAGTCCATTGTTGCAGCCCAAAACCTGGATGAGCATCCGGACTGTTAGTCAAATTAGCCATAATTTTCTGCCATTGATGGTCTTGTTTAGCTTCTTCAATATGACTTTCACCTTCCTCCCATGTAGGATACAACACTAAAGCGTGATATTCACTTCTTCATGTATTCTGGATAATAAATCAATGACTTTACCTTCCAAACCTAATTTGTAAATAACTTTAAATTGGTAACCCCCAATATCTTAGCCATCTAGCATTGTTGATCCATGGTTGTGATCCGTTGTCGTAGTAAATGCTTAAGGCCTTTTTTGATTAGTGTACACTATAAAAGGTCTTCCTCTTTTACTCTAATCTAATGATACCTCGATTTCCAATCAATTTTAGAAAAAAAAACAATTGTAACTCTAAATAACTCATCAAGCAATTCATCCACCATAGGAATAGGATACTCATCTGAAATTGTGACCTTATTTACCAATAAGACAGGACTAGAAAGAGAACTAACATTAGGCCAATAACCTCTTACCATAGCATTTCTTGAGCTCACCTCCCAAGTTTCCCCTTTTTAGTCATGTAAGTGACAGTATGGATGCCCACTAATAGTGCTCTGTTCTTTCTACAACACTATAGCATGCCGTTGACTTCTTTTAGGTGGCGACCTATTCCTTTCTTTAAAAACTATCATGGAGAAACTAAAATCAGCTGCCAAAATAGAGAAGCAAATCGAAACGACTGCAATGGAGGTGGTAACCATTGTTGTATTGGGTGCTTACAATAGTAACAGATGAACTGATCCAATGAACAATTCAACTTTGTGTGTCTTCGTGATTCGCACTGCACGCACTCAATCCGGAGTCTTTCCTCTGATTTCGCGGATGTGCATGAGAACCTCTTGATGATTTGTGGTTGGTCTTCTATAATCGAAAAGTAGCTCATAACCCATGACTCCAATCTTACTACTTTTGTCCAACATTTGGAGACTTCTGATTTTAATAATTTGACCAGCAATATCTGCTTATCGGTCTCCAACTCTTAAACACTTGTATGGAGTCATTTCTAAACTCCTGACTTGATCCAATGTCTTCCGACAGGATCTGATAGAAGATCCAATCATCTTAATTCTTAATCCAACAGTAAGCCAACAACCGTGGGTGGCTTAAAACATCCATTCACATTCTTGAGCTATTAGGTGAGCGTAAACTTTGCAAGTCTAATGACTCTGCATGGTATTCCCGTTATCGACGATCACCCTACTTGAAGCTCAAGGATTCCCTACAATGTGCCACAGAAAGTGACGCGGGAAAATACTCTCTCTCAACATCACTACCATGATTAAGTGATATTTTTTTTCCCAAGGTTATTTTCTACATTTACCATCAAGTACCGACTTAATCCCGATAATAGTATGCGAATAACCCTACATTTTTTTGTATAACACGAGTTAAGTACTCAAAAGTACCCTCAATGTTAGACAACCCAGTACGAACAACTCAGGGATCAAAATCCCTATGAAACTCCATAACCTAGCCTTCCGCTATCTGCATCACAAATAATCTACAAGTCCATTCATTACCCACAGGTAATGATCTGACTAGCACCGTTAGTGAAAATCTCTAAGGTTGAAATCTCTAATTTCAACCAAAAATGTGACGACTTGACCCATGTTTTTCCGACTCGGTATCAGTCGGCTCTCAAAGGTAAATCACCTTTTCGATACGGTTCAAGACTCACAGACTCAACAGGTCATTCCCATGGTCAACTCATACCACGGTTACGAATAATAACCAATATACTACAGGTTATTCCCTGGTATCAGCATCTAAATGCATAGCCAACATAACCGAGAGTATAAACCTTAAAGGTCACTCCGGTTAGTCGCCTCGGAGGACGACCCCTAATATAAGTCTGCACATGTGTCATAACTATACTGTATACACCCACTGATCATGTTTAGATAAATATCTACTAAACCATAAGTTATCAGGAATTCTTACCTCGTGCTGCTTGGAGCTCAGGCCACTGTCCATCTCATCTCAGAAAATCAAAACTGAATAAATAGACTCCCGAAAATCCAAGACTCGACACAAAAACAACATTGTATGGCATCGCAGAACCTTGGCTCTGATACCACTAAAGTTGTCACGCCCCGAGAGCATATCGAGCCAAAAATCAAACGGACAGCACCTCCCCTGTACGTGGCAATATTTCGGGTTAATACAAGGCCCGTAGGCCCACAATAACAACAATACATATATATGGAAAAAAAAAACTACACAAGGCACAGCGGAAACATACTACAATCAACAAACGACAACACCTGAACCATAATAAAACCAGAAAGGAAGAAAAGGGTACAACATCGGTAGTCACAACTACAATCATCACATAAAACAAATCCATAGCGGAATGAGAACACCAAAAATCCGGACTCTCGGGTTGAGATGAGATGATGCCCGGCCCGGTGCTCCAAGTCCATCACGAAGTCGGCTACATTACACTCGGGCGGCAAGAAAACCGTGGTGAGTAAAACTCAGCAGGTAATAGAAAACATGTATATATGTAATATCACATGTATTTCAACGACATATCTAGATGTACAGCGGTATATCGGCCATAGTATATAAATACAAGCATATCTAGTCTAATCAAATGAATAACATAAAATGCGGACATACACGAGTGCCGATACTGATCCAACCTGAACATATATCCAACATATATATATAATAGGAAGAGTAATACCAACACATAATCTACTCATGCTACAGGTCAAGGTATCTATGATCTGTCCAACACATACCAACATCCGACACAATCGTATAATAAATGCAAGAGACATGCATGAATATGATGTCCACCCAAATGCAGCAAGCATAGTACAAACAAATGCAACATCACAATAATCATATATATATAGACTGTATCCATATAGATATTAATCTCCACCATCCATATATATATATATACATGCATATATGTATATATATATGGTAATATGCAAAGCGCCATCAGATACGGCTATGCAGCATGCATGGTCATGTCGGCTCACCCTAAAGCTACCACGACCCCAGTGTGGCCTCGGTGGCTCGAGCATGACAACTGTCCCAACTCAACACCAACCACTACTCTCGAGTGGTAGGAGTGGGCGATGATCGAGTAGCATATAAGCGTAAAGAGCAAGCTACACGATGGGGGTCCCTGCTGTTGGTCACTCCGACAGTCACTACCCATGAGTGGTCGAGTACCACACACGCAGGACTACGACACGCAAATCCAACTACCACCGTCTATAGTGGTAGAGTGCGGCACCTCAATGCTCTGCCCTCACACCGGTTACTCCTCCTATGAGTAACCGTGGAGGCAGGATGACTGGCGACCCTCTCAACCACAAGGGAGACCTCGTCGCCAGCGTGCATGTAAATGCATGAATGCAATGTCTCACATACAGACATCCTCCATAGACTCTCTATCCTGTAGAGAGTCATACCAATCTACTCGACGCACTCTCTATCTTGCAGAGAGTCGTACTCAACTGATCATAATACTCTCTATCCTGTAGAGAGTCATACAAATCTACTCGACGCACTCTCTATCCTGTAGAGAGTCGTACTCATCTGATTATAACCAGCCAGGACCACCGGTCCGTAGCGATGTCCTAAGTATCATTCCTCTGCCCATTTTACACAACACATATTCGGTGGTAACATACAACCTAAGGGTACTAGAACTAACCCTAGGTTAAAGACATTATCTATCTACGGATGACCTTTTTGCCCAATATACAATCAGGTTGTCATCCGGACTTTACCATTTGCACTTAACTTAAACAAATTCTAAGTTACTTGCATCACCTATATGTATAACTCCTAATCATGGTAAAATAAACATGATATCAGCAACAGAGTTAATAGCCAACGGCAAAGGATCAAGCATACGATAAAAAGAACAGGGTCAAGGTAATATGAACACCTAACATGCTCATATCAATGACTAAATCTGAATGAAATATAACTACCCGGACCAGGTAGGAAATTACCCACCTGTTAAATAGCTCATGCTTATAAAATCTTCACGGTCGCGATCCTGTCTTGTATCCATGTCCTGCACACATCAAGCATTATGATTAAGTGCAAGCATACAATGAATAATCGAATCAAATCTTACATCGACTTCATATCCCGATCAACTAAATTGATCCAGTTATCTAATTAACCTAATCAATCATCCACATTAATCCCTATTTCACATCCATACCAATTCTAATACTGAATCTTAACCAACAGAAACACTTCTTCCATTAACTTAATCAGAATACCAACTATCAATTTAATAATAGTTAATCAAGCTAACTAAAGTAACGATCCATAGAATTTACCTAGTTTCAAAGCTATGGTATAAGCTTCTTGATCCAAATCAACTCGTTGAACTGCAACCACTCAGTTAAATTGGAGGCAGATTCCAATTCTAATAATCCTAAACCTGAAATTACACCGCATTCAAATTATCTCAAACCTATTAAACTTGATTCCTTAATCCCACCAACAAATCAATGGCAATAATCTTACCAGAAATAAGGGATGTGTAGGTTATCTGAAAATCTACTGATTGACCCACAAAACACTCACAACCAACCTACTCCATCCATAGCTGAATTCCAATGATTCCTCAGTCGATTCCACCCAAACAAAACACAACAATTACAACCATTCATATAACATAACAATTACAACCATCCCAAACAAAACAACATACCATATCCCTGGCTGAAATCACCATGAGCAACCTGCATTCTTGACTTAACAACATGACAAAATCATCAATCAATACCCCCTTACCTCAAACTCGATCCACCCCTCTCTTACACACTGCCACCGATCCATTCAACCCAAGATCCGACACCTAAAATCACCAGAAATGAAATGGACAGAAGAGAAAAGGGAAAATCGAGTGATATACTTGCAATTGAAACTTCACCGGTGGTACTCCCCAACTGCTCTGTTTGCCGACCACAGCTCCACCTCCGGCCGGAAATGAGCAATCGCAGTGACGCTGTCTCCTTGTTGCTCGCGGGAGAAACAATGAGCTGTGATGTAGAGATCGACTGAAATCAACAAAGAATTGTGCCCTTACCTTGCACTGGCAACACCCGTGAAGGCCTCCAATCGAACCGCTGCCGACGGAACCTCCCCACCCTAGCAACTCTACCGACACTAATCTCCTCCTATCCCCTGTTCCTCAGAGAAAATCCATGCTCAAGATCACCTGCTCCGGCGACGATTGGGGAAAGGCGACTCTCGATCGAGCTATTCCAACCACTCACGCGCTCCCTGCTTTCGCTCGTTCGAAGAGATCGTCGAGGATGTCCAGCCACCGTCGCCGTCTGCCGCGAGGAAGGGAAGAGCACTCGGCAGAGAAGAGGAGATGAAGAGATCTCCCTCACGCGATGGGAAGAAAACGCGAGAAGGGGGAACGGAGATAACGCAAGAAACGCTCGGGAGAGAAAAGTCGGCGGTGAGGAATTAAAGGAACGGGTCAAACAATGGATCCATTTAAAAACTATTAAACCTAGGTTAGGTTTAATTAATCCTATAAGCTATAAGCTTTAACCTAGGTTAGGATTGATTTATCCCCAACCATTTTTTTTTTCCAATAAAAATTTTATTCTTCAGAAATTTATTTGTGGTATTTTACATTCTCTCCACTTATAAAAATTTGATCCTCAAATTTTCTACTTAATGTAAGAACCAATACAAGAAATTTTCGGAACCATCACATACCCCAAATGAATAGATGAGGATATCGAGCTCGGATAGTATCCATCAAAAGTATTGAGCTCGCCGATACTTGATAGATGTATGGAAATCTTCCAACTCCGAATAACCTCCAAAATCTATCACATATATACTCTTAATAGATCTTCCAAAATATGAACATTACCTTTATGTTGCCCATCCATCAACAGGTAAATAACTGTACCAACATGAAGTTCTATATTTGTGACCTGTTGGAGACTTTGTCAGAATCGTAAGGTGAATCATGAATCACTATCGAAAATGATACTCAAGGAACTGAAAATCTCCTTGCAGCATAAATCCATCGAGCATCCCAATGAAATTCATCTTACAGCTCGGAAAGAAGAAAAAAAAAATGAATGGACTTGATTACTCGACCATCGATTATCCCATATCGTATTAAGTCCTTTTTAAATTCTAGTTTCGCATCATCTTCCAGTGTGACCTCCAAGTCCACTGGGTAGATCTACTTGCACATTGTACTCTCATATAGCTTTCTTGAGTAACGATACATGAAGGATAAGATGGACACGAAAATGAGGTGGTAATTCAAGCTTATATGCAACCCCTCCATATTTTGCGACAACCTGAAAGGTCCATAATATCTTGCTGTTAATTTTTTATTTTTTTTTGTCCTCCTAGAAACCATGGGCTGCCTATGGCACTTTTATTTAAGGAAGGCCGATTCTCCTATTGCAAACTACAGTGACTTCCTCTATTTATCTGCATATCTCTTCATGTAGTCTTGCGCCCAAGAGAGATTATATTTAAGTTGAAGGAGAGCTTCATCACCGTCAAATAACTCCCTTGTCATGGCCTCAACTTTAATTTCCTTTGTTAAGAAACGACTTTAAGTAAGAGGCTTCATACCATAAACTACTTCAAAAGGAGTTTTACCAAGAGATATCTAACAAGAAGTATTATAAAAAAAAAAAAAATTCCACGCCATCCAATGAGCCCAATTTCTGGGTTGTTCAGAAGTAAACCAGCGTAAATATCTCTACAAACATCTATTCAAACTTCGATTGTTCATCCCTTTCAGGATGATAGGAAGAGTTCATCTTAAGCATAGTGCCTTGGGCTGAAAGCTTTCTTTCCACAAGTGACTGATGAACAATTGATCTCAGTCACTAATAGTGGATTTAGGAACTCCATGGAGCAATAATTTCTCTAGCAAACAACTCAGCTATTTTCTTGGTCGTATAAGGATGCTTCAACAAAATAAAATGTGTATATTTAGAAAAGCGATCCACTGCAACAACAACAACTTCATGTCCTTTTTCTTGAGAGAATATAGTGATAAAAACCATAGAGATGTCATCCTATACAAGATCTAGTATAGGCAATGGTTAGAGCAGTTCCCCAAGAGTGATTGCTGCATATTTGTGTCTGCCGCGAGAAAGGGAAGAGCACTCGGCAGAGAAGAGGAGATGAAGAGATCTCCCTCGCGCGATGGGAAGAAAACGCGAGAAGGGGGAACGGAGATAACGCAAGAAACGCTCGGGAGAGAAAAGCCGACGGTGAGGAATTAAAGGAACGGGTCAAACGGGTCGGTATTAAGGAATGAAATGGATCCATTTAAAAACTATTAAACCTAGGTTAGGTTTAATTAATCCTATAAGCTATACGCTTTAACCTAGGTTAGGATTGATTTATCCCCAACCATTTTTTTTTCCAATAAAAATTTTATTCTTCAGAAATTTATTTGTGGTATTTTACAGTTTTAGTGCTGTGGTCTTGTCAGGTGGAGTACACCTGTACATTATATTTTTGTTATGTATGTTGTGGGTATGCGCTCTTTATTTCCGCTGCTGTTATTTGTTGTTTGTTATATATATTATTGTTGTTGTGGGCCTACGGGCCTTGTATTAACCCGTAATGTTGCCACGTACAGGGGAGGTGCCGTCCGTTTGATTTTCGGCTCGGCATGCTCTCGGGGCGTGACACAACCACTCACCTAACTCCGGCAGAACACGAAGTTCCCGAGAAGCACCAGGTGTAGACTTCGTCGGTTGAGGCTGAGGCGTCGACGATGCTTGCGTGGAGATCCAGCCCTAGAAGTCGAGACCGAAGAAGCCGACAGCAAGGAACTCGAGAAGAGGAGTCGGCGGCGGGTCAAAATTGATGCCAACGCTGGACTCGTGGCGGTGACAACCGACATCGGGGGGCAGGGGAGAGCTCGCGGCTGGCTTGGGGCACCGACGATCGAAGAACGGGAGCTCGCAGCACTGGATTCGGCGGCGACGACAAAGAGAAGGAGAAGGCTCGTGCGTTGAAGGCGAAAAGGAAAAATCGCGTCGGTAAGAAATGGAGGGTGCTCGGCATTAAGTCGCGAGAAGAAACCGCAACGCAGATTAATGCTCAGATTAACGCTCGGCGTTAATAAAAGGAACCGGGTCGGGTTTGGGATAACGGATCGGGTCCTAATTAAACCTTGCTTCATTCAATTAAAAGGGATTAATCTAAACCTAGGTTAGGTTGAAATAAATTTATAATCATTCTTCATTAATTTAATTTATCCCAATATTAATATTATTCCTTTAGCCCTCCATTTGCGGTATTTTACAGAGAGGAGCAACAAATCTTCAACCAGTCGGTGGCGGCGTGCAGTGCTCCTTCAGCTTCGGCGCAAAATCGCTGCTGAAGTAAAAACTGGTGAAGACAGCTTCGAAGCAACGCCCCTTCATGCTCCTCACCGCTCCGCAGCACTCCGGCTCCACTCGTAGCGCGCCGGAGATTTCGGACCGGAAGAGCGAGTGCACGCAGCCCTTGACGGGGCGGATCGGGCCCAGGCATTCCTTCATGCTCACCGGCGGAGGCGACGCTATATGCGGCGGCCGTAAGCAGTCCCACCGGGCTTCTCCCTTGCAGTAAGATATCCATGGGAACCTCGCTTGCGCTGCCAGCGGTGGCCTCATGACCAGCATCACCAGCAACAGCAGTGGCAATAGCTCCAGTGATCGCCTCATTGAAGTAACACTGGTCGTGATTCTAAATTTACTGGTGAATTAATTGGTGAGAAAGAAAGAAGAAATGGATGCATATTTAAAGGAATGGCTGAGGAAGGTTAATGTATAATTGCAGTTATTTATGTAGGCTTAGTAGGTTATGTCGAAGTCCTAATTACTATAATCTTTGTAATTTGTTTATACATTTTTCATTAATTGTAAAGATCTTTGTAATTTGTTTATATGTTTTTCATTAGTTGTTAACAGTAACTTAAATTCATTTAAGTTATCTTATAGAAAAAGATTTACCTAACCTTTCATTATAAAGCATAAATGGAACTCCGTACATTAACCTTATCCTGTGATTACAATATCACACAATAAATTTATGGTCGACCCGAAACTCTCTTATTTTGTTATAAAGTATTTTCCTTTCTTTTCATAGCATCCATAATGAAAGCTCCTTACGATTGAGTTAAAAATTAATCAATTACATCATCATCAAACCGACTTAATTGAATATATCAAAATATTACGATTAATAAAAAATAATTTATTAATTATGATATATTTAATTATCACATATTTCATAAATGATTAATAAGAAAATATATGACTCATAAAAATATTATTAAAAAAAATTGTTAGTAAAAAGATGAATGGTATTTTTTACTTTTGATAGCACAATTATTAATATTTTTACATGTTAAAATTTGTATTACAGTGATTCAATCTATTTAGAAAAAATTGGACGATCCTATACTTGATGATCCTGTGTTTATTGTCTAAAAGGCAATCATGATTCATGATCTAAAAGTCTTTCTTAGGTCACAAATCAAATCTCAACCACACCTTAGATGTTCTCTTTGAAATACACACTACAAAAATGTTGGTATATGGCGACGAATTTTGCAAAAAAATTCGTTGCAAAATTTTTTTGCAACAAAAATTTTTTCGTTGCAAATAATTCGCCGCTAAATTCTGCAATGAAAAATAAAAATTTGTCACCAACTTCGAACGAATAATATTTTCATTGCAAAATTTGTCACCAAATTTGGTGATAAATAAATGTTCCGTAGCCAATTTGGCGACGAAAAGCAAGATTCGTCGCAAAATTTTGCAACGAATAAGACTTTTCGTCACCAAATTCGATTACGAATAATTATTTTCGTCGCTGAATTTGATGATAAATTATACTTTCGATGCCAAATTTACGACGAATATATTTTTTCGTCGTTAACTTTGTGACAAAATATTTATTCTTCGCAAAACTCTCACATGCATACTCCAGCAAATATAATAAAATTTGGCGACGAATATATTTCTCGTCACAAATTTGTGATAAAAAATAAATTCCTCATCAAATTTGGCGACGAATTTTGCAACGAAAATATTATTCGTTACAATTTGATGATGAATTTTTATTTTTCGTTGTAGAATTTGACGACGAATTATTTGCAATGAATTTGTTTTCGTTGTAAAATTCATCGTCAAATTTACTTATTTTTGTAGTGTTAGTTGTAATCATTCCTTAAAATATTGCCTTTCCCTCCATCCAAAAGGTTTGATTGGATTTCTAATTAGACATTGTATTTTATCATTTGAGTGTACATTTTTTATTGTTTGTTGGGAAAACATATGAGTTCAAACCTAAACTATTCCATATATACTCTTGCATCTAGGTAAGTTTAAGCTACCAATTAAAATTTTAAATTTTAAAAAGAACTGAAAATGTGAAGTGTCATGTTACAGTTGTAAACCATCAAGAACTTTTAGGTTTTAATTCTAAAAAAACCCTTGAATATTATTAAAAGGAATTTAATTTATCAGTGTTGCAAATTAATAATTCTTATTAAAAATTTCAAAACAAAATTAAAAAAAAAACTTATTAATATGCCTTCGTAATGCAAGCAAAGACAACTAACGATTTATTGATCTTATTGAACACCACAAGAAACTCAACGAGAGGAGCAACAAATCTTCAACCACGTGGCTACGGTGCTCTTCAAGCAAAATCGTCAAGTAAAAACTAGTGAAGACAGCTTCGAAGCACCGCCCCTTCATGCTCCTCACCGCTCCGCAGCACTCCGGCTCCACCCGTAGCGCGCCGGAGATGTCGGACCGGAAGAGCGAGTGCACACAGCCCTTGACGGGGCGGATCGGGCCCAGGCATTCCTTCATGCTCACCGGCGGAGGCGGCGCTATATGCCGCGGTCGTAAGCAGTCCCACCGGGCTTCTCCCTTGCAGTAAGATATCCATGGGAACCTCGCCATACGGCCGTGATGGCCTCACGACCGATCCCCAAAGCTGCAACAACTCCAAAGGATTGCCTCATTGAAGTAACACTGGTCGTGATTCTAGATTTACTGGTGAATTAATTGGTGAGAAGAAAAGATGAAATAGATGCATATTTAAAGGCATGGCTGAGGAAGGTTAATGCATAATTGCAGTTATTTATGTAGGCTTAGTAGGTTATGTCGAAGTCCTAATTACTATAATCTTTGTAATTTGTTTATACGTTTTTCATTAATTGTTAATATCTTTGTAATTTGTTTATACATTTTTCATTAATTGTTAAGAGTAACTTAAATTCATTTAAGTTATCTTATAGAAAAAGATTTACCTAACCTTTCATTATAAAGCATAAAGGGAACTCCGTACATTAACCTTATCCTGTGATTACAATATCACGCAATAATTTTATGGTCGAATTCAAACTCTCTTCGCTTGTTATAAAGTATTTTCCTTTCTTTTCATAGCATCCATGATGAAAGCTCCGATTGAGTTAAAAATTAATCAATTACATCATCATCAAACTGACTTAATTGAATATATCAAAATATTACCATCAATAAAAAATAATTTATTAATTATGATATATTTAATTATCACATATTTCATAAATGATTAATAAGAAAATATATGACTCATAAAAAGATTGTTAAAAAAAATTGTTAGTAAAAAGATGAATGATATTTTTTACTTTTGATAGCACAATTATTAATATTTTTGTAAAATACCGGAGGGAAAAAAATAAAAAATAAAAAATAAAAATATTCCTCGGTAATTGATAAAATATCTTGTGGAATTTTTTCAGGGAGTTTTAGAAATTTTTCTAGATTTAAACGGAGGTCTTATGGACATTTTATGGGGATAAAGCGGATAGGCTTTTGTATAGCCTGTTTAGACTATCTGTTAGGAATTAATAGGTTTAATTAAAAACCTATTATATTTTTTGTTTTCCCCGATCGACCGTTTCTTCCTCTCCGCGGGCGTTCTGCGCCCATTCCTTTCTTCGCCAGATTCCTCTTTTATTCTCCCTAAATTCTCGCGATCGCTTCTCCTCCTCTTCCCCGACGCTCCCTTTCTCTCCTTCTCTCCTCCACCGCGCGATCTCTTCGATTCTTGCCGCCGGAGTTCGTCGGCTCCTCTACTCGCGTGACGGCAGCAGGCGACAGTGCTCGCGGATAGACCTGAGCGACGAAGGAGGCTCTCGATTTGGGGGGCTTGGGTCGACGGCGATGGCACGATGCTCGGGTAGGGAAGGCGGCGACTGGCTATCGGAGCCGGAGGTTCCAGTGTGACCTAGAGCAACGGCGTTGGCGAATTGGCCGTAAGAAGAGCCGTTGGGGTCCTCATCTCGACCTGCCGAGCTAGGGCACCGGAGATCGTGGCAGGTGATTAGGGCAGCAGCGTTGTAGTGGGAGTGTCCGACGAACCAAGCAGAATTGGGGGAGATTCTGACTGTCGGTAAGTTTGACCTCTCCTCCATTTACCTTGCTGTGATTTTCCTTCACGAAGCTTGACCAAGCGATTTGGGCAGAAATTGGGAGCGCTGGTGGTGCCGTGAACAGATCGCCACTCGAGTTGGTCACGGCTGGGGTTTGAGCTGCCGGTGGAAAATACAACAGCAAGGTAAAGCGTGGATTTTTTTTCCTAAAGTGGACGGGATTTTTGGATGTTCTGTTGATTTGTCGTGGTTAATTCGGATTGTGTTGGTTTGGGCAGAGGTCTTGAGCAACTGAACGGGGCTGCCAAGTTTTGAGGAGTTGCTGCCGGTGAGGATCAAATTGCTGAAAAACCATTTTTCCCTTTTAGTTCTGTCCGTGCAGATCAGTTCACTATTGCCTTGAGTTAGCTAGTTAACAGTGAGTAAGGTTGGAATTGGACTGATGATACTTTGTGATTGAGATTAGAGGCTGCTGTGATTTCTTAGCCATCTTGTTGTTTCCTAGGTTACAGATTTGCGATGTGTTTGGATAGGGATTTGGGTTGTTTTGCGTAGCGAGGAATAAGGCGTGCCATTGTGGGTTTGTCTTCAATTAGATTGATTGGACTTCAGTATGATTGAAGCAAGGAGCTATGGTTGAATGAAGTGGTGTTAGGTAAGCTTGGATTCGAATAAATGATGGATGTGTGCTATGTTCTACAATTAATTGTTAGCTCAGTAAGTAATTATGGGAGTGAATTGATTTGCAGTTAGTTGATGTAGGATTGTGATTTGATCCTAATATTAGAATTGGTATATGATTGGATCATATATGTTTGTTTGCAGGATTTGGTTCGAGATATCCGCAGACGTGGAAACGACTGGTCCGCGGACGTGAGGACTCTATTACCACGCGCATTGATAGCAGGTAGGTAATTTCCTACTGGTCGGGTAGATGTAATGATTTTCAGATTTAGACATAGATATGAACCTTAGGTGTTCATATTACCTTGATCTTGCTCTGTTTATCGTATGCTTGAACTTACCGTTGATATATATGTGTGCTCGATTATTGATAACACATATTCCCTAGCATGATCTAGAAGTTACAGATGTGATGTAAGTAGGTCTAACTGTTTAGTAGGGTGTAGATGTTAGAGTACGGAGGTTGACCTAAATTGTAAATTTGGCAAAAAGGTCCTCTGTGGATAAGTATGACCCTAGATGTAGGACTTATCCCATACCAGTATGTTGCACATTTATTCACCAACCACGGGTTGTGTGAATGGTCATGAGAGTCGTGGACAGTGTGTCGCTACGGACCGATGGTCCTAGCTTGTTCTGATTAGATGAGTGACTATCTACAGGATAGAGAGTGTAATCGACACTGGTGTGACTTTTGCTGAACAGAGAGTCTAGGGTAGATGCAGCTCAGTATGTGAGACAAGACTTCATGTCATCAGACGGTACCATCGACGACATCGCCTCCCTGGGTCGAGAGAGAGCTGTCAATATCCTCGCTTCTCCTGTGTTACTTCCGAGGAGTAATCGTGTGAGGGCATAAGATTTGTTGTACACTCTACCATTATTTGACGATGGTTGTTGGAGTTATGCAAGCTTGTTCCTCCTGGGTGCCTGGCACTCGACCACCCAAGGTCGCCTGGAGTGGCCGCCAGCCAGGACTCTGCTATGTAGCTTGTAGCCTTTTTACGCCATATGCTACTTTGATCATACTACCCAACTGGCCACCGAGAGTGGTGGCGGCCGTTGAGTCGGGATAGCTTGTCATGTCGTCGCACCTAGGCCACAATCGGGTCGGTAGCTAGTAGGGGTGAGCGTGCATGACCATGCATGTTGCATCACAGATCATACTTACAGCAGATATGGTTATATATATATATAGGCATACCTGCTGTATATATATATATATGGATGATGGTGATTAGTATACATACAGATACATACTATATGTATACTCACTCGATGATGCATTTGTATGTACTATGCTTGTATTTGTTTGTACATATTCATACATGCTATTGCATATTCTCGTATGGTAGTAGGTTGATATTTGTATACCTATCGGATATTCACTGATACCCTTGACTCAGTTAGGATATTGTGTTAGTACTATCGTTATACCCTATGATGTGATTATATGCCCAGATTGGATCAGGATAGAGTAGCTGACTGCCAGGTATGTCAGCATCGTTGATGTTCAGTTTATTTAGTATATACATGCATATCTATAGTTATGCTGATGTATACTTGTTGTACGAGTAGATTAAACTGTTAAATGACATGTAATATTGATACATATATTTACATGTTTTCTCCGACACTACCGAGTTTTACTCACCACCTCCGACTCGGTTTTTCTCGCCTGCAATGTAGACGCGTGATTTACTGAGTGCGCCGACCGATCCATCCCATCTCCATTTTTCCGACGTCTCCCGAGGAGTTTATTTTGTTTTTCTCTCTTATGGTTTGGACTTGTTTATGAGTTATGGATTTTGGTCCTATGTCATGAACCTTTGTTTTGTATTGGACTTGTCGTGATGTCGTTGTGTTATTTACGGTTTTGACTGTGGACTTGTCAGGTGGTGTACACCTGTATATTTTTGTTATGTATGTTGTGGGTATGCGCTCTTTATTTCCGCTGTTGTTATTTGTTATTTGTTATATATATTGTTGTTGTTGTGGGCCTACGAGCCTTGTATTAACCCGAAATGTTGCCACGTACAGGGGAGATGCCGTCCGTTTGATTTTCGGCTCGGCATGCTTTCGGAGCGTGACAACTTTAGTGGTATTAGAGCCCAAGGTTCTGCGATGCCATACAATGTTGTTTTTGTATCGATTCTTGGATTCTCGGGAGTCGATTTATTCGGTTTTGGTTTTTGAGATGAGATGGACAGCGGCCTGAGCTCTTAGCAGTACGAGGTAAGAATTCCTGAAAAACTTATGGTTTAGTAGATATTTATCTAAACTTGAACAGTAGGTGTATACAATAGAGTTATGACACCTGTGCAGACTAGTAGTAAGGGTCATCCACCGAGGCAACCAACCGGAGTGACCTTTAGGGTTTATACTCTCGGTTATGTGGACTATGCATTTAGATGCTTATACTAGGGAATAACCTGTAGTATGTTGGTGATTATTTGTAACTGTGGTATGAGTTGACCACGGGAACGACCTGTTGAGTCTGTGAGTCTTGAACTGTGTCGAAAAGGTGATTTACCTCTGAGAGCCGAATCGACATCGAGTCGGAAAAATGGGTCAAGTCATCACATTTATTATGGAAATCGAGACTAGCCTTTAGAGATTTACTAATCGCTCTGATCATTACCGTGTAATGAATAGACTTTGTAGACTATTGTGATGTAGATAGCGGAAGGCTAGGTTACTAGTGTTTCATAGGATTTTTATCCCTAAGTTGTTCGAGACAGAGTTATATAACTTTGAGAGTACTTTTTTAGTACTTAACTTATGTTATATCTAGAAAGAAGAGTTGTTTGCATACAATAATAGGGATCAAGCGATTTGGTGATAAATGCAGAAAATAATCTTCGGGAAATAAAACATCACTTGATCATGGTTTAGTGATGTTGAAAGAGAGTATTTCCCGGTGTCACTTTTAGTGACGCATTGTAAGGAATTCTTGAGCTTCAAGCAAGGGTGCTCGGTTAGTAACAATGTGCTGTGCAGAGTCGTGAGACTTGCGGAGGTTACGACCATCTAATAGCTCAAGAAGATGAATGAATGATTTAAGCCACCCAGAGTTATTGGATTATAGTTGGATTAGGATGTCGGGATCTTCTACCAGATCCTGCCGGAAGACGTTGGATTGAGACAGAAGTTTAGAAATGACTCCGTACAAGGGTTTAAGAGTTGGAGACCGATAAGCAAATATTGCAGGTCAACTTAATAGAGTTAGAAGTCTCTGAATGTTGGACAAAAGGAGCAAGATCAGAGTCAGAAGCCTTGGGGCTACTTTTTGATTATAGAAGACCAATCGCAGATCATCAGAAGGTTCTTGTGGATATCAGCAAAATCAGAACAAAGACTCCGAAGGGATTGTGTGTGTGCAGTGCAGATCACAAAGACACGTGAAGCCAGAATATCTGTTGGAGCAGTTCAACTGTTGCTATTGTTGAGCAACCAGTACAGTGGAGGAGGTGTACTTTGAAGATTCAGTTGAAGACTATCGATGGTATTCCGGGAGGATGATGCACGCTCTACAGAGATCAGCACAGAAGATTTGGGTTATCTCAACAACAACAACCTACTACCTCAGGCATGGTTGGAGTTCCTTGATACTCTCCTTCAGCAGAGATCAGCACAGAAGCAGCATCAGCAGAAGACATTATAGAAGACTCAGCAGACAACAAGTAGTTATCCCTAGATGTGATTTGATTAGTACAGAGGAGGGAGTATATGACGGTGGTCGTATTTATTTTGTATTCTATAGCTGTAGCTCGTAGGATTTAGGGATGTGATCAGATGATCTAGCAAGATCCTCGGATCATTGATCGCAGAAATACGACCGTCTTGTCGCGGACTGTTGGATCTGATCTTATTCTCTTCGGAGAAAGGCGGAGACCTGCGGGGAGCCTTTGGATCGGATCGACAGATAATTGATCGTTCAGGGTATTACTCTAGTTTTACCCGCTGGATTAATATATTGGGAGATACTTGTAGTTTACAGGTATCTTTGTCTAGAACATTCTCAGTTGAAGTAGAAGGGTCCTTTACATCGACTTGTGGATCGATGGTATCTCTACCGTCAGGTGAGATGAGACATACCTTTACTGTAGACATATCCTTACGGATGGTCAAATTGTTGAGAGTATGGTATGACTATGTATCTAAGGGGTGCAAATAATCCGAGAGTATTCGGATGAACTCCTAGCTTTGCTGTTGCTTAGGCAAGTGGAGTAGGCGTTCGAAATGATTGCGAAAATAGTCCGGTATCGAAGATCACATAACGAGTGATATTTTTGTTGGTATCAGTGTTGTTAAACACTATAAAAGAATCGGAATAACGTGAGTTGCGATTATAGGAGATGTGGGAAGGGATATTTATCTATCCCAATATTCCTCCTTAAGAAGATCCGAAACTCTTTGTTGAAAGAGAGATGGACCTTTGAAAGTATGCATCGATTGTCGATGATGGAATCCGATGATTTTTGAAAGTAAATATCCTACGTTGAGGATAAATGAACTATTTAGTTCGGCAAAGGACACCTGTGTATACTCTAAGGTTGATTTATGACGGGAGTATTGTAGTGACATGATGTCATACGGTTATCATGGTCGTTATGATGATTGATATATATCATCAACTTAGAGTAAAAGGGGATGCAGGTGTGTGGAGATGATAATTTCATACTTGGTATGAATTGTATGAGTTTTGATTAAGTTATTAGACTAATTAACGATTTAGTCGCCACTGGATTTGAGGATCGTGTACTCTGGACACGATTTAATCAGGTTGTGGTCGTTGGAGTCGCGTAACTTGGCCACTATTGATGGTGGTAGTTGGAGTTGCGCAGTCGACCACCATAGTTGTTGTTTCCTTGTATTAATTTTGTTATTCCTACGAATGTGGATGGATGCTTTTAAGAATTAGTATATCACAAACTTGTTTGACAAAGGTAATGTTGGAAATCATTTAGTCAGAAGCTGGTGAAACCAGTTATAAGACCTAGACGGCGGTTAACTTTTACACGAGTATTAGTTAATCCTTCCAGAGTGGATAAAAGGATGATGTACGCAGATGCGTCATTTCAGGGATCGGAATGATTCCGATGCAGATGAATGAGGCATATCTTATGCCTACTACAGTTAAGAAACTACGAGATAGTCTGTCATATACATGACGTGACTTTAGTAGTTATTATCTGGATTTGTAGTTGTATGAAGCAAAAGTGCTCATTGAATTTAACCAGCTACTGGGTAGCTACAATGGAGTTGCTAGAGCGCGAACAGTTGCAACAATTGCAACAAGGGAGATTGATTGCTATAGTCTTCCATGCACTTACAGTGTGTGTGGAGTGTATCTTGGAAGGTTGATGGACTTCTTTTTTGAGAAGATAATTCTCCTTCTCTGATAAGGATAGTGTGTTCCGGACACGCGATCAATCATGGAAGAGTCGTTACAGATAGCACATCATTTGAGATGGGCTATGTACCTTGGTGGTACTTGGAGGTACTGAGAGTTGAAACGTTTATACTGGTGGATTGGTATAAAGAGAATTATAGTAGATTTTGCTGCTCGATGTTTAGTATGCCAGTAGGCGAAGGCTGAACATCAGAAATCCGATGGATTGCTCTAGGAAAATTTCAATTTCGGAATGGAAGTGGGAGCATATTACGATTGATTGCGTTACGGGATTGTCTAGAACCCGTAAAAGACATGATGTGATTTGTGTGATCATGGATCGACTAACCGAATAAGTTAATTTTCTGCCTATTTGTGGGTCGGATCCATTGGATCGTCTAGCAGTGTTGTACTGCTGAGAAATTATCAGATTGCGTAGGGTACTTTTAAGTACCATATCGGATAGAGATTCACGACTTACCTTGCGATTTTGGAGAGTGCACTGCACTATGGGCACAGAGCTTCGGCTTAGTGCAACATTTCATCCGCAGACAGATGAACGGTCTAAGTGTATCATTTAGACATTGGAGGATCTATTCAGATCTTGTGTCGTGGATTATGGAGGTGTAGCTTATCGATTGGCTTTACTTCCGACACTTGTGGGTGTTCATAACGTATTTCATGATTATATGCTGAGGAAATACGTGCCGCGATCTGATCATGTTCTGTAAGAGGTTCTGATACTACCTTAGTCTAATGCAACTTATGAGGTGATTCCAGGGTGGAGCCTGGGTCGCAAGGAGCGACAGTAATGGGACAAAAATCATCCGACTCGTAAAGGTTGGATGACAGCATCATATCGATGAGGAGGCTAAGTGGGAGCTGGAAGATACTATCCGAGCTCGATGGTCTCATCTGGTCACTTGAGGAAGGTATGTGGTCCTTTCGGAAACTTGCTTGAAGTAAATTTTTGCAAGTTAGTACGAAATTTGGGGACCACATTTTTATAAGTGGGGGAGAATGTAAAATACCGGAGGGAAAAAAAAATAAAAAATAAAAAAATAAAAATATTCCTCGATAATTGATGAAATATCTTGTGGAATTTTTTCAGGGAGTTTTAGAAATTTTTCTAGATTTAAACGGAGGTCTTATGGACATTTTATGGGGATAAAGCGGATAGGCTTTTGTAAAGCCTGTTTAGACTATCTGTTAGGAATTAATAGGTTTAATTAAAAACCTATTATATTTTTCGTTTTCCCCGATCGACCGTTTCTTCCTCTCCGCGGGCGTTCTGCGCCGATTCCTTTCTTCGCCAGATTCCTCTTTTATTCTCCCTAAATTCTCGCGATCGCTTCTCCTCCTCTTCCCCGACGCTCCCTTTCTCTCCTTCTCTCCTCCACCGCGCGATCTCTTCGATTCTTGCCGGAGTCTGGATCGCTCCTCTACTGTGTGTGGCAAGAGCGGCAGTGCTCGCGGATAGACTTGAGCGACGAAGGAGGCTCTCGATTTGGGGGGCTTGGGTCGACGGCGACGGCACGGTGCTCGGGTAGGGAAGGCGGTGACTGGCTATCGGAGCCGGAGGTTCCAGTGTGACCTAGAGCAAGGGTCGGGGCGTTGACCGTCGAAGAAGAGCCGCCGTTGGGGGTCCTCACCACCGAGCCGAGCTAGGGCACCGGAGATCGTGGCAGGTGATTAGGGCAGCAACGTTGTAGTGGGAGTGTCCGACGAACCAAGCAAAATTGGGGGAGATTCTGACTGTCGGTAAGTTTGACCTCTCCTCCATTTACCTTGCTGTGATTTTCCTTCACGAAGCTTGACCAAGCGATTTGGGCAGAAATTGGGAGCGCTGGTGGTGCCGGTGAACAGGACTGCCGAATTCTGGGAGTTGGCTGCCGGTTTGGGGTTTGAGCTGCCGGTGGAAAATACAACAGCAAGGTAAAGCGTGGATTTTTCTTTTCCTACAGTGGACGGGATTTTTGGATGTTCTGTTGATTTGCCATGGTTAATTCAGATTGTGTTGGTTTGGGCAGCGGTCTTGAGCAAATGAACGGGGCTGCCAAGTTTTGAGGAGTTGCTGCCGGTGAGGATCAAATTGCCGGTAAGCAAACCATTTTTCCCTTTTAGTTCTATTCGTGCAGATCAGTTTACTATTGCCTTGAGTTAGCTAGTTAACAGTGAGTAAGGTTGGAATTGGACTGATGATACTTTGTGATTGAGATTAGAGGCTGCTGTGATTTCTTAGCCATCTTGTTGTTTCCTAGGTTACAGATTTGCGGTGTGTTTGGACAGGGATTTGGGTTGTTTTGCGTGTAGCAGGAATAAGGCAGGCCATTGTGGGGTTTGTCTTCAATTCGATTGATTGGACTTCAGTATGATTGAAGCAAGGACCTATGGTTGAATGAAGTGGTGTTAGGTAAGCTTGAATTCGAATAAATGATGGATGTGTGCTATGTTCTACAATTAATTGTTAGCTCAGTAAGTAATTATGGGAGTGAATTGATTTGCAGTTAGTTGATGTAGGATTGTGATTTGATCCTAATATTAGAATTGGTATATGATTGGATCATATATGTTTGTTTGCAGGATTTGGTTCGAGATATCCGCAGACGTGGAAACGACTGGTCCGCGGACGTGAGGACTCTATTACCACGCGCATTGATAGCAGGTAGGTAATTTCCTACTGGTCGGGTAGATGTAATGATTTTCAGATTTAAACATAGATATGAACCTTAGGTGTTCATATTACCTTGATCATGCTCTATTTATCGTATGCTTGAACTTACCGTTGATATATATGTGTGCTCGATTATTGATAACACATATTCCCTAGCATGATCTAGAAGTTACAGATGTGATGTAAGTAGGTCTAACAGTTTAGTAGGGTGTAGATGTTAGAGTACGGAGGTTGACCTAAATTGATTATAGAATTGTAAAGGTCCTCTGTGGATAAGTATGACCTAGATGTAGGACTTATCCCATACGTATTTGCGCATTTATTCACCAACCACGGGTTGTGTGAATGGTCATGAGAGTCGTGGGCCGGTGTGTCGCTATGGTCCTAGCTTGTCTGATTAGATGAGTGACTCTCTGAGGATAGAGAGTGTCTTGATCAATTAGGTGTGACTCTTTGTTGAGCAGAGAGTCTAGGGTAGATGTTACGTATGTGAGGCAGTACCCTCATGTCATTGCATGTATCTTGGCGACATCGTCTCCCTTGGGGTTGAGAGAGTCGTCGGTCATCCCGCCTCCCGGGTTACTTCGGAGGATGGTGGTGTGAGGGCATAGCATTTGTTGTGCCGCACTCTACCATTATTAGCGATGGTTGTTGGAGTTATGTCTGCGATTGTCACAGGTGCGTGGCACTCGACCGCTCATTAGCGGTGTTAGTCGGAGTGGCCAGTGGCGAGGACCCGTTGCGTAGCGAGCTATTCTCATATGCTACTTGATCATACTACCCAACTCGGTCACTCGAGAGTGGTGGCGGTAGTCGGGATAGTTGTCATGTCGTGCCACCTAGGCCACACCGGGTCGTGGTAGCGAGTAGGGGTGAGCAGCATGACCATGCATGTTGCATTCAGTATCATACGGTGTTTTGTATATGATTATATATATATACATACTTGTATATATATATATATATATATATGGATGATTGTGATTAGTATACATACGATCATCTATATGTATACTCACTTTGATGATGCATTTGTATGTACTATACTGTTGCATTTGTTTGTACATATTCATACATGCTATTGCATATTCTGTATGGTAGTAGGTTGATATTTGTATACCTATCGGATATTCAGTGATACCCTTGACTCGAGTTAGGATATTGTGTTAGTACTATATCTTTGTTATACCCTATGATGTGATTATATGCCCAGATTGGATCAGGATAGAGTAGCTGACTGCCAGGTATGTCAGCATCGTTGATGTTCAGTTTATTTAGTATATACATGCATATCTATAGTTATGCTGATGTATACTTGTTATGCAGTAGATTAAATCATTAAATGACATGTAATATTGATACATATATTTACATGTTTTCTCTGATTACCTGCTGAGTTTTACTCACCACCTCCGACCACAGGTTTTTACATCGCCCCGGATAACAGTAGGCGACTTCGTGACGACTTAGAGTCATGATCTCCATTTTTCCGATGTCTCCCGAGGAGTTTATTTTGTTTTTCTCTCTTATGGTTTGGACTTGTTTATGAGTTATGGATTTTGGTCCTATGTCATGGACCTTTGTTTTGTATTGGACTTGTCGTGATGTCGTTGTGTTATTTACGGTTTTGACTGTGGACTTGTCAGGTGGTGTACACCTGTATATTTTTGTTATGTATGTTGTGGGTATGCGCTCTTTATTTCCGCTGCTGTTATTTGTTATTTGTTATATATATTGTTGTTGTTGTGGGCCTACGGGCCTTGTATTAACCCGAAATGTCATGCCCCGGGAGTATGTCGTGCCGAAAAGCAAACGGACGACATCTCCCCTGTACGTGGCAACATATCGGGTTAATATAAGGCCCGTAGGCCCACAATAACAATATGATATACACAGATATCAACATATCAAAACATACTAAACACAGCGGAAACAATACAAACAGATCAACAAGATACAAAGACCAACTGTGCACTCCGGAGTGACTGGACACGACAAGAATCATAACAGAAATCGAATCAAAGACCAAATATATACAACACATCCGTATGTCGCAAATACGGAAACAATACAAACTAAAACCCCAAAACAACAATATGGAATACATCAATCCACAAGAATACAACAAAGCGTAAATACACCTTCATCCGTTCGTCCGGTGTGAGATGGGATCAACGAGAGCTCAACGTCAAGGAATCTTCTACCTGTTATCTGGGCGACAGGAAGCCCAGGGTCCAGGGGTGGTGAGTATAAACTCAGGGGTAATATATAGAAAGTGCATGAACAACGTATAAGGATAGATCTACAAGTATACATGTGAAGATCTACAGGTATACAGCATGAATCCAATAGACATACAGTCATATCCATATCAAATAACAAGTAACTACAAAAGTCATACTCAATGTATATACTAAACTAATCAAGCAACATAAAGTAATGTACCAACGCGTACCTAGCGGTCATGACACCATAAGCTATATCATCCTGACAGATATACAATAACATAACCCATATAACATACTAAGTCAATCTCATACCTGACCAATACTCCAACATATGAACAGTATATGATCACCTGTACTAACAACCAGGTCCGTACCCCACAATGATATGATGCTAATCAAATGCATATAACAGTCTGAATCAACGCATGTATCATGCTCAACACATAGCAGTAAATAAAATGCAAATGACATGTATCATGATGAACAAGCATGTGCAACAATCATAGCTCAATCAAATGCAGCATCTCACAGGCATATGTAAAACATATATCGAATACATGCATACATATATATATCTGCAATGCATATGCATGGTCATGCCTGCGCACCCCACTCGCTACCACGACCCCAGTGTGGCCTAGGTGGCAGGACATGACAACTATCCCGACTCCAGCCGTCACCACTCTCGAGTGACCGAGTTGGGTAGTATGAAACAGTAGCTAGCCCGCCATAGAGCTATATGCTACCCACACGGGGGTCCCTGCTGCTAGCTGCTCCGTCCCTACCCATGAGTAGACGAGCACCGCACCGGGACAGCACATCACGACCATGTCTATAGTGGGTGAGTGCGCTAACTACCACTCCGCACAGTGGCCAAGTGCGCATCTCCAGCTACCACCATCAATAGTGGAAGAGAACGACACGCACAACAATGCTCTACCCTCAACCCTGCAACCACTACCCTGAGTGGCCGGGGAGGCAGGATGTCTGTCGACTCGTCTCAACCACAAGGCGGACCATCGTTGTAATGATGCATAGCTCACACACACATCCTCGCAACACTCCCTAACTCACTGGGAGACCTAGTCAACCAAAAGTCAATCATGCAAGGGCGACAAATCCAGTAATCACAACCTATTTACCTATATGCGGATAAATAGATCCATCGAACTAACACAGCGATGTGTATACGATACAACACAGCCGACCTCATAATTTGGACTCATCACCTAACCTAGTGATGCAACCCAGTAACCCAATCTGAGGTCATAAAAAAAATAACCCTAACCACATATACTTACTAAACATCTATCAGCTAACACATAATAGGGTTTTATAGTTCCTATCCGTGCTAGATAATCAATGAAGTAACAGAGTATATATCTCAAAGGTCAAGGCAGTACAAGCATACGATTAAATAAGAGTGGATTTAAGGTAAACAGGTATAAACATAAATCCAAGATCATGCACTGGAATTGATCAAACTACCGGACCAGGTAGATATTACCCACCTGATACGAAGCTCGAATAATCCTCACGGCCGCGGACCCGCTTCGTATCCCAAACCTGTACAATAATAGCAACAATGATTAAGTACAAGTATCCAACAAACATAGGAACTAACACTACATCGTTCCTATACTCACATCCTTTCCTCGTCTACGAGGTAGAAACTCCAATTAACCCAATTTGATACACCAAAACCAACTTGCTCCCACATCAACAAGATCATATATAGATCTAAACGACACTCACAATAGATCACTAAATTCACACACACACCATCGTTCACCGCCATGACAGCTCCATCATTTACAGTAACACTCAACCATGAGCATAACCAGATCATCCACACAATCAATTAAAAGAAAATCGAATTAAACAATTCTCCACTCAATCGGCACAAACAACTTCACTGATCTGAGCAAATCACCCATGACGAAATAGCAACTCCAAGATTACTGAACAACAATTGAACCACTGAACAACACCTACATCAATTGGATCCCACTCCAAACCGCCCCACACGATGCTCCATTCACAACACTCATCGGATCTCAATAACATTGGCACACCACAAAATTCACAGCACTCTACAAATGAAACAAAAAGGATAAACAAACTTACCGACCAAATCTTCACCGACAACCACCTCCCCTGTTCACCGTCGATTACCAACATCACAAACACATAGAACTCACTACAACTACCTAGCAATTTCAATATAGTACAGTGGACAGAAAAAACGGATCGACTTACCAACACGGTAGATCCTCCCTCGGTGCTCATTCACCGCGCAAAATCAAGCTCCAAAATCTTGCCAAAACCGATCCAAGCTACGGAGTCTTGAGGCGGCTCGGAATGGTTCACCGATGGCAATCCCGGCTCAATCACAATCTCGGCCTCCCGGAAATCCTCCTTCCTCGTCCTATTTGGTGAAGATCGAGCTCGATCGCGCCATACCATAGATTGGAGCTCAACCGATGAATACACCTACATCCGGAGAAGCGGGATTGAAACCTAACCTAGCTATAGTACCGAATCGGCAGAGCTGCGGAATATATCGCCGGTCCGCCGACGAAATCTCGAGATCCCTTAAGCACGAACCCTTGTTCCTCGACCGAGATCAGCCCACTAAGCGCTGCTGCGGTTAAGCGTCGTCGAACTGCCGCAGGCCCGAAGCGGAGGCCGGCGTGATGTGAGCAGAGGAAATGTCGCGGAGAAGAAATGGAAACGGGATTGCGATCACGAAATCTTAGTTAAATGACTTATAGCGCCGATCGATTCGATTAACTTGACTCAACCAAACCCAATCTGATTGGGTTCAGCCCAGGCCCATCTCAGCCCAGATCATTTCAAACCCAATTTCAGCCCACTATTAAGCCCAATTAATCCCTTAATTAATCCCAATTAATTAAAGGGTTAATCCAATTTTTTTTTTTCGTATTTTACATTCTCCCCCACTTATAAAAATTTGGTCCCCAAATTTCGGACTCATGTACGAGTACAAGATGTCGCAATAATCATCTCGAGTATCCGGAGCAAAGTCACACCTCAAGTGACCAAGTGAAGTACTGAGCTCGAATATTATATTCCAGCTCTTATACACTCTCAGCCAACCTATTAAGAGGTCAATAACTGTACCATAGTGGAGCTCTATACCCGTAATCGATGGGAGACTTTGCCAGAATCGTAAGGTGAATCATGAATCACCATCAGAAATGATACCCAAGGATACGCTATGGATATAATTCCATCAAACGATCCAACGGAGTCCATCTTACGGCTCGAAAGAAAATGAGCAAACCTAGCTAGTCGATCATCGACTATCCAAATCCGATCAAGTCCTTTTCGAATTCTAGATAATCTCCCAATACAGTCTAACGTACTAGGCTCTCACTTCATCACGGTACGTAACCCTACCGGTCACAATATTCCACTTTGCTTGTTGGAGAAATCAACCGTGTCCCATATATCGTTCCACCAACTGGAACGTCTCAATACTCACTATTTTCGGATACACTCCGAATAAATCATCACTCTCGAATGAAGAGTCTCCTGAACAACTCTTCCTGAATCGAAATACAACTTTGAATCCCACTATTCTCCTCGGAAACGGAGAATTACTTTCTCACAAGAGAAACCAATCTACTATTCCAAAATCCACTCGATCATATAGAACCGGAAGTAACTGAAAGGCTATAATGACTAATCTCGCTAGTTTCTCAACTAGCATATACATAATATACGTCTCATTCAACTGCATCAGGATCGCTCCTAATCCTTGACATGATACATCTACATACAATATTCTTCCATCCATATCAGACAGATTAACTAACACTGACCCAAAAGTCAGTCACCTTCTAGGCCCTGCAACCTAGCTTTCCAATCTTTCGACCAGGTGATCTCCATCACCTTTTTGGTCCAACAAGTCGACGGTATAGTATCGCTAGAACATCCAATCCACATCTATGGTAAATACCAAATCAATCTAAAGAAACCACAACTTCCTTCAAGATTGGGAATATATCCATAAATATATCCTCCACAGATATGATGACAACCGATCTTAAATACTCCAAGAGTACTTGATTCCCCAAATCCATGAACGACTAAATCGTCGATAAGTCTAACAACATCATCAATCAGCTCTATACACCTGAATCCTTTTACCCTACGCTAATGATAGCTCAATCATCACACCGATAATGATAATTGTATGACACTAAGTCACTACAATATCAACCCTCCAATCATAGATCAACCCTAGGGTATACACAGGTGTCATTTAGCTGATCTAAACAAATCATCTATCCCTAACAAAGGATACTCATTCACAACAACTACTGCATTCCAATCATCGATAATCGATGCATAAACTCAAGGTCTGACTCTCTTCTAACGAAGAGTTCCGGAACTTCTCTAGAAGGAATACTGAAATGGATAAATATCCCATCCAACACCTCCTATAATCGCAACTTACGTTCTTCCATTTACCACAGTGTTTAGCAACACTGATACCAATTAAAATCATCTCCCGGTATGAGGTCCCCAATATCAGGACTATTCCCGAAATCACCTCAATCGCATATTCCACTTGCCCATGCAGTGACCAACCCGAGAGTTCATCCGTAACTACATCCGAATACTCTCGGATTATAGGTACATCCGAGAGTCCTAGTATACCAACGCTCCAACAATCCAACTATCCGTAAGGATATGTCTATAGTGGAGGTATGTCTAGCAAAGGCTAAGGGTATCCCTTGACTTCTTGGTTGTTGATCAACATCTCACCTGACGGTAGAGAAAATCACCAACCCACAAGTCGATAGGAACCCTTCGAACCCTATCCAAGAATGTTCTAGACAAAGATACCTGTAAACTACCAGTATCTCTCAATATATCTGCAAATAGTATAACCTAAAGTAATACCCCGAAGGACCTATCCTTCGGTCTTCTATACTTCTTCTTGAGTAATCATGTAAACTTGTCCAACATCTGTTCTGGACGGCTGAACTCATGTAGATGTAAAGACTATCATGGAGGAACTGAAATCAACTGCTGAAACTGAGGTATAATACTCAAAATGACTGCAACAAAGATGGTAAACACTATTGTACTGGCAAGGGTACACATCCGGCTGTAAAATACTGAAGAACTGTCAACATTGTAGTACGCTCCAACTCTGCGAAAGGTATAGCTGCCACTGGAGAATACTGCGTAGATACGACCATCGTCGTATACTCTCTCTCCTCTGAACAAATCATAACTACGCCTGGGAAGATAACAGTTGCTGTCGTCTGGAAAGTAACAGTTGTCGTCGTCTGGGAAGGTAACAATTGTTGTCCAATGTCCGAAGTCTTCGAGATGTCTTGGACTTCTTCCGGATGAAAGTATCAAAGAACTCCAACTATATCTGGGGTAGTAGATCACTGCTGATGTGATAACCTAATCTTCTGTAATAATCTCGACTTTCGAGGTTGTGGATCGTCCGCTCGAAAGCATCATCCATAGTCTTCAACTGAGTCTTCAAAATACATACTCTCCTCGTAGATACCGGCTGCTTATAGTAGAAACAGATACAATGGTCCATCGGATAATCTGACTCTGGTGTCGTCGTGACCCGCACTGCACACACATAATCTCCCTTCGGAGTCTTTCCTCTGAGTTCACTGATAAACATGAGAAGCTGCTGACAATCTGCAATCGGTCTTCTATGATCGAAACAAAAAAACTCTCCAATAGTCGCTCGTGACTTATGACTTTAATCTTGCTCCTTTTATCCAACATTCGGAGACTTCTAATTCTCATAATTTGACTTGCAATATATGCTTATCAAATCTCCAACTCTTAAAACACTTGCTACGGAGTCATTTCTATACACATGACTCGGTCTAATGCCTTCCGATAGGATCTAGTAGGAGATCCAAACATCCTGATCAAGATGTCAACCGATAACCCGTGGGTGGTCAAAACCAACCCAATCACATTCTTGGGCTATTAAATAGTCGTAACCTTCGCAAGTCTAACGACTCTGCATGGTACCTTCGTAACCAAACGATTACCCTACTCGATGCCCAAGAATTCCCTGACAATGAGTCAAAGAAGATGACGTGGAAAAATACTATCTCACAACATCACTACACCGTGGCCAAGTGATGTGTGATTTCCCGAAGGTTATTTCCTATCTCTTCCACCAAGTACCGGCTAGATCCGGATAATGGTATGAAGCTAACTTAGCTTCCTCTGTATAACACGAGTTAAGTACTCAAAAGTACTCTCAACGTTATAAAACCTAGAACGACCAATTCAGGGATCAAAATCCCTATGAATATCTCCAAACTAATCCTCTACTATCTTCATCAGCAATAGTGTACTCGCGTAGTTCATTACCCCATAGGTAATGATCTGACTAACATAATTAGTGAAAATCTTAGGACCGTAATCCTTGATCTCCACAAGAGATGTGACTACCTAACCCCTGCTTTTCAACTCGGTATCAGTCGGCTCTCAAAGGTAATTACCTTTTCGATAGCAGGTACATATCTAATAACCTCAACATGTCGTTCCCGTGGTCAAACTAAAACCACGGTTACGAATACTAACCAATATCCTACAAGTCATCCATGTTATTAGCAATTAAATGCATAATCAATAGAAGGATATGTAATAACAATTAGCATACCTTAAACCTTGTAGCTCGGAGATGTCCGCAACAGCCAGATCCCAGAACTCACGAATCAAAATTGAGTAAAGCAAAACTCGATGTCCGAACGAAATCAAATCCGAAAATGGACTACGCAACCTAGGGCTCTGATACCAATAAAATTGTCACGCCCCGGGAGTATGCCGTGCCGAAAAGCAAACGGACGGCATCTCCCCTGTACGTGGCAACATATCGGGTTAATACAAGGCCCGTAGGCCCACAATAACAATATGATATACACAGATATCAACATATCAAAACATACTAAACACAGCGGAAACAATACAAACAGATCAACAAGATACAAAGACCAACTGTGCACTCCGGAGTGACTGGACACAACACTAATCATAATATCGAATCAAAGAAAGACCAAATATATACAACACATCCGTATGTCAAACTAAAACCCCAAAACAACAATATGGAATACATCAATCCACAAGAATACAACAAAGCGTAAATACACCTTCATCCGTTCGTCCGTGTGAGATGGGATCCAGCGAGCTCGAGCGTCCAAGGAATCTTCTACATTATCAGGCGACGAAGCCCGAGTGGTCCAGGTGGTGAGTATAAACTCAGGGGTAATATATAGAAAGTGCATGAACAACGTATAAGGATAGATCTACAAGTATACATGTGAAGATCTACGGTATACAAAGATGAATCCAATAGACATACAATATCCATATCCAATAACAAGTAACTACAAAGAAAGTCATACTCAATGTATATACTAAACTAATCAAGCAACATAAAGTAATGTACCAACGTACTGACACACCATAAGCTATATCATCCCGGATATACAATAACATAACCCATATAACATACTAAGTCAATCATACCGACCAATACTCCAACATATAGACGTATATGATCACTGTACAACATGATACCCCACAATGATATGATGCTAATCAAATGCATATAACAGTCTGAATCAACGCATGTATCATGCTCAACACATAGCAGTAAATAAAATGCAAATGACATGTATCATGATGAACAAGCATGTGCAACAATCATAGCTCAATCAAATGCAGCATCTCACAGGCATATGTAAAACATATATCGAATACATGCATACATATATATATATCTGCAATGCATATGCATGGTCATGCCTACGCACCCCACTCGCTACCATGACCCCAGTGTGGCCTAGGTGGCAGGACATGACAACTATCCCGACTCCAGCCGTCACCACTCTCGAGTAACCGAGTTGGGTAGTATGAAACAGTAGCTAGCCCGCCATAGAGCTATATGCTACCCACACGGGGTCCTCACGCCGCCCGCCCTACCCATGAGTAGACGAGCACCGCACCCAGGACAACTGCACATCACACGACCACTGTCTATAGTGGGTGAGTACGCTTACTACCACTCCGCACAGTGGCCAAGTGCGCATCTCCAGCTACCACCACCAATAGTGGACGAGAACGGCACGCACAACAATGCTCTGCCCTCAACCCTACAACCACTACCCCGAGTGGCTGGGGAGGCAGGATGACTCGTCTCTGCCTCAACCACAAGGCGTCCCAATGCATGAAATGTAATGATGCATAGCTCACACACACATCCTCGCAACACTCCCTAACTCACGGGGAGACCTAGTCAACCAAAAGTCAATCATGCAAGGACGACAAATCCGTAATCACAACCT
Source organism: Wurfbainia villosa (assembly GCA_025175895.1). Classification (NCBI taxonomy): domain Eukaryota; kingdom Viridiplantae; phylum Streptophyta; class Magnoliopsida; order Zingiberales; family Zingiberaceae; genus Wurfbainia; species Wurfbainia villosa. The sequence continues at coordinate 6,994,353 of CM045987.1, forward strand.
ATTTACCTATGTACAGATATATAGATCCGTCGAACTAACACACTGATGTGTATACGATACAACGATCGACCTCATAATTTGGACTCATCACCTAACCTAGTGATGCAACCCAGTAACCCACTCTGAGGTCATAAAATAAAAATAACCCTAACCACATATACTTACTAAACATCTATCAGCTAACACATAATAGGGTTTTATAGTTCCTATCCGTGCTAGATAATCAATGAAGTAACAGAGTATATATCTCAAAGGTCAAGGCAGTACAAGCATACGATTAAATAAGAGTGGATTTAAGGTAAACAGGTATAAACATAAATCCAAGATCATGTACTGGAATTGATCAAACTACTGCACTGTAGATATTACCCACCGATCACGGCTTGAATAATCCTCACTACATGACCGTATCCCAAACCTGTACAATAATAGCAACAATGATTAAGTACAAGTATCCAACAAACATAGGAACTAACACTACATCGTTCCTATACTCACATCCTTTCCTCGTCTACGAGGTAGAAACTCCAATTAACCCAATTTGATACACCAAAACCAACTTGCTCCCACATCAACAAGATCATATATAGATCTAAACGACACTCACAATAGATCACTAAATTCACACACACACCATCGTTCACCGCCATGACAGCTCCATCATTTACAGTAACACTCAACCATGAACATAACCAGATCATCCACACAATCAATTAAAAGAAAATCGAATTAAACAATTCTCCACTCAATCGGCACAAACAACTTCACTGATCTGAGCAAATCACCAACTGCAACGAAATAGCAACTCCAAGATTACTGAACAACAATTGAACCACTGAACAACACCTACATCAATTGGATCCCACTCCAAACCACCCCACACGATGCTCCATTCACAACACTCATCGGATCTCAATAACATTGGCACACCACAGAATTCACAGCACTCTACAAATGAAACAAAAAGGATAAACACACTTACCGGCCAAATCTTCATCGACAACCACCTCCCCTGTTCACCGTCGATTACCAACATCACAAACACATAGAACTCACTACAACTACCTAGCAATTTCAATATAGTACAGTGGACAGAAAAAATGGATCGACTTACCGACACGGTAGATCCTCCCTCAGTAGCTCTGTTCACCGGCAAAATCCGAGCTCCAAAACACTGCCCAAAACTGATCCAAGCTACGGAGGTGTTGAGGCGGCTCAGAATGGTTCACCGATGGCAATCCCAACTCCAATCACAAGCTCAGCACTCCACCGGAAATCCTCCTTCCTCGTCCCTATTTACCGGCGAAGATCGGAGCTCTGATCACTGCCATACCATAGATTGGAGCTCAACCGATGAATACACAGCTACATCCAGAGGAAACAGCGATTGAAACCTAACCCTAGCTATAGTACCTGAATCGGCAGACTGCTGCCACGGCGATAACATCACCGGTCCGCCGACGGAAATCTCCGAGATCCCTTAAGCATGAACCCCTTGTTCCTCGACCGGAGATCAGCCCACTAGTGCAGCTGCTGCGGTGAGGGCGTCGTCGAGCTGCCTACACCGGACGCCGACAAGCGGAGGTCGGCGACGCGATCGCGCGGAGTAGAGGAAATGTCGCGGAGAAGAAATGGAAACGGGATCGCGATCTGACGAAATCAGTTCATTCGGCAGCTTATAAACGCCGTTCGACTGATTCGATTAACCCAGCTCAACCCAAACCCAATCTGATTGGGTTCAGCCCAGGCCCATCTCAGCCCAGATCATTTCAAACCCAATTTCAGCCCACTATTAAGCCCAATTAATCCCTTAATTAATCCCAATTAATTAAAGGGTTAATCCAATTTTTTTTTTCGTATTTTACACGAAATGTTGCCACGTACAGGGGAGATATCGTCCGTTTGATTTTCGGCTCGGCATGCTCTCGGGGCGTGACATCAAACCTAAACTATTCCATATATACTCTTGCATCTAGGTAAGTTTAAGCTACCAATTAAAATTTTAAATTTTAAAATGAACTGAAAATGTGAAGTGTAAAATACCGAAAAAAAAAAATAAGAATATTCCTCGGTAATTGATAAAACATCCTATGGAATTTTTACAAGAATTTTAGAAATTTTTCTGGATTTAAACGGAGGTCTTATAGATATTTCATGGGGATAAAGCAAACAGGCTTTTGTAAAGCCTGTTTAGACTATCTTCAATGGCTTGATTAAATCGATTCCCTTTCGCGACTTGTCATTCCCGTCGGTTTCTTTTTCTCCGCGACTGCTCTTTTCCTTCCGATCGCGTCGTCTTCTTCCCCCTCTCGAGTTCTCCACCCGTGCCGCCGCCCAATCCAGCCGATCCCCATTTCATCTTCGCCGGATCTAGCCCCTCCCACGCGCAGCCGCCTTCTCCCTCACGCGTCGCCACGCCATCGCCGCTGCCACCGCGAGTGGATCAACTGTCGCCCGCTGCCGCTTGCCTCGTCGGCAAGACGATCCATCGTCGTCGCCCAAGCCGACCAAACCTTGCCACCGTGAAGGATCTGTTGCTCGCCGCCGCGCCTCCACCATCGCCTCGCGCGCCACGACGACATCTGCCCGTCGCCGCGCCCCGTGCCCTAGTTTTCATCTGCGCTGGATCTCGCCGGTGTTGCTGCCCCTTGCGACCACCGAGAAAACTCGTCGTCGACCTTCTCTCCACCGTCGCCACACCGCTTGCCGTTGATGGCCGCCTCTTCACTGCCGTCGGTGCTCATCCAGTCCGATCTCCGCCTGACCTAGTCGATCGTCGTTTTATCTTCGCTCGATCTCTATTCGAGCTTGTTGTCGCCGCCGCACTATCGCCGCGCTGCCGCGCCGCGAGTTGGAACCAACCACCCCATCGCCGCGTCGCTTGGCCTGATTGCTTTTCGATAATCAACCCGTTGGAAGCCAGAGCCTCCAGCCGCCCCTGTTGTAGGATGTTATGGATTCCTCCGGCCGAGAGATCTCTGAGTGTTCGATTTGGGTGGGCAGCCATTCACAGCCGATTGTGTCTTCGTTCACAGCGGGCGACAGATCCATATGATGCATTGTCGTGAGTTGTTGTTGTGCGGATCACCTTGAGCTTGATCTATCGATACGACAGAGAATTGAGCCGGTGAAAGGGTTGGTGCACAGCCTAATACAATATGGAATTATAGGGTTTTCCCAATTATGGCTTGTTGACTGGTTGATCTTGGTAGTGGATTGGAATTTGAAAATTTATCTATGGTGTGTTTGCAGGTGATAAGTGATATGAGATTTAGGAGATGCTACTTCCAGTTCGGCTATTGATTTGGAGTTTATACTGTACTATTGGATCAGGAGGTTTTGTGATTTAGCTGGACTAGGTAAGTGATTTACAGCTAAATAATTGCCGAAGAATTTGTGCATTTTTATAAGTGAACCGGTATATGGTTTAATATGAATGCTTAATTAGTATGATGATATGGAATGAGGTTATGCCATGTGGGATTTGGTTAATTAATCGGGGATTAAGATTGGTTTAGATTCTTATTCCTACAATTTAATTATGCTAGCATGTGGTTATATTGGATTCTACCGTTTCAGATATTGGATTCGAGGTAGAGATCTTGGAGGCGGACCGTCAACATGAGCTTCCTAGCGGTGGGTAATTTCCTACACCGGTCAGGGTAGTTGTTTTTCATTGATTTAGTCATTGATATGAGCATGTTAGGTGTTCATATTACCTTGATCATGTTCTTTTTATCGTATGCTTGATCTTCTACCATCGGCTATTAACTCCATTGTTGATATCATGTTTATTTTATCATGATTAGGAGTATATATATAGGTGATGTAAGTAACTTAGAATTTGTTTAAGTTAAGTGCAAGTAGTAAAGTCCGGATGACAACTTTGATTGTACATTGGGCAAAAAAGGTCATCCGTAGGTAAATAATGTCTTTAACCTAGGTTAGTTCTAGTACCCTTAGGTTGTATGTTACCACCGAACATGTGTTGTGTAAATGGTCGAGGAATGATACTTAGGGTATCGCTACTGACCGATGGTCCTAGCTTATTATAATCAGATGAGTACGACTCTCTACAGGATAGAGAGTGTGTCCCTCAGTCGAGTTCGACTCTCTTCAGGATGGAGAGTGCGTCGATTAGAGTGGTATGACTCTCTACAGGATAGAGAGCGTTGATCCGCTAGTATGATTCTCTCAGAGAATAGAGAGTCTATGGTGGATGTCTCAGATGTGAGACATTGCATTCATGCATTTACATGCATGCACATGGCGATGAGGTCTCCTTGTGGTTGAGAGGGTCGCAATATCTCGCCTCCACTGCTACTCATAGGAGGAGTAACCGGTGAGGGCAGAGCATTGAGGTGCCACACTCTACCACTATAGACGGTGGTAGTTGGATTTGCGTGTCGTAGTCCTCGCTGCGGTGTGGTACTCGACCACTCATGGGTAGTGATCGCCGAGTGACCAACAGCAGGACCCCCATCGTGTAGCTTGCTCTTTACGCTTATATGCTACTCGATCATCGCCCACTCACCACTCGAGTAGTGGTTGGTGTTGAGAGTTGGGACTTGTCATGCTCGAGCCACCGAGGCCACACTGGGGTCGTGGTAGCTTTAGGGTGAGCCGACATGACCATGCATGCTGCATAGCCATATCTGATGGCGCTTTGCATATTACCATATATATATACATATATGCATGTATATATATATATATGGATGATTGAGATTTATATATATATAGATACAGTCTATATATATATGATTATTGTGATGTTGCATTTGTTTGTACTATGCTTGCTGCATTTGGGTGGACATCATATTCATGCATGTTTCTTGCATATGTTATACAGTTGTGTCAGATATTGGTATGTGTTGGATAGACCATAGATACCTTGACCTGTAGCTAGGATATATTTTGAGTTGATATACTCTTCCTGTTATATATATATATGTTGGATATATGTTCAGGTTGGATCAGAGTAGCGTAGCAGACTTCAGGTATGTCTGCATCTTATGTTGTTCATTCAGTTGACGGTATATGCTTGTATTTATATACTATGCTGATATACCTGTTGTACATCTAGAGTATGTCGTTGAAATACATGTGATATTACATATATATACATGTTTTCTATTACCTGCTGAGTTTTACTCACCACCCCCCGCGGACCCTGGGTTTTCTGTCGCCCAGGTAACAGGTAGAAGACTTCGTGATGGCATTGGAGCACCGCCAGCTGACATCGTCTCATCTCACCTCCGAGGCTCCCGTGTCTATTTTCGGATTTTCCGTATGTCTTGTTTTGCATTCGGAGTTTTCGTGATGTTATGTATTATGTGATGTACGCACATGTTGGTGCGGGTTTTGTCGAGATTTTTTTCTTTATGTTATGGTGTTAGTCATACCGGTAAGCATGTGTAGGATGTATTGTTGTTGTTGTATCGCTTCCGTTGTGTGTAGTTGTTTTGATTTATATATATTGTTGTGGTTTGGTATATTTTTATATATTGTTGTCATTGTGGGCCTACGGGCCTTGTATTAACCCGAAATGTTGCCACGTACAGGGGAGGTGCTGTCCGTTTGATTTTCGGTTCGACATGCTCTCGGGGCGTGACATGAAGTGTCATGTTACAGTTGTAAACCGTCCAGAACTTTTAGCTTTTAATTCTAAAAAAATCCCCTTGAATATTATTAAAAGGAATTTAATTTATCAGTGCAGCAAATTAATAATTCTTATTAAAAATTTCAAAACAAAATTAAAAAAAAAACCTTATTAATATGCCTTCGTAATGCAAGCAAAGACAACTAAAGATTTATTGATCTTATTGAACACCACAAGAAACTCAAGGAGAGGAGCAACAAATCTTCAACCAGTCATCGGCGGCGTGCAGTGCTCCTTCAGCTTCGGTGCAAAATCGCTGCTGAAGTAAAAACTAGTGAAGACGACTTCGAAGCACCGCCCCTTCATGCTCCTCACCGCTCCGCAGCACTCCGACTCCACCCGTAGCGCGCCGGAGATGTCGGACCGGAAGAGCGAGTGCACGCAGCCCTTGACGGGGTGGATCGGGCCCAGGCATTCCTTCATGCTCACCAGCGGAGGCGGCGCTATATGTGGCGGCCGTAAGCAGTCCCACCGAGCTTCTCCCTTACAATAAGATATCCATGGGAACCTCGCTTGCGCTGCCAGCGGTGGCCTCACGACCAGCATCACCAACAACAACAGCGGCAATAGCTCTAGTGATCGCCTCATTGAAGTAACATTGGTCGTGATTCTAGATTTACTGGTGAATTAATTGGTGAGAAGGAAAGAAGAAATGGATGCATATTTAAAGGAATGGCTGAGGAAGGTTAATGTATAATTGCAGTTATTTATGTAGGCTTAGTAGGTTATGTCGAAGTCCTAATTACTATAATCTTTGTAATTTGTTTATACATTTTTCATTAATTGTAAAGATCTTTGTAATTTGTTTATACGTTTTTCATTAGTTGTTAAGAGTAACTTAAATTCATTTAAGTTATCTTATAGAAAAAGATTTACCTAACCTTTCATTATAAAGCATAAATGGAACTCCGTACATTAACCTTATCCTGTGATTACAATATCACACAATAAATTTATGGTCGACCCGAAACTCTCTTATTTTGTTATAAAGTATTTTCCTTTCTTTTCATAGCATCCATAATGAAAGCTCCTGACGATTGAGTTAAAAATTAATCAATTACATCATCATCAAACCGACTTAATTGAATATATCAAAATATTACGATTAATAAAAAATAATTTATTAATTATGATATATTTACTTATCACATATTTCATAAATGATTAATAAGAAAATATATGACTCATAAAAATATTATTAAAAAAAATTGTTAGTAAAAAGATGAATGATATTTTTTACTTTTGATAGCACAATTATTAATATTTTTACATGTTAAAATTTGTATTACAGTGATTCAATCTATTTAGAAAAAATTGGACGATCCTATACTTGATGATCCTGTGTTTATTGTCTAAAAGGCAATCATGATTCATGATCTAAAAGTCTTTCTTAAGTCACAAATCAAATCTCAACCACACCTTAGATGTTCTCTTTGAAATACACACTACAAAAATGTTGGTATATGGCGTAATTTTGCAAAAATTCGTTGCAAAATTTTTTGCAACAAAAATTTTTCGTTGCAAATAATTACGCTAAATTCTGCAATGAAAATAAAAATTTGTCACCAACTTCAGCGAATAATAGTTTCATTGCAACATTCGCCACCAAATTTGGTGATAAATAAATGTTTCGTAGCCAATTTGGCGACGAAAAGCAAGATTCGTCGCAAAATTTTGCAACGAATAAGACTTTTCGTCACCAAATTCGGTTACGAATAATTATTTTCGTCACTGAATTTGATGATAAATTATACTTTCGATGCCAAATTTACGACGAATATATTTTTTCGTCGTTAACTTTGTGACAAAATATTTATTCTTCGCAAAACTCTCACATGCATACTCCAGCAAATATAATAAAATTTTGCGACGAATATATTTCTCGTCACAAATTTGTGATAAAAAATAAATTCCTCATCAAATTTGGCGACGAATTTTGCAACGAAAATATTATTCGTTGCAATTTGATGATGAATTTTTATTTTTCGTTGTAGAATTTGACGACGAATTATTTGCAATGAATTTGTTTTCGTTGTAAAATTCATCGTCAAATTTACTTATTTTTGTAGTGTTAGTTGTAATCATTCCTTAAAATATTGCCTTTCCCTCCATCCAAAAGGTTTGACTGGATTTCTAATTAGACATTGTATTTTATCATTTGAGTGTACATTTTTTATTGTTTGTTGGGAAAACATATGAGTTCAAACCTAAACTATTCCATATATACTCTTGCATCTAGGTAAGTTTAAGCTACCAATTAAAATTTTAAATTTTAAAATGAACTGAAAATGTGAAGTGTCAAGTTATAGTTGTAAACCATCAAGAACTTTTAGGTTTTAATTCTAAAAAAATCCCCTTGAATATTATTAAAAGGAATTTAATTTATCAGTGCTGCAAATTAATAATTCTTATTAAAATTTCAAAACAAAATTAAAAAAAAAACTTATTAATATGCCTTCGTAATGCAAGCAAAGACAACTAACGATTTATTGATCTTATTGAACACCACAAGAAACTCAACGAGAGAAGCAACAAATCTTCAACCAGTCGTCGGCGGCGTGCAGTGCTCCTTCAGCTTCGGCGCAAAATCGCTGCTGAAGTAAAAACTAGTGAAGACGGCGGCCAGCACCCTTCATGCTCCTCACCGCTCATGACACTCGGCTCCACCGTGGCCCGGAGATGTCGGATCGGAAGAGCGAGTGCACACAGCCCTTGACAGGGCGGATCGGGCCCAAGCATTCCTTCATGCTCACCGGCGGAGGCGGCGCTATATCTTGTGATGCGTAGCGATCCCCCAATCTTCTCCTGCGATTAAGATATCCATGGGAACCTCGCCAGGCCAATGGCCTCACGACCATCACCGAATGTGGCAACAACTCCAGTGATCGCCTCATTGAAGTAACACTGGTCGTGATTCTAGATTTACTGGTGAATTAATTGGTGATAAGAAAAGATGAAATAGATGCATATTTAAAGGCATGGCTGAGGAAGGTTAATGCATAATTGCAGTTATTTATGTAGGCTTAGTAGGTTATGTCGAAGTCCTAATTACTATAATCTTTGTAATTTGTTTATACGTTTTTCATTAATTGTTAATATCTTTGAATTTTTTTTTATACATTTTTCATTAATTGTTAAAAGTAACTTAAATTCATTTAAGTTATCTTATAGAAAAAGATTTACCTAACCTTTCATTATAAAGCATAAAGGGAACTCCGTACATTAACCTTATCCTGTGATTACATTATCACGCAATAATTTTATGGTCGACCCGAAACTCTCTTCGTTTGTTATAAAGTATTTTCCTTTCTTTTCATAGCATCCATGATGAAAGCTCACCGATTGAGTTAAAAATTAATCAATTACATCATCATCAAACCGACTTAATTGAATATATCAAAATATTACCATCAATAAAAAATAATTTATTAATTATGATATATTTAATTATCACATATTTCATAAATGATTAATAAGAAAATATATGACTCATAAAAAGATTATTAAAAAAAATTGTTAGTAAAAAGATGAATGATATTTTTTACTTTTGATAGCACAATTATTAATATTTTTACATGTTAAAATTTGTATTACAGTGATTCAATCTATTTAGAAAAAATTGGACGATCCTATATTTGGTGATCTTGTGTTTATTGTCTAAAAGACAATCTTGATTCAAGATCTAAAAGTCTTTCTTAGTTCACAAATCAAATCTCAACCACGCCTTAGATGTTCTCTTTGAAATACACACTACAAAAATGTTGGTATTTGGCGACGAATTTTGCAAAAAAAATCGTTGCAAAATTTTTTTGCAACGAAAATTTTTTCGTTGCAAATAATTCGCTGCTAAATTCTGCAAAGAAAAATAAAAATTCGTCGGCAACTTGCACGAATAATATTTTCGTTGCAAAATTTGTCACCAAATTTGGCGATGAATAAATGTTTCGTCGCCAATTTAGCGACGAAAAGGATGATTCGTCATGAAAATTTTTATGAATAAGACTTTTCGTCGCCAAATTTGTTTACGAATAATTATTTTCGTTGTTGAATTTGACGACGAATTATACTTTCGACGCCAAATTTACGACGAATATATTTTTTCGTCGCTAACTTTGTGACGAAATATTTATTCGTCGCAAAACTCTCACATGCATACTCCAGCAAATATAATAAAATTTGGCGACGAATATATTTTTCGTCAGAAATTTGCGATAAAAAATAAATTCATCGTCAAATTTGGTGATGAATTTTGCAACGAAAATATTATTCTTTGCAATTTGATGATGAATTTTTATTTTTCGTTGCAGAATTTGACGACGAATTATTTGCAACAAATTTTTTTTCATTGTAAAATTCATCGTCAAATTTACTTATTTTTGAAGTGTTAGTTGTAATCATTCCATAAAATGTTGCCTTTCCCTCCATCCAAAAGGTTTGATTGAATTTCTAATTAGACATTGTATTTTATCATTTGAGTGTACATTTTTTATTGTTTGTTGGGAAAACATATGAGTTCAAACCTAAACTATTCCATATATACTCTTGCATCTAGGTAAGTTTAAGCTACCAATTAAAATTTTAAATTTTAAAATGAACTGAAAATGTGAAGTGTCATGTTACAGTTGTAAACCGTCCAGAACTTTTAGGTTTTAATTCTAAAAAAATCCCCTTGAATATTATTAAAAGGAATTTAATTTATCAGTGCAGCAAATTAATAATTCTTATTAAAAATTTCAAAACAAAATTTTAAAAAAACCTTATTAATATGCCTTCGTAATGCAAGCAAAGACAACTAAAGATTTATTGATCTTATTGAACACCACAAGAAACTCAAGGAGAGGAGCAACAAATCTTCAACCATCGCCAGTCGGTGCTCCTTCAGCTTCGGTGCAAAATCGCTGCTGAAGTAAAAACTAGTGAAGACGGCTTCGAAGCACCGCCCCTTCATGCTCCTCACCGCTCCGCAGCACTCCGACTCCACCCGTAGCGCGCCGGAGATGTCGGACCGGAAGAGCGAGTGCACGCAGCCCTTGACGGGGCGGATCGGGCCCAGGCATTCCTTCATGCTCACCGGAGGCGCGCTATATCTGGCCGTAGCGATCCCACCGAGCTTCTCCCTTACAGTAAGATATCCATGGGAACCTCGCTTGCGCTGCCAGCGGTGGCCTCACGACCAGCATCACCAACAACAACAGTGGCAATAGCTCCAGTGATCGCCTCATTGAAGTAACACTGGTCGTGATTCTAGATTTACTGGTGAATTAATTGGTGAGAAGGAAAGAAGAAATGGATGCATATTTAAAGGAATGGCTGAGGAAGGTTAATGTATAATTGCAGTTATTTATGTAGGCTTAGTAGGTTATGTCGAAGTCCTAATTACTATAATCTTTGTAATTTGTTTATACATTTTTCATTAATTGTAAAGATCTTTGTAATTTGTTTATACGTTTTTCATTAGTTGTTAAGAGTAACTTAAATTCATTTATCTTATAGAAAAAGATTTACCTAACCTTTCATTATAAAGCATAAATGGAACTCCGTACATTAACCTTATCCTGTGATTACAATATCACACAATAAATTTATGGTCGACCCGAAACTCTCTTATTTTGTTATAAAGTATTTTCCTTTCTTTTCATAGCATCTATAATGAAAGCTCCTGACGATTGAGTTAAAAATTAATCAATTACATCATCATCAAACCGACATTATTGAATATATCAAAATATTACGATAAATAAAAAATAATTTATTAATTATGATATATTTACTTATCACATATTTCATAAATGATTAATAAGAAAATATATGACTCATAAAAATATTATTAAAAAAAATTGTTAGTAAAAAGATGAATGATATTTTTTACTTTTGATAGCACAATTATTAATATTTTTACATGTTAAAATTTGTATTACAGTGATTCAATCTATTTAGAAAAAATTGGACGATCCTATACTTGATGATCCTGTGTTTATTGTCTAAAAGGCAATCTTGATTCATGATCTAAAAGCCTTTCTTAGGTCACAAATCAAATCTCAACCACACCTTAGATGTTCTCTTTGAAATACACACTACAAAAATGTTGGTATATGGCGACGAATTTTGCAAAAAAATTCGTTGCAAAATTTTTTTGAAACAAAATTTTTTTCGTTGCAAATAATTCACCGCTAAATTCTGCAATGAAAAATAAAAATTCGTCACCAACTTCCAACGAATAATATTTTCATTGCAAAATTTGTCACCAAATTTGGTGATAAATAAATGTTTCGTAGCCAATTTGGCGACGAAAAGCAAGATTCGTCGCAAAATTTTGCAACGAATAAGACTTTTCGTCACCAAATTCGGTTACGAATAATTATTTTCGTCGCTGAATTTGACGACGAATTATACTTTCGACGCCAAATTTACGACGAATATATTTTTTCGTCGCTAACTTTGTGACGAAATATTTATTCGTCGCAAAACTCTCACATGCATACTCCAGCAAATATAATAAAATTTGGCGACGAATATATTTCTCGTCACAAATTTGTGATAAAAAATAAATTCCTCATCAAATTTGGCGACGAATTTTGCAACGAAAATATTATTCGTTGCAATTTGATGATGAATTTTTATTTTTCGTTGTAGAATTTGACGACGAATTATTTGCAATGAATTTGTTTTCGTTGTAAAATTCATCGTCAAATTTACTTATTTTTGTAGTGTTAGTTGTAATCATTCCTTAAAATATTGCCTTTCCCTCCATCCAAAAGGTTTGATTGGATTTCTAATTAGACATTGTATTTTATCATTTGAGTGTACATTTTTTATTGTTTGTTGGGAAAACATATGAGTTCAAACCTAAACTATTCCATATATACTCTTGCATCTAGGTAAGTTTAAGCTACCAATTAAAATTTTAAATTTTAAAATGAACTGAAAATGTGAAGTGTCATGTTACAGTTGTAAACCGTCCAGAACTTTTAGGTTTTAATTCTAAAAAAATCCCCTTGAATATTATTAAAAGGAATTTAATTTATCAGTGCTGCAAATTAATAATTCTTATTAAAAATTTCAAAACAAAATTAAAAAAAAACCTTATTAATATGCCTTCGTAATGCAAGCAAAGACAACTAACAATTTATTGATCTTATTGAACACCACAAGAAACTCAACGAGAGGAGCAACAAATCTTCAACCAATGCGTCGTGGCGTGCGATGCTCTTCCTTGCGCAAAATCACTCAAGTAAAAACTAGTGAAGACGGCGAAGCCGCGCCCTTCATGCTCCTCACGCTCACGCGGCACTCGGCTCCACTGCGCGCCGGAGATGTCGGATCGGAAGAGCGAGTGCACACAGCCCTTGACGGGGCGGATCGGGCCCAGGCATTCCTTCATGCTCACCGGCGGAGGCGGCGCTATATGCCGCGGTCGTAAGCAGTCCCACCGGGCTTCTCCCTTGCAGTAAGATATCCATGGGAACCTCGCTTGCGCTGCCGGCAGTGGCCTCACGACCAGCATCACCAGCAACAGCAGCGGCAACAACTCCAGTGATCGCCTCATTGAAGTAACACTGGTCGTGATTCTAGATTTACTGGTGAATTAATTGGTGAGAAGAAAAGATGAAATAGATGCATATTTAAAGGCATGGCTGAGGAAGGTTAATGCATAATTGCAGTTATTTATGTAGGCTTAGTAGGTTATGTCGAAGTCCTAATTACTATAATCTTTGTAATTTGTTTATACGTTTTTCATTAATTGTTAATATCTTTGTAATTTGTTTATACATTTTTCATTAATTGTTAAGAGTAACTTAAATTCATTTAAGTTATCTTATAGAAAAAGATTTACCTAACCTTTCATTATAAAGCATAAAGGGAACTCCGTACATTAACCTTATCCTGTGATTACAATATCACGCAATAATTTTATGGTCGACCCGAAACTCTCTTCGTTTGTTATAAAGTATTTTCCTTTCTTTTCATAGCATCCATGATGAAAGCTCCTGACGATTGAGTTAAAAATTAATCAATTACATCATCATCAAACCGACTTAATTGAATATATCAAAATATTACCATCAATAAAAAATAATTTATTAATTATGATATATTTAATTATCACATATTTCATAAATGATTAATAAGAAAATATATGACTCATAAAAAGATTATTAAAAAAAATTGTTAATAAAAAGATGAATGATATTTTTTACTTTTGATAGCACAATTATTAATATTTTTACATGTTAAAATTTGTATTACAGTGATTCAATCTATTTAGAAAAAATTGGACGATCCTATATTTGGTGATCTTGTGTTTATTGTCTAAAAGACAATCTTGATTCAAGATCTAAAAGTCTTTCTTAGTTCACAAATCAAATCTCAACCACGCCTTAGATGTTCTCTTTGAAATACACACTACAAAAATGTTGGTATTTGGCGACGAATTTTGCAAATAAAATCGTTGCACAATTTTTTTGCAACAAAAATTTTTTCGTTGCAAATAATTCGCTGCTAAATTCTGCAAAGAAAAATAAAAATTCGTCGACAACTTGCAACGAATATTATTTTCGTTGCAAAATTTGTCACCAAATTTGGCGATGAATAAATGTTTCGTCGCCAATTTAGCGACGAAAAAGATGATTCGTCGCAAAATTTTGCGACGAATAAGACTTTTCGTCACCAAATTCGTTTACGAATAATTATTTTCGTTGTTGAATTTGACAACGAATTATACTTTCGACGCCAAATTTAGGACGAATATATTTTTTCTTCGCTAACTTTGTGACGAAATATTTATTCGTCGCAAAACTCTCACATGCATACTCCAGCAAATATAATAAAATTTGGCGACGAATATATTTTTCGTCAGAAATTTGCGATAAAAAATAAATTCATCGTCAAATTTGGTGATGAATTTTGTAACGAAAATATTATTCTTTGAAATTTGATGATGAATTTTTATTTTTACGTTCGAGAATTTTGCAACAAATTTTTTTTCATTGTAAAATTCATCGTCAAATTTACTTATTTTTGTAGTGTTAGTTGTAATCATTCCTTAAAATGTTGCCTTTCCCTCCATCCAAAAGGTTTGATTGAATTTCTAATTAGACATTGTATTTTATCATTTGAGTGTACATTTTTTATTGTTTGTTGGGAAAACATATGAGTTCAAACCTAAACTATTCCATATATACTCTTGCATCTAGGTAAGTTTAAGCTACCAATTAAAATTTTAAATTTTAAAATGAACTGAAAATGTGAAGTGTCATGTTACAGTTGTAAACCGTCCAGAACTTTTAGCTTTTAATTCTAAAAAAATCCCCTTGAATATTATTAAAAGGAATTTAATTTATCAGTGCAGCAAATTAATAATTCTTATTAAAAATTTCAAAACAAAATTTAAAAAAAACCTTATTAATATGCCTTCGTAATGCAAGCAAAGACAACTAAAGATTTATTGATCTTATTGAACACCACAAGAAACTCAAGGAGAGGAGCAACAAATCTTCAACCAGTCATCGTGGCGTGCGGTCTTAGCAAAATCATCTTGAAGTAAAAACTAGTGAAGACGGCTTCGAAGCACCGCCCCTTCATGCTCCTCACCGCTCCACAACACTCCGACTCCACCCGTAGCGCGCTGGAGATGTCGGACCGGAAGAGCGAGTGCACGCAGCTGTAAAATACCACCCAAAAGAATAAAAAAAATAAAAAATTATGGTTAAGAGTTAATTACATTTAACCTAGCTTAAGAAATTTTAATAGTTTAATTAACCTAGATTTAATTGAATCTATCTAGGGTTAATGGCTCATTGGATCCAACCCTTTAAGCAAACTCGATCCGATCCGTTTCCCCTTCATAACGCAAGCCGCAACATTCCCTTCCTTCGGTTTCATCCCGATCCGCCTTCTCTCCTTCCCATTTTGCGCTGGCCGATTCCTCTCCTTCTAGACTTCTCACGCGCAACGCAATCTCCTCCTCACTATCGTCGGTGCTGATCCAACGATCTCCGGCCAGAGAGAGTTGCCGCCGCCGCTCCTGAGATCGTTCGATTCTCTTCTCTCCCTCTCGTGGCCGACCACACCCGGCCGATGGCTTCGTTTCGACCATCGCAGCAGCCCGCCGCCCTAAGGCCCCCTCTCGCCGCGATCCCTTAGCGCGACACGGTGACCATTCCCTTCCTTGAAGCACCCTGGCGCCTTCACCCCTTCGCGAACTTGAATCGCGCTGCCCATGGTCGCGGTATCCTGCGACCGACGTCGCCACACCGAATTTGGTCATTGTATCGCCACCGCCCGCGATCGGATTTGCTCTTCCACTTGCCGCCTTTGACCATCCAGCGCCGGACGACCTCGGCGATGAAATCCCTCGGATGATGCCTGGCCGCCTTTTGGTCACCGTCGGAGCACGAGCTCAGCTTGTCGTTGGCCTCTTCTGCGGCCGTCGCCGCCGATCTTTAGGCGGATGATCTACTCGACCTATTTCTCCATTCGAAGATGCCACAGATCGGATCGATTCTTTTGGGTGGTTGTGTCCTGCCCATTTCGCCTCCGGCCGACTCTGTACAGCGAGCCCTCTGCCTCAGTTGTCGATTGCGTGCATCGTCAGAACAACCGGTCGATCGTCGCTGGAAATAGGGTAAGCTACTGTTATAGCTTGGATTTAAGGAGTTATTCGATTGTTCAAATCTATTGATTTTGGTGGATGTTGATTAAGGTTTGTAATGGCTTGATTATTTAGTTGTTTAGCTTGGATCGGTGTTTGGGCAATGGTGGAGCTCGGTTTGTTCCGATGAACAGGACAATTGAGGGAAAACGCCTAGCGGTGAAGATCTGGTCAGTAAGATGTGTTTACCCTTATTGTTTTCAATGGAAATTACTATAAATTGGGTAGTAAGTAAAGATTCAGTTTATCCAGAGGCTGTGTTGATGAAATTGGAGTAAGTATGTTTAGGTTTGGAAACTTTATCGATATATAAAAATAGATATATGTTGATGCAGCTCGTTTATGTGTTGTGGTTGTGATGGTAGGTGGCTGTTGTGGTCGAATCTATTTGGTGGATATAGATTGCTACAATGATGGATCATGATGCTTTGAAAGCGGTAAGCTAGGTAAGTTGTGATTTAAGAGCTAATGGTAGAAGATATTCAGTTAGTTGATCGAGATACAAGGTTGATGTAGGATTTGATTTGATCATTGGATATGTGATGGTACTTAACTGTATCCTATTGTCACAGGACTTTGATTTGCGATAGATACATGGACGTGAAGATGGATAGCATGGATTACATATCAGGTAGGTAATTTTCTACCAGTCGGGTTGTAAAATACCGGAGAAAAAAAAGGATATTCCTCGGTAATTGATAAAACATCTTGTGGAATTTTTCAGAAATTTTTAGAAATTTTTCTGGATTTAAACGGAGGTCTTATGGATATTTCATGGGGATAAAATGGATAGGCTTTTATAAAGCCTGTTTAGACGGGAATTAAATGGGTTAATTAACCCGATGTTTTCCGTTTTCCTGTCGATTCTTTTACCCGACTTCTCTTCTTCTTTTCTCGATCGCGCCACGCCTCTTCGTCGATTTCCTTCTCCT